>RCWM02000156.1:1200000-1800000 GCA_003667255.2 Euschistus heros | reverse complement strand
TTTCCTTATTTCCACTTTAATATTTCCTTATTTCCACTTTAATATTTCCTTATTTCTCATTTTAATATTAGAAGGTAAACAGAAGTTAATATTACTTTGAACAAGGATTTAGAGTTTCATAGTAAATGTAGGAGAATAACCTTTCCCTTCTAAAATCAGCGACTAGAACATCGAAATAAATCGGAACAAGGTTAGAATCGATAAAAGGTATTCTGAGCGGGTTTAGGGGTTGGTGTCGCCGATCCGAACCGTTACCTTTTATATATATTTATATTTGTTATATAAATTTAAGTGAGAAATTTTCAGTTTACATATTTTGTCAATGGATTCTTTGTTATCCATATTGCTTATTTCCTTAAAGTGAGACTGATTGTATTATTAATTCAATAAAACACATCGATCTAAAAATAAATGTGAGAAAGTATATCACAAGTTTTATATTTTCTTATTTCCACTTCCCTTGAGAAAATATAGCAGAAATTAACATCATAACTTTCAACAAGGATTCTGTGTTCTATATATTTATAATTTGTTATTTAAACTCCCTTAACATCAGAAAGTTCATCAGAAATTAACATTACTAGTTATTAAGCATTATATTATAATTCTGATTTAATATCATATTAATTCAACATTGATTTAGTGTCTTATATTTTGATATTTTTTTATTTCCACTCATTATTTTCTTATTTCTCATTTTAATATTGAAGATAAACAAAGTTAATATTACTTTTGAACAGGAATTTAGAGTTTCTTCGTAAATAAAGGAGCATAACCTTTCCCCTCGAAAAGTAGCGACTAATACACTGAAATAAATTGGAAGAAGGTTAGAATCGATAAAAAGAATTTATAGCGATTAATGAGGAGCTCTCATTTCTCGCACATAAGGAAGTCTCGGGCCCACTTCCTGGCAAACAAACATTGACAACACTGCAAGCTAAGTGCTTAATTAAAAAAATAAAATCGTGTTTAGTCCTTTTTCTTCACATTTTTGAGGATATTACAAATAAACTAATTTTTTTGTGTAGTGGAGTTGAGGAACCAGATAATGGCGGAGGATACTATATAATTTAATCAGTCCAATTCTGATGAAAACCAAAAGTAAATTATCAAGGTCAGCTTTAATTTTCATCTCATCATTCACTTCAAGAACTTATCATATACTTAAAAGAATTTCTTGTGTTAATATAAATTTAATATTTCAGTGAGCTTGCTAAACCCATCAACTCATATTAGTTAATATTGTTTCTGATTTTATTTTGGCCTTAATTTTTTTTTTTAATCTTGTTTTAAAAACTACTTATACTATCACTGGATTAACAATTTGAAGGGTTTGCGTGGTTGCTGGATGCTGGGTGAGAAGATAAAATAATAATGATATGTAAATCGAAAATAAACTTTTATCGAATTCAAATTTATTCCAACCAACACGATAGGAGCATTTCAATTCAAAATCTTAATTCCCACTTTTTTGATTTATTGGCAATGGTTTTATAGTGTACCTTCATCCCAATAAACTGCTCTTCCCGAGGCTTCCTTTTATTATTAGATCCTATAAATTAAATTTTGATTAAATACCGTAAAATACCCATGTGAGCTTTCTCAACATATTAAAACTGTAATGTTTTGTGAAAACCCAAATATTTAGCGTGCCGGCTCGGGTATTTTACGGTATTTAATCAAAATTCGACATAACGTGGCTTTTAGCGTGATGGCAGGGGTATTTCACCCATCAAAATTTAAGATATAATATCTGATAGTAAATTTAACCAGCTTTGAGATTGAAAAAAGAGTTTAGGGATCGGAAAAACATTTTTGAAGTTATAGCGAGAAACGTGGCGAAAAAACCAGAATGTCACAACAGAATGGGTTCCTCAGCGTGCTAACATGGATGTTTTAAAGGACCTGATTAAAATGCCATATTCGGGGTCTAATAGTAAATTTAACCAGCTTTCAAATGAAAAAATGAAATTTTAGATCGGATGAATAGTTTCGGAGTTATAGTCAAAATAGTACCGACAGACGTGTTTTCGTGAAGTGCAAGTATTCAATCCCCCCTCTATATCTCCCTAAGCATTGATCCCAGTAAAAATGTGTATAGAATCGTTTCTGTATAAAATTGTAAGTAGATTAATTTAAGTATACAGACATTTTTTCGCTAGAGGCAGTAGTTTTCGAGATTTAAACGAAAACCTAAAAAAAAAGGACTTTTAGAGACCCCCATCCTTAGCTCCACGCCTTCCCCTCAGTACTTTTAGAATGTTGTTAAGAACACCTTCCTCTGCAACTGTGCCAAAATTGGCTTCTACATGAATTATTTCTCCTATTTTTCTTCCGTTGCTTGGACTATCTTTGAGTGCGGGGAATGTGAGCAGGAAGCCGAACTTCAAACTTAAATTGAATGAATTGGCTGATGCAGCTGCTAAAGAGGCGAGAAATATGTTTCCTGTACCCAACTTACCGATTGTCCTCAGCGACCACCAAATATATATTAAACAGAAGTGCAAGGCGGCATGGCGTTATTATTGGAACAGGATTCCGGATAGCAACAAACTAAAAATGATCTGTCCCAATGCACAACCATGGCCACTGCTAAACGGCTCTAGGAGAGAACAAGTGGCGATGACTAGGCTGCGCATCGGGCATACAAGACTCACACACCAACACCTACTTCAAGGTACATCACAGCCCATGTGCTCAAGGTGCCATGTTCCTCTATCAGTAGAGCACATATTTAGTAACTGCGGTCTACACCCTACAGCTGGAACACCCATCTTCAACAAAGACCTGGGTACAATATTCAAAAATAATCAACCAGATGTTCTGAAGTTCCTCAGGGATTGCAGAATCCTTAATACCATTTTGATAAACCAGAATCCAGAATTTGGCGCCTCTGGCCATGTTGCAGTACACGGCATCTTAAAATAAATAAATAAATAATAAACTTAAATTGTTCTTCAATCTTCCAGATTGTTTTTGGAGATAAGAGTAATGGTTTTACCTTCTCCGATTGAGATGAGGAGAAAGTTCTACAGAAGCCTGGAGGACTAACCAATTCTTCATTTAGATTCCTTACTTGGCCATATAAAGGGAAGAATGAAAAAAGAGAAAAAATTGTTAAAAACAATATTTATTTTTAATTTTATCCTTGAATTGGAAAAGAAAAAAATACAAATCTCCATGGATTGCAATCCATCAAATTCCAATGCACCTTGGTTCAACTGCAGTAGCTTGTTCGAGCAATGAAGGTGGGGTGGAAATACCGTTTAATGAGGGTGGTAGACTAGACGTGTGCTTGTTATGGGTCTCTTTTGAGTCGGTCCCCAAACCACACGGTTCCCTTCCCGATGGAGTCTATTAGTTCTTTAATTATTTAATATTTATTTTGCTGATTCGGACAGATTTCATCCACTTCTGTCGCTGGATTACTCGCATTGTCTATACATTTTTTCAAAATCTTACAGTTATCTTTTTTTCATAAGAAAATGTCCAAAAAAAAAATTTATTATTTCATGTGTACTTGTCATCAACACAATGGCGATGTGTTATGCAGTCATGGTTTACAATTATATTATTGGGAATCTAAGGTATTGTAAATTTCTTACTAAAAGCATTGTAGTGAATAAAATTCTATTAATGTTAACTTAATAAATATATATATAATATAATCTTTTATTGAGAAAATACAATCTGTCTCACACAGTATATGTTTTATAGCTATTTATTTGAAATTTACATCTGTATACAATATATAGAAAATACAACAAGTAAATGTATTTTTTTTTTATATACATTTATTGAAATTTACAACTGTACAGAATATATACATCAAGTAAATGTATTGACAACGATTATAATAACATGTTAAAACTTGAAAAGAACTACTCATCAGTAGCACTTTATTAAAACTTCTACTCTAGAAGGTCTTTAGGCCATCTTCATTTCAGACGTCTCGGAGGATTATCAGGAATGGAGTAGGAAGCAAGTTGAGAAACTAACGGATTTGAGTGATTATGGAGCTTATTATGAAAGGATAGGTATCTGGTGTGGGCTAAATCAGCAACATATGGAACAGTAAGATCTTTATGGATAAGTTTATTGGTGAAAACGTAAGGAGCATTGAAGATTTTACGAAGGATTTCTGATTGTAAGGATTGAATACGAGATGAATTGGATGGTTTAGTGGAGCCCCAAAGCTCAACTCCGTACATCCAAATAGGTCTAATCACAGTCATGTATATGAGTCTTTTGTAATTCATTGGGTGCTTTGAACGTTTGTCTAGTAAATGTTGAAGTAGTCTGAAACGATGGGCACTTTCTTGTCGTTTTAGTCTTGTCAAGTAAATGTAAATGATAATTCTAAAATTAGCTTGTCAATTGCTTTAAAGCAACTATCCATTGGTTGCACTTATAAAGGTTCTATGTAATGAAGTACTATATTAGAAGGTCCCGAGGCCATCTTAATTTCAGGCACCTCGTAGGGTTATCTGTGATAGACTGGGAAGCGAGTTGTAATACTAATGGATTTGAATGATGATGAAGTTTGCTATGATTTGGATAGGTATCTGGTTTGGGCTAAGTCAGGGACGTAAGGAATATTAAGATCTTTCTGGATAAATTTGTTTGTGGCTAACTTGTAAGTAAGTAGCATTGAGGATTTTTTTAAGGATTTAGAGGATTGTAAGGATTAGATACGAGATGAATCAGATGGTTTAGTGGAGCCCCAAAGCTCAACTCCGTACATCCAAATAGGTCTAATTACTGTTATGTAAATGAGTCTTTTGTAACAAATCGGAAGGTAAAATAGAGGAAAAAAATAATGAACTAAAAAAATAAAACAATCATTTATAGATGGGGTAGGCTGCGTGGCATGGATGGTCATCCATGCTTGTAATTTGATAGGCCATTAAATAATCATTACTAAATAATTAAGAATTGTGCATAAGATATCTATTCAGGTCCACCTACTCTCTCTACCTCCACGGCTGGTACAAGCTACTGAATTCGTTGAGCAGCGCGAAGTGTCGTTGCTGTGCGGGTTTGGTGGAATGACTGTTCGGTGTCGCACAGTGGGGCCAAAGTCAAACAAACTTAATGTTTTTTTTTGTTTTTTTCATTTTTTTTGAATACCTAAATGAATGTAGCCTAAGGTTGTGGAACTGATTTATTTCATTACAAGGATCTGTACACGTCCTCGAAGTTGCGCTTTTCTGGAGTTAAGAAAATATCACGGTTTTGAAGTCCTGTTAAATAATTTTTTATGAGACTGAAAATTTCGCCAAACTTTTGCAAAACGTTTTGAACTTCACTATTGATGTTGCTATGTATCAAACCTTTAGGGTTTGATTTAATAAGCTTAATATTCGCGTGTTGCGTAATAGGGTGGCTGGCCCCTTCACAGCCTCTTGCGGGTGGTCCAGCAGTTCACACCCTTTGTTGGTGTGCCATATGTCTCTACCTGCCTATCCCTTACCGGCATAATATTTTCAAAGGGAGTTAGAGTCGAGCAGTCGGTCATGGAGAGAGTCTTGGAGAAGATCTTTGAGAGAGAGGAGTTCGTCGGAGATGTCTTGTTCCTGGAGATCGGGGGCCTGGCCTTCCGGGCAGCCTGGGGATTCTCGCCATGTAGCCGCCCGCTTCCTCGCACAACATAGCATTGCCCTTAAGATGAGTCTAGATTAAGTTATTTGTTACCGTATAAGTTTTAAACTTAAGTTATGCTTCTTATTTCTAGTTGTAATTTCTATATGTCAACCCATAATTAATTATACGTTGTTTTTTTAGTTCAACCGTCATCATTCATTTGCATGCCACTCATTATTAATATATTTTGATTCCTCTCCTTTATAATTAACAAATCTTGATTTCTGACCCCACGATAACCTTCTAGAGAAGATATTAGATTGATACATTAGTACTTAATTAGTTAAAAATATCAATTATAAATTGTCAGGAGATTAAGTCCTGGCTGGCATCCCTGTTTGTAGATTAATGCATGATCCGGACTGGACACACACAGAGGACATAGCAATGTGTACTAGTTTATTAGTCCAGTTAATGAGTTCTGAAATGAGGGACGTAGAGTGCATGGAATATGCCAAAATTTTTGACTTCACAGCTTCTTTAGGAGTAGTTAGAAGGTAAACATACTAAAAGTCCCCGCCCCTGGGGGGTGAGCTAACGGTGGGGGGAGGGGAGAAGGTATTTTTTGGTTTTTCGATAAAACTGTGAACTCTAGAAAAATTTGTTTCAAATCAAAATTAAAGATAATTAAATTTTATATAAAATTAATTCTAAACATATTTGTCAAACTTCCTACGGTTTTCAAGACATAATATATTGAAAATCGGTATTTTCGAAAAAAAAAAAAAAAAGAATTTTTACCACACTTTTTATAACTTCCAGATTATATTTTTACAATTATATTTAAACAATTAAAAAAAAATAAATTTATTTCGAAAAGTTTCCAAATAATAAATTTTAACAAGGTTATTTAAAAAAAGGTTATTTTCAAGAAAAAGGATTACATAGAAACCTCCTTACGAAGCTTGGTGATAATAGCAAAAATATCGAAATAATAATAAAATTTCATCAAAAATACAACTTATTCAATAAAATTTTTAAAAAATGACAGAAGAAAAACGTAGATTGAATGACACTAAAGACCCTCGAAGTTGAGTGACCACAAGAATTTTAACCTAACCTAACATCTAGTTCAGATATGGGCAAACTTTTTAAGGGGAGGGCCAGATGAAATAGAAAAATTCTAGGCGGGCTAGCAACTAAGAAACTGTATCTCATTACACTGAACCGTAGAAGATTACCAACGAGAATAAAACAATGCATTCTATTCTAGCTTTGCTAAATTTTGTTTTTGTATAATTGTGTGTGACCATGCCGCGGGCCGGATAGCCTGAAGGGCCGTATTTTCACTGCAAAATTTGACTTTTCAAAAAAACGACAAGAAGCTGCCCGTCGTTATAGACTACTTCAACATTTACCAGACAAACGTTCAAAGCTCCCAATTAATTAAAAAAGACTAATATACATGACTGTGATTAGACCTATCTAGACGTACGGAGTTGAGCTTTGGGGCTCCACTAAACCATCCAATTCATCTCGTATCCAATCCTTACAATCCAAAATCCTTCGAAAAATCCTCAATGCACCTTACTTGTCACCAATAAACTTATCCATAAAGATCTTAATGTTCCATATGTTGCAGATTTAGCCCAAACCAGATATCTATCCTTTCATAGTAAGCTCCATAACCACTCAAATCCCCTAATTTCTCATTTTGCTTCCCACACCATTCCCTGATATCCACCGAGGCGTCTGAAAGAAGATGGCCTAAAGACAAATAGAAGTTTTATTAAAGAGCTACTGATGAGTAGTTCTTTTCAATTTTTGTCACGTTATTGTAATAGTTAACCATTTACTTGATGTATAAATATTGTACAGTTGTAAAATTTCAATAAATTGTTATTGAAAAAAAAAAATAGATATATTTGCAATCATTTACATATTTTTTTTCACGTCCAAAATATTATTCTCGTAGGTAATATATACTATTCTATTTTAAATTTAGAATAGTCAAAATATTTGATTTAACAGATTTAATATAAAATTTGGGCCAAAACATAAAAAGTGGTGTACTTTGTACAATGCGCAATCGCTCGTGTTACGGAATTTGGTGCGACCGGTGGAAGGTTAAGTAAATACGAAGTAAGTAAGTACGATATTTTGCTGTATGAAATAGTTAAATTAAAGGTAATTTTTTGTGTCATAGATTTTTTATTTTGTGAACTTTACCATAGGATTACATGGCCCCGCCACCGTGTTTGTAATTATGAATTTCTTCGTTTGGAAGCCTAATCGGTCTAACACAAAGAGAGCTATTGTCGACAACAAAAGGTTAATCCGGGAGCGTAGTATCGGAAGAGAGAGGAAGAAAATCAATGGACCCGCGGACCTATGAATGCCTGGCTACGTGTGCCTCGGGAGAGGAGTGGGGGTAGTGACGACATAACGGAATCCCCAGCTGTGTTTGGTGGAGGGGGGAGCCCCCACCACCGGTGACGTCACCCTCCTCCTCAGCCCGAGGTCATTGCTCCCAGCGAGCCCATGTTCTGCGATTACCTGTGTGTTGTCGTCTCCCGCTCTTCTTCTCTCTTCCGTCAGTCTGTCCCAGTCCGCATCCGTCGGCACCACTCGTTCAAAATGTAAGTAATTATATATTTAACTGTGTATTAGTTTATTTAGTGTTGTATATGAACCATAGTCAGGAACGCGGAAGTGAGTGTATTGCGAAAAATTCGCAAATTTGCGACTCGCGTAATTCGAAAATATATTTAAAGATGTATTCACTCTCATTACCGCCTAGTTTATTTTCACAACCGGTTGTGGCTTGAACCGATCCGAATGAAGTGAACTTCCCGAAGTGGCAATGACCCCAGAGCAGTGATAAGACCGGCCTGGGACTTGGAGCTCTGAACTATTGCAGTTTGTTGGATTATGTGCGAGATGTGTGACAGTGGTGACATGACATGTTGACAGTGACAATGCAGTTGACACAACGAGGAAAGTACCCTTGTATACTACCTGGAAGAGCTTTATCAATCAGTCCACGTGCGGTGGTGGGGAGACGAACCTGTCCGGCGAAAGTACCTTCTCCCTTTTATCTAATACACTTTTGTTTTTAACTTTTCACTCAAATCCTGTTATCCCATTCGAAATCAATGGCTAACCAAACATACTCCCACTCAATAAACAGATAAAAAAAAAACAATCTGTTTTTCGAAACATTTTTGGTTTTTGGCGGGAAATATTTATTTGTACTCTGTGACGTATAATTTATAACGTATATCCTATACGGCAATGAAATCACCAAACATTAAATAATTTAATAATCATTTTATAGCCCAGCTTTAATTTTGGTTTTGTTTTTTTAATATGCTTTTATTAACTTGACCTGTATGTAACGGAATCTTTCATCGCGATTTTCAGCAATCTGATAAACTTGAAAATTTGCACAAATTTCAATGACCAATGACAATACAATAATTGCACAACTTTGTTCTAATGTTCTCACTTAGTCTAGTTAAAATACTCCCCAAATATGGGTCTGCCTTGCAAAAGGTAAAGTAGTACGTTTCACGTTTTTAAATGATCCAGATGGGTCCTGAGAATAAAATATCAATAATGTAACTAAAATTGATAAGGGGAAAATGTTTGTTTCAAAAAACCCAAGGCTTTTGAAATTTTTTCAAATTTCGAAAAAAAAAAAAAAAAAAAAAAAAAAAAAACATACAAAAATACTTTCAATCGAAAAATATTTTATTTAAAAAATTAAAATTCATTAAATTTTTGCGTCGAGAGACATCCTTTAAGCTGAATTTGATATAGGCGTTCAGCCACAATCGATTGTCAAACATCGAAGAATTTTGCCAACTCGAAAAAGTTAGTTTTAGTCATGTTAAAGAGTCTGTAACGCTGAAATGGCTTATTCAATAAAAAAATCGTATATACTAAAAGTTGTAAATCATTACATTTTGTGCAAGATAGGATTTTTAAAGTAAAATTTTGCCTATCCCTACTCTGAGATATGAGAAAAAACAAAACAAAAATTGTTGGTTGATTTTGGATAAACTTTGTAAAAAGTGCAAACAAATCACGATTAGTACAGGGAAATTAGCTTTGAACCTTGAACTTTAAAAATTAAAAGATCTGACTGCTGCAAATTGTTCACCACGCTTAGCTTTTTAGTTAGGTTTGCTATAAAAGCGTGTTTCTCTAGCTTTTTTTTTTTACTATAATTTTTATTTATTCATAATTTTATCACTGTAGTGATATTACGCAGTTTGAAATGTTTTGAACCATTAAAAACAAAAAAAAATCGTTAATTATATATATTGTTTTAGTGATTTCCTTCTAGCAGTAACCCTGTTGGAAGGGATTTTATTTTTTCCTGTTTACAACATAGTCGTGTATAATGTACATATAATTTTTATATGATTTTCGTTTTGATTGTTATTTTATATATTCATATCGTCGCCACTATGTAAAACAAACGAATGTGAAAAAACGCATGTTTTGAAAAAAAAAATGCATTTTTTTTATTTCGTTCGTTTGCTGTTGTATTCTACAAGAAATATATTCTGGTAAAATGTTGAAAATTCGTAAAAATTACTTTATTGATTTCGGTCTTTAAATTTCCGATTAGATTTGAAATTTTACCATAAGGCCGGTTAGAATACAAGTGTTATTCGTTAGTTTTACATAGTGGTAACGATATATATAGTACATTTATTGCAAAGTAAATATATAGAAAAAAAAAGAAATAAAATAAAATAAAGAATAAGAATCATAAATATCAAAATAATATTTGATACAGAATAATTTAGGTAATGTATGAATTATTGAAATATCAAAGGTATTTCATTTTTTTTTTTTTTAGTGTTTTCCTTCCAGCTGTAACCCTGTTGGAAGGAATTTTATTCTTTTCTGTACACACCATACTTGTACAAAGTATACAATGTACATGTAAATATTATTTTTGATTTGATTATAATTTTACATGTGTTGAAAGGTATAAAAATAAACAAGAAAAATAAAACAAAGAACAAGAAGTTATTTAACATAAATAATTTAAAATTCAATAAAAACAGCAACAAAGTTATATAGAGAAACGTTTATGAATATTTAGAGGTTTAGAGATATTTCATATTTATATCCTCTATTTTAATGATTGAATTTTTAAGAAATATTTGGAAATTTTCAAATGGATTGTTCATCAAACATTGACCATCCGCCGGCCAATGTCCTAGTTTCTGTACTGTTTTTGTCTGTAGAATAGTTCTGTAGTCAGTGAGTAGTCTGCATTCATATATGAGGTGGTGTATATTTTGTTTCTTGAGTGAAATCACAAGGACATAGGAAAGAAGGTACAGGTATTTCATTTTAATATCTTCAATTTTTGCAATGCAATTTTAAAAAATGTAAGCTCATAAAAAATTATAATTTATTTAGATTAATAAATAGTTGATAAAATATGGAAAATATTATTCAATACGACAGAGTCTGTTTCAGTTCAATACAATTGGACAGCATCCTATATTAACAAGTCTTTAATATTTTTCCATACCAGATTATTGTGCTGATAATTTATATTCTTTATACTTCGCGTTATAATGCGGTTTTTGGATTGATCATTCGAAGCATATTTATAAATTTAAAATTTAATTGCTCAAAATTCGGTATACATCTTATTGAGACCGTATTTATAGTAAAATTGTTTTTAAATTAAAAAAATATTTTCCAAAAAAAAGTGATAAATAAAAATCGTGTTTGTACCTGATTAAAGCATGATCAAATACAATTAACAGTTTTACAGTTTTTCTTAGCAATAATGTTATTGGGAACACGGAAAATTAAAAATATGTTTCTGAACAACTGAATTAATAGATATTTATATAAACATTTCTTACAGAATTTATTATAATTATTAGCATTTATAATTATTATATTTATTTGGAGTGTATTCTGAACAAAATATCTAATGTAGAAAAATGTATGAAATATATATTTTTTTGTTGTTACAATACAATTGTACAAATAAAAATTAATAACCAATAAAAAAATGCAGGTAATTATTGAGTAAATGTACTATTTTTTGGTCTATTTTCTTATTAGAGGCTAAGATTTTGGTAAATAATTACTGTTTTTTGGTATTTTTATAATTCATATTTATAATAATATATATATTTTTTAATTTAAGAACATAATAATTACCGGGGTTATGTTATGATTTTCTTAATCTTATCAGCAACTTCTAGTCAATATCATATTAAATTAAAATCGATTACTTTTTGTCATTATCATTTGCTAATTTTTGTTTTTTTTTGTTTTAAGACCGATTGTTCACATTTAACGTTTAATCTAAATGTGTACAAGTTGCAAAATCAAACTACGATTGTATATTTCTTATTAATTATTAACTTTTAGTGGTTATGTAAAACATTATATGAAATAATGAAAAAAAAAAAAAAAAAAAAAAAAAAAAATACAAATAATACGACTAATTACACTTTAATAAAAATAATTTATTTAAAAAAAAAAAGAAGACAATCCTTTTGTTAATTTTTTGTATTTTTTCCTATTCAATTGGACCCATCCATGCAATCCCCCCCCAAAAAAAAATTTGCATGGCTTACTAATGTTTTGTTAATTGTTATAATATATAGCTTTAAAATTTAATTTTGTATGAATTTAATTAAATAAAATTAAATGTTTCCAATTTTATTTATAACTAAACAATATATTATTTTGTTGGGTATATTTTTAAAACAATAGCACCTAATTAATTATTATTTACACACTATACAAACGAAGTTGAAGTGATCGAAACATCTGGTTCGTGTGACGAGGGGAATCGTAATAAAGGGGTTGGAAATACTAGGCTAACCAGAAAGCCTACAGTGTGTGTAAATTCGTCAATATGGCGATAACTCTAAATTTATTCTTATTTACACTCCTTTTTAATTAAAAAAAACAAATTTTAAATATTGTAGTAATAATTTCAACTTTTCAACTTTTTTGTATACTGCAATTACATAGTTCATAATGGATACCATTAAAGCTTGTACTAGTGTCAGTGAAACATTTTTGGAGCATCCCGTGGTTAAATGACGAAATAAATGAGTTCACTTTTAATTGAGCGGCCCAGGCTGGACTCGAACAGTTGCCACTATTGCCCTGGGAATGCTAAGGCAAAAAACTCCGTAATACTTCACAGTAATTTACAATAAAATATTTGTTTTAAAAATGATTTTAAGTTACTAAAAAAAAAATTAATTAAAAAAAAAATTGATAGTGATTGTATTGTTGACTGTGAGTTTTTACTAAGGAGATGACTTTGTCAGGGGTGCAGTCAAGGTTGAATAAATAATGCCAGTTTTAAATGAAAAACTTATATATTTTGGCGTGCCAACGTTCCGATTTGCCTTGCAGGTCTTCATCAGGGCTAAAATAACAAAAATTGGATGTGACCAAGATGATAAAAACATTAAAAAAATAAATAAATAAATAATAAAAATAATTTAAAAATGAAAAAGAAACAAGAAAAGGGTTTAATAATTACACAAGTAAGTAGGGTTTAATATTAACTCAATTTTTCTTGTTTCTTTTTCATTTTTAAATTATTTTTATTATTTATTTATTTATTTTTTTAATGTTTTTATCATCTTGGTCACATCCAATTTTTGTTATTTTAGCCCTGATGAAGACCTGCAAGGCAAATCGGAACGTTGGCACGCCAAAATATAAGTTTTTCATTTAAAAACTGACTGTGTTTATTCAACCTTGACTGCACCCCTGACAAAGTCATCTCCTTAGTAAAAAAAAAATTGCCTTTAAAAACATATTTAGTTAACACCTTTGAAACAGAAACTTAACATTTACAGTTACTTGTTAAAACTCATCTGGTCGTATGCATACCAAATTTATGGACTGGCCAAAAAAACGCATATTTAAAAAATACAAACATTTCAATCCAAATTCCTAAAACTGATAACAGACTCCCCTCCTTATGTGTCGAACGATACGCTCCATATAGACTTACGTATTCCGACAGTTAAGACCCATATTTATAAAATCTATCGACATTTTCATGAATAGCTACGCGGGCACTCTAACAAACAGCTTCTTAATATGGCAACAGTACAAATTTCTGACATAATTCAACGGAGGCTGAAAAGGAAGTGGATGAGAGATCTCCTAGTCTAATCCGTAATAATTTAGTATCACGCCTCGAGATCGTACAACTGGGTGCTGACTCCCTCATGCCTGATCATATCTGCTGTTTTAATGTAACTTCACATTCACTGATTGTCAAATGTGTACAGTTGTGTATAAAATTGTGTTAAAAAAAAAAAAATTAATTAGCATAAATGTGATTCTCGGCCTTAATTGTTTATGCCAGAGTAGTTGGTATCGTGCTCCAACATTTTAATTTATTCTGTAAATATTTTTTTCAGTTTGATATATTTATATTATGTATAGGATTTTCATATAGACACTGTTGTATATCATCGAGCGACTTATAAAGTAAAAGTTATTTATTTTTACTAAATGCTATAAAATATACAGTTAATATATTTAAAAAAAAATAATTAATGATAATATTATTAAAATTTTACTTTATAAAGCAATTATAAACTAAGAGAAGCTACGAAGCTTGATACTAGCCGTGGAGGCTAGGGCGGGTCATTGCCCCGTTGCCTCCTAACTCACCTTAAACCTTTAGATTCTCACTTTCAGGGCTAGATTCGAACATTATTTATAGGTTATAGGTAACTAGGTTATCTATTGCAGAGATGAATATTAATTTGTGAATCATAGTGGAAAAGATTGTTTTTCCTAACAAAAATTTTCGCACTACCTAATGTTCACAAGTGCCACAGATATAGCGTATTAAAACATAATAAAACATATTGGGCATTTTAAAGAAGTAATTAGGATTTTTTCCATATATTTCATAACTAGAATCCCCCGTCGCGGCTTCGCCCGCTGTCATAAGTAAAGAACATAAATAATTTTAACTAATGATTTTTATTTGTTTAACGATAAAAATCTTGTATTGAAGTATGCAATTGAGGATTATATCTTCAATGGTATTTTCACGCATAATTAAAAGCATAATTTGAAATCCAATTTTTAATTTTAATGTATTAGTTCTTCGTCGTAAACATATGACCTCCTGTCCTACAGTATCCTTTAATGATATCCCATTAATTCCAGTTGAACAGATCCGCTACCTAGGACTCCACTTGGACAAACGTCTTACTTGGAATCCACATAAAAGACTGAAACGATAAGAAACTGCTCGTCGTTACAGACTACTTCAACATATACTAGACAAACGTTCAAAGCTTCCAATTAATTACAAAAGACTCATTTACATGACAGTGATTAGAGCAATATGGACTTACGGAGTTGAGCTTTGGGGGTCGACTAAACCATCTAATTCATCCCGTATCCAATCCTTACAATCCAAATTCCTTAGGAAAATCCTAAATGCTTCTTACTTAGTTACAAACAAACTTATCCACAATGATCTTAATATACCTTACGTTTCTGACTTAGCTCAAACCAGATATCTATCCTTTCGTAGCAAACTCGACAACCATTCAAATCCATTAGTATCACAACTTGCTTCTCACTACATTCCAGATAACCCTCCGAGGCGCCTGAAAAGAAGATGGCCTCGGAACCTTCTAATATAGTACTTCGATATATAGAACTTAATAAGTGCTACCAATGGGTAGTTGCTTTAAAAACAAGTGACGTGTCATTTTTATCAGTATCATCATATTTACTTGATGTATAAAAAAAGAAAAATCTTTGTAACCTCTCTTGAATGGCGCCACCTATCAGTCAATTTTCGAACTTCACTGCGCACCTCATATTTATCGCTTTTTTAAACAACAATTTGAAAATGTGTAAATTTTATTATTGCTAAACCTTCCTTGAACTATGGAGATCATGTGATTAAAATTTAGTTCAGCAATTTTCGTGGTCACAAACGAAAAATGGCTTGTCCTTTTATATAATAGTATAGATTTCAGTTTTATTTTATATCAATGCTCAGAAACGTTTGCGATCAGGATGGTACAAACATGTAAGGGCATCCTAGTTGCAAATAGTTGGGTTTATAGGCACTTGAGAATAGTTGGAAACTCATTCAAGTACTAAAAGTACCGTTTAGATTGTGTACAATTTCTACAAACACACGAATCCAGGAGATTAGCCGAAGAATGCATCTCTATTAGAAAATGTATGGTCCATTTAGTGCCGAATGGCGCTTCTAGGGTTCTTGATTCGAGGAAGTAACCACTTTAGAATGGAGGAAGTCTTTATGAAACTGCCTCACTATTTCCAGTAATATGGGTATTTAAAATAACTTATTACTATTTTAATTTTCAAATATTCTCTTTCATATTTAAGCGTTATTGCTATTGGATAATGATAATTTTGATTTCATAGAAACCTATTGAAGAAAGCTGTACCAATCGTTTTTTAATACTTAATGTCCTTATTTTTTTTTTCCACTAGCAGGTTTTGGAGTATTGTTTTAGCTTACCATGAGCTAAAAACCAAATTACTGGACTTCAAAGGGAAGAAAGTTGAAAATAGCACGTCCATTGACTGCTAACCAGGCATGTATATCGTCTATGAAATTAAACGGGGAAATACCGAAATTAGATCATGAAAAATTATTAAACAAAATTATTAATAATACATTTTATTAATTAATAAATAAGTTTATTAATTATTAACCTAATGTTGATCAATAATAAACTTTTAAAAAATCATAAAGTAATTATTACATTTCAATTAAACATCTAAATTTTGTTTCTTAAGAAAACTTTTCATGAGCTTCACTAAATTCTCCGATTTTTTTTTTTTTTTTTTTAAACTTATTTACTATTAACACTGGTTAAAAAAAACAAAATCTACAAACTTAAATATTCTTAAAATTGAAGATCTTCATTTGTAATATTTCTTAACATTTGACTGAGTGTTTTTGATATGGAATTCAAATTTGAATTAAAACTCTAATATTCCATACACACAGATAGAAGATTATAGTTGCTTTTTCCAAACTAAGAGGAAAAAATAATAAAAATGTTTTAGAGGAATTAAAAACATTTATTGAAACACAACATTTAACATTTTTTTTTTTTTAAAACGTTTAACACACCCGCTGCTGGGTCATAATACCTTTTATACTAACTTTTTCAGTAAAATAGTTCTTTAAGTTATAAAAAGTTTATTTTTACTTAAAAATAAGATAGAAGTTTATTTTTGCTTAAAGATAAAATAAAGGTTTATTAAATAAAAATAAGTATATTTTATTTTTTTATTTCTCTAAGTTTTCAAGGGAAATAGGGAGAAATGTGTTTAAAAATGTAAAGATTTGCAAGAATAAGGTCCCATGACTAAACTGTTCGCGGTTGAATTAACAATACTTTCTTTAACGACTGCTCAGATAAACAAAAATATAATAAATTAAGGACCATTAGCAATTTTATTATTATTTTTTTATGCATTTAGATCAACCATATGATTTTAATTAACTCAATGTTTAGATATTAAAATAAAATATTTTTTTTTAGTAAGTAGTCCTCTAATATAGGTCTCAGTAAAATTACATTTAGTATCATTATTTATGTAATAGAGAAACTTATTTGTCCATAAATTCAAAGATTTTTACGAAAAACCAGCTTTTATTCTAGTTGTCACTCAAGTAAATTCGTAAAATGGTCGAATGAAACAAAATTAACACAATTTTAAAATGTTGACATAAAAAATGTTTTTTTTGAAATTTTGGTCCATTTGAAATGAAATATTAAAATGTATAATCACTGAAGTTGATAAGCAAGAACAAGAAAATACAACTACATGTTCTACTATGATTTGGATATGAGGAATTTTCAAAACGAAAAAAATTCGTTTTTTCATCAATCAGCAAAGGGTCTAACCATAATTTTTTTATTTCAACTGTTTAGATTAAATTAAAAGTAATTCATTTTTAATCTTTAAAATATGACTCGACATTAAATTTGCTTCTTTTTAGTTCATTGCTCTCTTTTGGGAGATTTTATCATCTTCAGTTTTCATAATTAACTCCCGATTATGAAACTCATTTACTTTTTCAACATATTTTTCTCTTCAGAAATGTGACTCATAGGTTTTTGTCTTATCAGTTACCTATGTTTCTGAGTTACTAACGAATTATATTGTTAAACTTATTTATTATTCTAATTCATGTAGTATTTTAATTATTTTTCTTTTTTCCCTCCTGTATTTAAACAATTTATTCATTTTGTAGGGATACTTGAAAAATATAAATAGAAAAATTATCTAGCCAAATGTTTAATATGAGATTAAATTGTTATAGATTTTTAATAAATAGACCTCTTCTCTACACAGAAAATTATAAGAAAAAGCGTGATAAAACAAACTAGTTTTTTCATTTAACTGTTCGAACCTACTATTCTTATTAATTGGTAGTCCAGTCAATAAAAAAATTATAGATTGCATGAAATATGCGATAATTTTTGACTTCATAGCTTCGTTAGGAATATTCAAAAGGTAACCATACTAAAAGTCCCCCCCCCCTGGGGGTGAGCTAACGGTGGGGGGGGGGGAGGGGAAAAGTTCAATTTTTTTGGTTTGTAGATAATATCTCGAAAATGGTTGACTCTTGAAAAATATGTTTCGGATTAACATAAAAGCTAATTAAATCTTAATATATATAAATTACGTGTCGCCGCCTAGGGGCCGGCTAACACCTAAACTACTGAACCGATTTTAATCAAATTTGCATACCGTGTGCAGTTTGATCCAACAAAAAAGATAGGATACCTTATATCTTAATTTATAGTCACAATATTATTTGTATATTATCTGTAAGTCACAATTATTTGTTAGCTCTATACGATTTTAACATATGGCGGTATAAGGTTATACTATTATATAAAAGGACAAGCATTTTTCGTTTGTGTTCAATAACCGCCAAAAACTATTGAACAAATCTCTACCAAATTTTGAATACATCATCTTTATAGGATGGTTTAGCAACAGTAAAATCTAATGATTTTCAACTAATTCTTTATTGGAAAATGAATAATAAGTGGATAACAGTGAAGTTCAAAAATGGCGGCAATTGCAATCTACATGAAAGGTTAAAATGTACAGTGTTACATATGTGATAATAAAATTTACTTATTTTCAATTAAATTGTTATAAAAACAGCTCTATGGAGTAAAATATACCAAAGTTTAACTACATCATGTTGATAATTCTAGGTTTAGCAACATTAAAAATTTAAATGTACAATGTTGAGTGTTAGAAACGGGTTTTGCCACACTACCACATACTTTTATGGTTAGAAATTAAAATCCAACCAGATTAAATCAATAAAATTATTTCTGTCGAATAAAAATTATTAAAAATCAAAATGCTGATCCTCAGCTGTTTAATATTGTGTGTAAAAATATGAACTTCGAACCTTTAGTTGTGAGCACTGATAATGCAGTTTCGTAATAGTCTCTGTCCATCTGAATTACCAACTCATATATTAAAATTGAAAATTGGTTGTCTAATTATGCTTTATGTTATCTGCAAACACCTTATCAATCTAAATTTAACCAAGTTAATAATGGCTGCTATGCGTGAAAATATCATAAAAAATATAATTTTCAATTGTTCACATTATTTCAAGATTTTTATCGATAAACAAAAAATCAATTATTAGTTAAAATTATCTAAGATCTTCACTTATGAGAGAGGGCCAAGCCTCGACGGGGGATGATGAAGTTATATATAAAAGGACAAGCCATTTTCGTTCGTTATCACTAACCGCGAAAACTATAGAACTATTCTGTACCAAATATAACTACATCATCTTCGTAGTTCAAGGAAGGTTTAGCAATAATAAAATTTACTTATTTCCTCTTAAATTACTGTTTATAAAGCGATAAATATGTGGTGTATAGTAAAGCGAGCGCCATTTAAGAGAGATTACAATGATCCGGTGTTAAATATAGCTAGAAATTGATAGTAAAGTTACTTAATTCAATTAAATTGTTATCCAAAAAGCTATAAATATGTCGCAAGCGACAATAGCGTTACCAAATTTTAACTACATCATCTTTCAAGATACTATCGATACATTTAGAATCGATACAATTAGAAAGTTTACTATAATAATAACTTATACTATTATATAAAAGGACAAGCCATTTTACGTTTGTGATCACTAACCACGAATTTTACTGAACCAATCTGTACTAAATATTAACTACATCATCTTCATAGTTCCAAGAAGGTTTAGCAATATTATAATCTACTGATTTTTAATTTATTTTTTATTAAAAAAAAAAAATATGTGGACACCAGTGAAGTTTCAAAATTGACCGATGGGTGGAGAGTGCTATTCAACGCGAGAGGTTACAAAAGAGCTTGAAATCGATGATAAAATTTACTTATTAAACTATAAAGAAAATTATTAAAAAAGATTTAAATATGGTGTGCAATATGTAGATCCCAGTGAAGCTTGAAAATCGACCGATTGTGTATAGCACCATCCCATAATAGAGTTAACAATGGTAAACTGGACCTATCTGTACCGACATCTAAATAAAAATTTTTTATAATTCTAGGAAGGTTTTGCAATGGTAAAATTTACAATAACTAAAATTTAAATGTACAATGTTGAGAGGCAGGACTGAGGTTTGCCACACTGTCATATACTTTTATAGTTCGAAATCAACATCCAACCAGATGAAATCCATAAAGTTATTTCTGCCGAATACAAATTATTACTAAATCAAAATGTCGATCCTTTGCTTTTTTATATTGTGTGTAAAATATGATCCACGCGCCTTCTGCCATAAGCAATAATAATGCAGTTTTTTTTTCCGCAAGAGTTTCTTAATAGTCTTTATCCAACTTGATTACCAGTTCATACATTAAAATTAAAAATTTTATGTCTAATGGCGCTTTTTACGCAATCTTCAACTGCCTAATCAGTGCGATTATAACTAGATTAATAATTATTGCTATGCGTGAAAAAATCATTGAAGAAATAATGCTGAACCACATGCTAAAATACAAGAATATTATCGATAAATAAATAAAACATTAATTTTTAGTTAAAATTAGCTTTACTTATGGAGGGCGGGCGAAGCCGCGACGGGGATGCTAGTATAATATAAAGATTAACTAATGATTCTTATTACCTGTCTGTAATTTATGTGCCAACCCTTAATTGAATATATGTTGTTTTTAGTTTAACTGTCATTCATTTACAATTTATTTGCATGTCACTCATTTAATTAATATATTGGATTATTCCTTTGATTACTCTTATTTATAATTAACAAATCTTAATCATTGGCCCCACGGTTACCTTCTAGAGAAGAGATTACATTGATTTAATTATTTATTTAAAAAATATTTATAATTTGTCAGGAAATTAAGTCCTGATTGGCATACCTAAATTTAGACAAATGCGTGATCCGGACTCGAACAGAGAACGGACATAGCAAAATTTACCTTCTAACTACTTCTAGCGAAGCTGTGAAGTCAAAAATATTCGAATAATTGATGCACTCTACACCCCTCATTTCAGCACTCTCACTGGGGTCGCGCTTTTACGCGAAAACACGTCTTTCGGTACGCTTTTGGCTATAACTTCGAAAGTAATAGTTCGATCCAAAATATATTTTTTCCATCTGAAAGCTGGTTAAATTTACTATAATAACTTGTTTCCTATAAAATTGATTCTATATAAATTTGTCTTAATTCTAATTGTTTGCGAGATATCGTTGTTGAAAATCGGTGATTTTGAGGAAAAAACAAATGTTACCTCACTTTTTGTCAAACGTTTGCTTCTAGTACCTTCCACAATCGTTCCTCAGAAAAAAACGTCAGAATCACAATTGTAGAGCATTAAATTCACTTTAATTTCATATATACGTTTGTGGTATTTGAAGTAAATGTTGAACAAAAAGTGAGGTAAATTTTTTTTATTTTAAAAATTATCAAGTTTCATTAATGTATATCTCGAAAACCGTTGGAATTTCGAAGAATACGTATGTATTTAATTTAATAGAAAATTTAATTAGCTTTAATTTTGAATTGTTGCATATTCTTCTAGAGTCTACCGTTTTCGAGATATAATCGAAGAACACAAAATTGGGACCTTTTCCCCTCCACCCACCGTTAGCTCACTCCCCAGGGGCAGGGACTTTTAGTATGTTTACCTTCTAACTATTATCGCATGTTTCCTGCACTCTTTAACTGGGGTCGCACTTCTCTTCGAAAACACGTTTGTTTGTACTCATTTGGCTACAGTTCCAAAACTAATTGTTCCATCTAAAATTTCTATTTTTTATCTGAATGCTCCTTAAATTTACCATAAGAACATATATATTAAATTTTGATCAATTCTCATTAAATATTAAATGGTACACACTATGAGAGGAGAGAAGTATGAAAATTTAAGAATGATATTTAATGGAAAAATTCGAGGCAAGAGATCAAGAGGAAGGTATAACTCTTGGCTGATGGATTTTCGCCGTTGGTATGACTGCACATTCTTAGACATGTTCCGTGCGGCCGCTTCCTAAACAGAAATAGCCATTTGGATCTCCAACTTCGTTAGGGGAAGGCGTACTAAGAAGAAGAATCTATTTCATTAATTGCTAAATATACAGGGTGTCCAAAAAGAGTATCGTGTATTTGTTATTCGATAAAACAAAAAATACTTAAAATAAAAAAGAAAGTTTATTGTTAATTATTACAATATAAAGTGGAAAATTATTTGGAAAAGATGTTATCTAAATAGTGACCGTTATGCTGCTGGCACTCTTCTAATCGGGAACGAAGATTGACGATCACATGCTGACACATAGCTCTCGATATTGCTGCCGTTTCTGACCTGATGTTTTGCTTCAATTGCGTCAGGTTCGTCGGATTATTCTCATAGAAGGTATCCCCATGCAAAATAGTCAAGTGGACTAAGGTCGGGGCATTTGGGAGGCCAGTTGATGTCATCCCTACGCGAAATGACCTTATTAGGGAATAATTCGTTAACAGCTTCCATTGCTTGATTTGATGTATGGCAAGTGGCCCCATCTTGTTGAGGCAACGTTCTTGGGTTGAAGCATTGAAATTCCTGTAACTCTGGACCGAAAAAGTTTCGCAGGATATCGCAATAACGGTCACTATTCACATTGAGTGGTCGGCCTCGTTGATCTTCATGAAAATAAGGACCGATTATGCCTCTAGCAAACAGAGCGGCCCAAACAACGACTTTTTGGCTGTACAGGGTTCGTTCATGATTTCGTCTCGGATTTTTCTCTGCCCATTACCGACAATTCTGATTATTGACATGACCATTCAGATGAATGTTTGCTTCATCACTGTAGAGTATTGATAGCATACTATTGTTGAAGTAGTTTTTGTTTTATCGAATTAACAAATACCCGACACTCTTTTTGGACACCCTGTATAAAAAAACAAATAAAACCTGTAACACTACGACCCATTAATAGTCTTGGGTTCATTGAAATGTTAATTATGCCCTGTTAAGAGGAGAGTTTGGTCGAAACAACGCTCAACCGCCAAGGGTTTTTTTTCCCAGTTAAGGGTATCCACTTTATACAAGCTGGGTGTGCTCCAGGATGGTCTCCCGACCTCTTAGTCGATCCACGGTACGGTAAAAACATAGTATTTTTAACCATCAGACATATTTCAACTCTTATGATAACCAAATGCCTACATGATGAAATTACGTATTTTTCCGTATTTTCCGCCTTTTTTTTTTTTTTTTTTTTCGTTTTATCTTCGGTAGCTTTTTATGTTTATAATCAGCAGTACTGGAAGTAAGTACGCTTAGTTTCAGATAAAGGATGAGGCCATTCTAAACAACATATCTTTACACTATCTGAAGTACAAACTACCATTTATTACTAACAAATAACAGCCCTAAGTTGCTGATTAACTGGCTGTTTTGTTTAAGGATGGTAGCTATCTGTAGGAGTCAAATATTTTACTTTCTCATATTATCTTCTAGAGATAGCAGGTAGCATCGACCCATCTCGTGTAAGGCGGAAGAGATAAAGCCTATCGCGGGAACAAGTTGCGGACAGGGGGCAGGGGCCCTGAATGAAATAACGTGTGTACCAGATGTGCGGGGGTTGGGATCCAGAGCTAACCTTTGCTGCTGGGTCAAAGACCCACTCTATCACATCTGGTAGCTGCCAATGTACCAGGCCCTCATCTCTTTGTTGCCTTCGTCAAACTTATATTTCGTTTAATTTATTGTTCAATCAGCAGATTCAACATTTTTTAAAGATTGGTTTAGTTAACTTGAAAACCTCAAATAAGAGAAATACATCGTTTTAAGAATCAACTCTCGATATTATTCGCTGCTCATTTAAAGAAAAGTTGTTAAAAAAAAAAAAAAAATTCAACTAACCCTCAATTAGTTCTCAAGATCGATTCTTGAGTAAAAAGTTTTTTTTATTTATATTCTTGTATAATTTATTTCAAAATTTAAATATTTCAACATATTATCCTTAAGGACGAAAAACTAATAAAAATCGTTAAATTCTGCCATTATAAAACAGCTTTCTTAAGGACGAAAACTAATTCTAATTGTGGAAGGAGAGAGTGGCCAATGATGTCCTTCCTCAAAAAAATGTCAGATCCTGACAGATCTGTAAAACATTGTCCTTCCGCCATCTTGAAACAGCATCCTTAAGGACTAAAACTAATTCTAATTGTGGAAGGAGAGAGTGGCCAATGATGTCCTTCGGCCTCAAAAAAATGTCAAATCCTGACAGATCTGTAAAACAGTGTATATGGGTAAAATGATCACAATAACTTGTAAAGAACTACCTATTAGTTGCACTTAAATAAATATTCTACATTAGAAAGGACATCTTATAATCCTCGGTGGACTATCGGAATCATGGTAGGAAAGGTATCTTTTTTGGCCCTAATCTGCAGAATATGGAGATATTTAGATTATGGCTAAGTTTACTTGTGACAAAAAGCATTCAAGATTTTACGAAGGATTTTGAATTGTAAGGTAACACAAAAGTTGAGTCTGTACTGAGGGCTAATATTTATTAAACATCGGTTTAAAATATAGGTGTATATATTTTGAAAATATTTACTTTAAAAAAGTAAAATATATATTTGTTATGTAAATATTGTTATAAGATAGGAGGCGCGGCAGCTCACTGGGTAAGGCGATTGACTACCAAGCTCTTGGACACGCGTCCAACTGAAGGCGGGAGACCCTCCTGGGGCACACTCAGCCTCTATTAACTGGGTACCCTTAAATGGGGGAAAATCTGGTGGTTGAGCGTGATTTAGACCAAATCTCCTCTTTCACAACCGTTGGCCTAGTAACAGTACATCCTTACCTAAGTACTGAACCAATACCCTTCATGGGTTGTAACTGGTACAGGTTTATTTTATCTATTGTTATGAGGTAGAGAAGACCGTTTGAGAATATGGTATTCAAGAAGCCGGAATAGTTTTCTGCCGAACATTTTCTTGCATACGCTGATTAAGTTGACATTGCTGGACGCTTGGACATCTCGAATAGATTATTAAAACTAGCATAATCAGCAAGAAACATGAGCCTAAAAGTAAACACAGCAAAGGTGAAATAAATTGCTACAGACAGAAATCACCAGGCCTGCTAAGGAAAACTCATTTGAAGAATACACAATTGAAAAGTTTCTCTCCGGATCCCTTATAATCCAAGAAATGTTGAGCATTCTGAAATAAAAGGAAGAGTTTTAGGCGCCAATCTTTGTTACTATGGTCTAAGTCAATATTATGTATAGTCAATAGGAGCTCTGCTTTATCTATGGGCGCCAAAATTCACTTGTACAAAGCAATCATGAGGCCTATTCTATATTATATGGCTCAGAAACGCGGGCTATCTCTAAAATTGGTGAGCGGGATTTGATAATCTTAAAGGGGAAGATTGTTTGTAAAATCGTTTCAGATATGAATGTGGACTGGGTATGGAGACCAAGAACTCAAAGATTTATTTAAGGTACCAGCCATGGTTCAGTTTATGAAGCTGAGTAGATTGAGATGGCACGTTGCTTGGACTGCTGAGAGTGACCTGCCACAGAAAATAATGACAGAGGTGATAAATGGAACGAGGTGCAGAGGAAGACCTCGCAAATGATAGAATGGTGGTGTGGCTGATGATGCCGCGCCCGTGTTGGGTGTGAGGAATTGGATGGCAGCAGCAAAGAAATAGAATAATTGGTGGAAGATGGTACAAGAGGTGAAGACAAGACATCGAGTTGTGCCGTACGAATAGAATAAATGTAAGAGAGATAAACTATCTGAGGGATTAACTTTGACCTAATTGCGTACACAAAACATTGCTATTTAACAAACACTATTATTTAAATGTATTTCACATTATATATTTTTTAATATTAAAAGTTAAAACATAGATGGTATGTGCATATCTGCATTATGTGTGTGAATTATATCTATATTTTTTTAAACATTTATTGAGAAATTATAACAATCTGCCACTAATATAGGCAATATAGATGATTTCACGATTACAATCACACTTAATGTATAATAAAAGAAAGAAAAAATATATAAATAAAATAATAATAATTTAAAAAGACAAAAACAGCATAGACCTAAGCTATACACAAATAATACACAATATAGGATATATATTCATATACATATTAATATATAGGATATATAGTAATAGTGAAAATAAAGCTATATTAAATTAAAAGTTAAAACTACAATCATACTTTATTTACAATACAGGTATATCCCAACCAAGCGTGTAACCAACCCAACCAGGCTCGGCACAGAGTTTCCAGCTCTTCTATAAAGAAAACCCAGTGGAGGCTGAGTGAGAGCCTAATAGTATAGTCATTCAGGGCATGAGTGGAGAACCTGGCCATTGCCAAAATTCCAACATAAATAAATTTTTACAAAAGACCTCGGGACCACTACCGTTTTAACCTGCCAGGGGGGGGGGGGTTATCAGGATGGATTGAACTGGATAGTGATTGAGCCAGAAGATTAGGATGGAAGGAAAGGTTGCAATGGAATTTCAAAAATTTAAGAGGTATGAGGTCGAGGACGTATGGTATATTGAGATTATTGTGTGGGGTTTTATTGGAGACATAGCAAGGAGCATTCACTATAGTTCGGAGAACTTTGGATTGGAAGGATTGAATGCGTTTGATATTCAACTTTTTAGCTTTCCCTCACAGTTAAAGTCTATAAGTGCAAATAGGTTTGAAGATGGTTTTGTATATGAGAAGTTTGTTTTCAACGGAAAGATGAGATGTCCTATTTAGTAGTCTATACAGTTGGCTGAAAAGCCTATTGAGTTCTTGCCTTTTGATTATGAGGGTTCCATGTAGGTATTTTGGCTGAGTAGAATACATGATACCGAACTGTATCTTGATAGTGGAATAACATTGAAATAGATAGGACAGGATTTTTGTCGGAGGGTAAAGACTACAGTGGTGCATTTAGATTCATTTACTTTGATCCGGAATTATATATCTATAATTTTTTTTATTTTTTTTTTATTTTCATTTAATTATTGATTTGTTTGTATTGATTATTGGAAATCAGTCAGCATACCATTGTACAGTATGCCATAGTTATTACTTTTATATTCTACTTAATAAAAGATATATTCTGGAATTAATTTCTCTTTTCATTCATTTCTAACAAAGGGATAAAAAAGCAAGCGACTAAGAATTATATATATTTTTTTTAATCACAACTTATAGTATCTTAATTATACTTTAATTTAATGTAAACCTATTTACAGAAAGCATTGTTTTGTTTTTTTATAAAATAGCTTTTTTTTTTTTTTGTTTTTTAATAAATGTCAAATCAGATGTTTTATTCACCTGTTGTATTTCATTTTGGGGTTTCTCCTTTTTCGTATATCTTTCAATATATTCGTATATCGTACTGGTCGGTTACGGATTCGGTTTAAATATTAAGTAGATCTTGAGTGTTTATTTGAATAGGCTCCTGGAGAGTAACAAAATCGTATTCTCTTTCCAAAAGTCATTTTTAAATTTCAGATTATATAAAACGTGTATTGTTGGTTACTAAATGAAAAAAAAAAAAAAGAAGAATTTTATTGGAATGTAATTTATTGGAATAGTAAACCTAACCAAGAATGAATGTGAAAAATTAGGAAAATACTAATTTTTTATCGAATGAAAAGAATTGGAATATATATATTTTTTTAATTGAAAAGAAGTCAGATTTGGGTTCCTCATCCATTCAAGTATCATTACATAGATTTTGGTTGATTTTTAAAAAATGTAGGTTTCTTGAGCCTAAAAATTTGCCATAATAATCTTAACTGTTAACTGTTAATTTTTTTTTTCTCGACAACCAGAAGATACTGTGTAATTTCGTGATGTAATTATCTTGCTTCAAGTGGTAGACGCTCTAAATTGGAGAATTATGGTTGTCTTGGTTCTTTATTTAAAATATCAATTATTTATTATTTTTAAGGGTGTGTATATTTTGATTTAAACTTCGATTCATCAAAGGTTTTAACAATTTTTACCCACTAATGAATTTTATTGTTCTGAAATTATCAAAATTAGTTTGGAACCCTTATCTTCTTTTGTCATATATATTTTTTAGTTTGATTGTTAAAGGCCTTCCCAAATTTAAAGCCTCCTTACTTCCATTTTCTCATGATACAAACATGATCTAAAAACTATTATATTAGGAATAATTCTTCGCAATTTAACTTTTGATGTTCTCGACATGATTTATAATAAATTTAAATTTCATTTACTTAAAGATTTAATTTTTTTTAGTTTGTTTTTTCCTCCGCTGAGTTGTTGACTAATCCTCGATAAAGCGTAGAAGATAGAAGAGCCGCTGAAATCAATCAATACTTAATTAATTCACTATTAGCGATCTCTCACCCCGGCGATAACACGGGTCATTGATTCTTTTGATCTCATCAACGCGTGATTGTTTTTCAATAGGTTATTTTCGCTAAAGCTATATATATCTTTTTATATATACAAGTGTTTGTTAAAAACATCTGTTATATTAAATATCTATAGATATTTCTATTTAAGCCTCATAAACAAAAATTTACAATTGTAAATTGTTGAGGCATAGGATACCTTTTGTTCAGAGAATCTAGGAAAGGATGGTGAAGTCCATTCATCCTGTAATTAGGTGCTTCTGGAGCAGTTTGATAACAGTGAAAATCGGGGTACATGTGTATAGATGGGAGGTTCAGAGATAAGTATAAAAATCCTAAACAAATAGGATATCAAATTAATTATATCATGAGATATAAAAATATTCTGGTTATTCCACGTATTTACTTTGTTCAATGATATGCTACTTATGACTATTGGATAGGTAATCGAAAAAATGGTCTGGGTTCAAAGTTCCTCGTTTAAGGGATCAAATATCAAGAAATAGAAGTAATTAAATCAACTTTATAAGACTCAACTAAAAGAATTAGTCATTGACTTTAACAAACCATAATCTATGGGTACGATCCCGGGATATACGCAGGATGAGAAAAAACGTTTACCTCTTGCAGTCCTGATCATTTTACCTTGTTCAAATAAGAACGATGTGCAGGGGAATTATCGTATTGCAATATGGCTCATGTTGACCAAAGCCACTGAAGGATTACTGGTTTCAAATCTGCCAGGATCTGATAATTTCTGATGGCCGGTGGATATCCCTTGGCCGCTCCTCCCTAGCAAATTAATTTTCGTCCTTTTGAAATATTTTCGTTTATTACAAAGGACACTCTTCCCGTTTAATCCTTTTCACAGGACACTAAAGGATACTATTTTCAGATCTGCCAGGATTTAATGATTTTAAACGGTCGCTGGATAATCCTACATTGTTGTCCTTTTGGAAATTAATTTAATATTTTCATTTTTTTAAAAAGTAAACCCTTTGTTCTAATTTGAACATTTTTCGCTTAATACTGCATAAAATCTTGTTTAGCTGTTCAGAACAAACTTGTTTCCATCAGAAAACAAGTTCAAAACGCATCACTATTTTTCCCAAACCGATCCAAACGATGCAATGTGTGTAACGGACTCGCCTTCTTACAAATTTCGTTGGCGTCTGACTTTGCGTTTAGACCTTTTTTCTCTTGTTTTTTTTTTTTTTTTTTTTTTTTATAAATGATCCTATAATGCTAACTTAGGTCACTAGGGATTAAAGTATTAGTCGAAGTGAATATTTACATTAATAGTTGGAGGAAAAAATTTATATAGGATTAATTGTGAGAGTTGGAATCAAGGGATGTTTTTATGCGTGAGAACTTTTGTAATAATCTAATATAACTTTTGCAATATATAAATATACTCGTACAGTACGAAGCCTAGCTAAGAGGAACGCGCTTGGAAAAAAAAAAAAATGTGTGCTACTCCAGCTACCATTATAAACTAAATATCCCAAGTTCGAATCTGACTGGCTTATGGTGGAATTCTTCCTGTTCTTGTTCTGTAGCGCCACATTCCTGTGTGGGCCTTGGCTTGGCGTACGATAAGCGTTCACTTGTTTTTATCAAGCACCCTCCACTTTTAATTTGTTACTCTTAGTGCTTCCATGTCACTAACCACGTCTTGTAGCCATATTCTTCTGCAACATCCTATTATTCTATTACCAAATACTTCCTCCAGTAACAGTTTTCGTGGGTTCCGGTCTTCCAGTATTCGCATCCTCTCCTTCTTCTTACTTGGCTCTACAACCCGTGAGGGGTCAAGGCCGCCCATAGCAATCTCTGCCATTCATCCCGGTCCCGTGCAGCCGATCTCCAGTTCCGGATTCCCAGAATGGCGCGTGCATCACTCACTACACCGTCCATCCAGCGAAGTGTTTCTAGTAGAATGAATTTCCTCCTCGAGGATCCTTCTCAGCACAGTGTCAGTGCTCATCCCGATCACATGACCAGCCCACCTTAGCCGACCAACTCTGATAAAACGCCCGATGTCACAATCATTGAACTGCTCAGAGATTTCTCCAGGCTTGCTTATTAGTATCAAATATCGCTGCGAAAATTCTTCTTAGTACTTTTCTTTCAAAAACCGGAGGAGTTGATTTTCCTGTGCCCTGGTAAGCGTCCAACTCTCTGACCCATATGTAAACACCGGTCTAATTAGGGTTTTGTATAGACGCAGTTTGGTACAGCGAGACAATGTACAGCTTTTCATGTGTCGCACCAGCCCGAAATAGCATCTATTAGCTGTTAAAATTCTTGTTGTGATTTTGTTTTCCGATGTTGTTGTCGTGCGTTATCAAGGATCCAAGATATACAAACTCCTCGACTCTCTCAATATTCGCATCGCTTTCCTTAATATCTTCCTGCGGATATGCTTCTTTCAATTATTTATTTGTTATGATTCTCCATTCCACACTCTCTAGGGTAGAGCTATCGATTTTTCACAATATTTTTATCTAAAACATTTTAAGATCATTATATGCACCTGCAATAAGGACCCATGTCTTGGGCATAGGCCTTAAGAGGAGGGGTTTTGTAAAGTCTGATCTTAGTTTTTTTTAGAGAATAAAGAAGATTTAAAAGAGGCGTAAGTTTGTATAATAGGCTCGGTTTCCGGGTCATAATCCTGGTATTAATTTCACCCACATTTTTATTTTCGTTAATAAGGTTATTTAAACTATTCAGTTCGCACTTACTCTCTGGAAATTTAAAAATTAGTATATGCAAGACTACAAGCCTTAAAGTTTTCGAAAATAAAGTATTGCGAAGAATATTTGGCTCAAAAAAAAGATGAAGAAACGGGAGAATTTAGAAGACTTCACTATGCGGAACTGCGGGAGTTATATCCGGTAAATATAGTTCAGGTAATAGCAGCTAGATGGTTCAAATGGGTATGTAAAGTCGTTGGGTTTCAGTTTTTGAGCCTCCGGGTAAACGACCGAGGGGTATAGACCAAGACGTAGATGGGATAATTGCATCAGGAATTTGGGTTTTGAGGGAGTGAGTAGGAGAGAGGTGAGTGGGCAATGGTTGGTGGTATCGGCATCGAACCTTCGGGTTCGCTAAGCCTTTTATTATTATTATTTTAAAGGTTAAAATAGGTAAATGAACTGACATTTTCAAATATGAATCATAAATTAATGGATGAATTAATTCTTAGTAGTTAGTTCCCCGTCTACATCTTCTGAGGCAGGAAACCCCTTGTTGCCGAGATGGCAAGAAAGGGGAGGCTAAACTAAAAAAAAAGTTATTTTGATGAAAGTTAATTTTGATATAGCTGGATGGATTGCATTGAAGACGTAAAGTTCGGGTCCCAGAGAATCATTACCGGAAAGTAAGGTTATAGATTTGTTAAAAGTCTGTCTGTATAATAACTTAAATAAAAAGCCTTTATCGTTCAGGTTTCATTCCTGCATACCATAAGATATACGATGACTCAAGCAAAAATAAATATGAGAAAACTTTACAAGGCTCCCTGACGCGGCCTGGCGGTGACATTGAACCCTGGAGCTAATAATAGACTGCCACAAATTGGGCCTACTATATAAAGCTTTTATATCTCCGAGCCAGCGGTTCTAAACTCAGATTAACATGTAACGCCGAAAAATAAGAGCGGGGGTCGGAGGCGTTTACTCAGCCATTAGAGCGTCTACTATCGGTTAACGACCTCGTCATTACGGGAATTGTCGAATTCCCGAGTCGTGATGACGGTCCTCACAATGTCGGGTCTGTTTGGATGTGATAAAAATATCTTCTAAGGTTAGATAAAAATATTTCTGGGTACATAAATCTAATTTAAAAAGCAACAATGAGATGCTACGAAACCATATTGTTTGATTATATGTTAATTTAAAAACAAGAAAAGAAATATGTGTATATATATATATATATATATATATATATATTAAATGTTTATTAAATCTCTTAATTATTAAAATGTTTATTAAGATTCTTGAGGTTCAGTCAATAATAAAAACAACTATTTTGGCAACGTTTCGAGACTATATTGTTCTCATAATCATGCCCTACAGTGAAAAAAATTAGCTCACACTCTTAGTGTAAAAAAAAAAATGTGTGAAACTAGAACAAAAATGAAGAAACATTTTGCCGTTGGCTTCTGTATGCAGATGATATTGAGTTGAATTTTATGGACATATGAGTTTGATTTTACAGGGGAAGGAAGTTCTACCTATCCATGTGGGGTATATTTGGTTTATTCATTTTTATATTGCTTTCGAATATGTTAGAAAATCATATTTGGCCCAACAGATTGAATGGTGAGATTTACTAGGATTTGTTAAAAGATATCCTACCATAACTTCATCACGATATTCCACCTGAAGTTCGGAAAAAAATGATTTTCCAATACCGTGGTGCTCCTCCACATTATCCAATCATTTTTTTCTTTGCTTTCTATTCTAATATAGAGTTTACTATGTTTGAAATGCATAATTCCATTAAGCGAGTAGCATAATGTCTTATTTACACAAGTAACTGATTTGAACGCCAAATTAAAATACCATGTTTTTCCAGCTTTAAAAGTATATTTTTCCATGAAATCGATACGTATAATTAATTTGATCATACCATATAAAAGCTGGTAAAATTTCCATGTTTTTTTTTTTTTTTTTTTTTTTTTTTTTTTTAGATTTATAATTTTGTGGGTAGTTTTTTGAAAAACGATGAGCGTTAAAGTATTATAAGACATTGTAACTTCCCTAAATAAGGTGATGATGAAGTTGCTCTTTAGGTCTCAGGTTTGTAAAATTCAAGGTTACCTGTACTCTGTTCTTATAGGAAATTTAATGCTAAATCCGAAAATGTGGTTTAAACAAAGTAGAGATATTACAGCTTTTATGACAAAAAAAGTGGTTACCACAAAAAAGTCTTTAAATTATTGTGTGTGTGTATATATATATATATATATATATATATATATATATATATATATATATTGTGTGTGTATGCCATTCTTTATTTATTTCCTTTATGTAATGAATTTTATGTCTGGTCCTAGCAACAGCTAGAATTAATGGAAAGGAGTTGTTTGGTATGTGGATATTTGTGCCAACTGCTCCTATCTAAAGCTTATCCTATTGTATGAAGTACGACATATTCACAAAATAAAAATTTACTAACATATGTGGGAATCGAACCGAGCTCCGAAAACTGCAACTCTTTCTCAGAGCTCATGACCATGACAATCTCCAATCCCACGTAATGTATATTTGATAAGATGGGCGCTCGATTCTCAAGCAACTCCTCAGCGAAATATTTTTAGAAATCGCGTAATATCTCCAGATGTGAATGAACCGCCTGAAAGGTGAATAATCTATTTTATGATTTGTATTAAACGGAAGTTAAATTATTATCTTAAAAATCATCTGTAAACATTTTGCAAGCCAATGTGATTTATTTTTTTAAAATCTGGAAATTAAAAACATCCTACATTGTGTACTTGTTCTCTTCTACCTTAAAAATTTTATTTTTAAAGGTATAATTTTCTCTTTATTAACTCATTTAAATATCAAACTGTTCATTATAATTTGAAAAAAAGGAGTTATTATCATTGATAATGTTATTTGGTTTATGTTTAGGACTGAACCTTCATTTTTTTTTAATGACTAGCATAACAATTCATATTTATGGATCTTATTAGCGAAGCCTGAACATTCTTATATTATTTGGACCTGGATATTATTAATGAGATCAATAATGAGTTAGAAAATCAATAATAAATTAATTAGAATCTAACTGATAACCATATTTTTTTTTATCGTATAAAAATTAATATTTTGATTGAACTGTCATTTCCTTTAACTATTTTATAAATAAATTAGCTAGAATTAATGAAATATATATTTGAAAAATGGTACTACTATCGACTAGGCGCGCCAGCCCCTTCACGCGCCAAGAATACCATTCATCGATTCTAACCTTGTTCCGATTTATTTCGAGGTTTTAATCGCTACTTTTCGAGTCAAAATGGTTATTTTACACAAAGTCTAAATCCATTTCAAACTAATATTAAGTTCTGTTCTATCTTCTGATACTAAACTGAGAAATAAGAAAATAATTATGTGGTAATTAGAAATTATCAAAATATAAAACACTAAATCAATGCTGAGTTGATAATATAATAAATCAGAAATATTATAATACTAAATCACAAGTGATGTTAAATTCTGCTATATTTTCTCACACTAGGGAAGTAGAAATAAAAATATAGCAATGTTCTATTGAATTAATATCATAATCTGCCTGACCTTAAGACAATAAGTAATATGGATGACAAAGAATCCATTAACAAAATATATAAACTGAAACTTTTTCACTTAAGGGAAGTGGATATAACAATATATATATATATATATATATATATAACACCAAATCCATGTAGATACTAATCTTGTTAGCTTGTGTTATACTTTCTCACATTAGGGAAGAGGAAATAAGAAAACATCAATATATTAAACACTAAATCCATGTAGATCCATGTTGTATTTCACCCTTTTAAAATCAAGAAGACTAAATATCAATATAACACTAAAAAAACAAATTCTACGTTGAAACTGTAGAACTGGATGTTAACATGTCATGTTGTAGGAAAGAGATATCGATAAATGTAAACTCAAAGGTATGGTGGAGCGCCTCGTTGATAGTATTACCGAAAATATACGAAACAGAAATAATTAAAAGAAGTGGGTGATAAACTAATCTATACTATTATATAAAAGGACAACCCATTTTTCGTTTGTGATCACTAACCACGAAAACAGCTGGACTAATCTCAACCTAATTTTAACTACATCATCATTATAGTTCAAGGAAGGTTTAGCAATAAGAAAATTTACTGATTTTCTATTAAATTGGTTTTAAAAAGCGATAAATATGTTCGGAGTGAAGTTTAAAAATTGACCCATAGGTGGCGAGAGCCATTCAAGAGAGGTTATAAAGATACAGTGTTATATAGAAATTATCCTTAAGGAAGAAAACTAATATATATGTGGTCCAAAGATGTCCTTCCGCCATCTTGAAATAGTATCTTTAAGGACGAAAACTAAATATGAATATAAATAATTGTGAATGGAAAGTATTCTGATCTTCTGCGCTTTGGTTATATTGAGTAGATGAGTATTTTACAGATTATTTTTTTTGTCTCATTATTAATACATTGTGATGTTAATCATACACTATAGAGCACAATGTAGCTTTGAAGACTACTCTGCGCCTGCTATACCAATAACGCCCAGATGACACCTCAGCTCCGCCGATGGCGATGACCTTTAGACAGATGCCAGTTAAGGCTGCCATTACTCCAGGAAGAGGTGGACAAAGGTGGGTTATCCATTCTCCAGATGATCGGCGCGACGAGGGTACCCCTGAAGAGCTTGAGGGCGTCCTTGCAAGGTTTAGGCCGTTGTCCCCAGGCTGTGGCATTGGCTTAGTAACCCCGCCCGCGGGTCGTTACTCTCTCTCCTTCTTCTCCTTCTCCTTCCTTCCCTTCCTTCGCTTCCTAAACTTTATTTAGGCTTTTCGTTTCTACTTGTTTCTTCTTTGGGTACAGCAATTCCAATTCTGTTACTTGTTCTATTTGTAGGCGAACCTAGGGGCATTGACCTCGGCATAGAGCCATTAATTTTCTACCTGTAGCTGTTACCTACCAATGTTATTCAATAGTCTATAAAATCGATCATATTCACGCATTTTGATTTAATTTTATTTCTGATTCATTATTATAGGCTATTTTAGTCTCGGAACTCATTATTGGGCACTTAAATATGGTAGTTCAAATCCACTTCAATCTTGGCAAGTTTAATGGGTTTTGATGGTATATTTCTAAAAGATTTTCAAAAGGAATATAAATGCGATTTAAAAATAAATAGAGTAGGGTAAACCAGACAGTTATTGACACCCCATCTTGAAAATTAGAAAAAATATATTCAGCCAAAAAAACAAAATCATAAAACTCCTTTCAAATCCTACAACTCAACTGTGTAAAAGTACTTTAAATTCTGTCCGTATTTTAAAAGATATCCATTGGATGTCAAGAATTGATTTTACATTAGTTATTGTCACTATCTTTTAAAATACATTCCAGGAATGTTTGGTGTGAACTTTCTTGCTTAGCTTGAAGTATAGTAATTTCAACTTTATTGGACTAATTTTATCTATGATTACAGTATGAATATTTCCTAAGATTTCCTTAACCCTGTCAATAACTGTCTGGTTTACCCTAAGCAAAAATAGGTTAAGTGTACAATTAAATTAAAACCAGAAAATAAACAACACGTGCACAGAATCTAATTATTCTGAGAATAAAATTTTATTTCATTTTGTCGATCCCCTACAAATTGTTTCCACGAACTCCACGACACTTTGAAACGAATTTCGTTAAATAGTTGACGTTTTGGAAGTCTTCTTCTTCTTCTCTCACTATCTCCTGAGTGCTGTTAAGCGTGGAGTAGCATCCTCTGACCATCTTGTCTAACGGTCCCTGTCCTGTGTAAGCCTTCTCATCTCCGGCATGGTGCTTCCTCTTGCTGTGCCAATTCTCTCTATCAAGTCTGCATACATGAGCCTTGGTCTGCCTTGAGGACGCCTTCCTCCCGGTCTTGCTTCTAATAGCCATCTGGCCTTACGGTCATCTCCCATTCTGTTAACATGACCAAACCACTTCAATTGTCTTTCCTTGATCTTATCCAGAACGGATCTAACTCCTAGTTCACCTCGGACCCTTTCATTCCTTATTCGGTCTCGCCTGGTTTTTCCTAACATTTTCCGTAGGAATCTCATTTCCGCAGATACTATCTACTGAATAAAGACCCGTGGACCAACAGGTACCCAGTGCTGGGGGGTATAGCCCGGCCACCCTTTCTCCTGAGGGGATACAAATATTCGGGAGGCCAGTTGTCCCGAGGATACGATTTAAAAAAGATTAATGAATTAGAGATCGCTGATTTTAAAAAAAAAAAGCTTGTGTTGAAAAAAAAGAAAAAAAAAAAGCTTTTACATTCAGTTATGTGTTATCATAAAACTTAAAATATTAAATTAGGAAAAACTGAGTAACTTGAGGTATGCATGATGATATAGAAGGATCAATACAATTAGGATTGATGAATTAAGTGCCACTTCTATTGAGATTATTTTATTAGAAAACTAGTTTTGAAAAACTGAGTAGTTATTGGCGATATGGGCATGGAGGGAGGTGAAGAAAGTTTCAAATTGTATTCTGAAATGTGCTCTGCGAGTTGAACACTGTAGAGAACTTAAACGCCTACTATAGTAAAATAGATTTGTTTGGTGGGTCACTAAATAGTTGGCTTTTTAAATATTTTCAGGTGTTATTTTTTGCTGGAAAGAGGAATACGGATAAGGAAATTCTGATTTTTTATGGTATTATAGTAATATATTGTTATTCTAATGTTTATTTTAAATTTAGTGGAATAATAGACTAAATTATTATTTAATTTTATTTTTTATCTTCCTTTCTAATTTTTTTCACGCCCCTTGATTTACTCTTCAGTGTGTGGTTACGACGGTATTATTTACACCACTGATTGGAAGGATTGTGTATCTTGAACTAACTATTAATCGATTTTATTAATTAATTATTTCATCATGAAAAAAAGATTGGCTGGTTCTAATGTATCCAAGATTAGTTGATTTAATCAATAAATACTATCATACAATCCTTACTATCATACTCGGAACGATTCGATTTTTTTAAAAACATATTCTCACAACCGTATTTTCTAGTTTGATTGTCCGAATCTTCAAATTAATTCATGCATAATTACAGAATAAAACCCTTGACTTATGGTATGTCCTTTATGTTTTGAAAATGTCAGTTCTCAGAAGAGTGGTTCCTAGGACTCTTGTTTTCAAACTCCCAAGGGATCGTAAAAAAGGTTGAGAAGGCAAGGTTGACCGACCGGTTTTAGTGAGTTTGAATTTTATGGTGAAAGGGCAGGTATCTATTTTTAGTCAGGTGTGTAACATAGGTGATATTATGGTATTAATGAATTAGTTTTTTTTTTTTTTTTTTTTTTTTTTTTTTTTTTTTTTTTACGATAAGCTGAATTAAATAATATTCAAAGATATAAATGGGATTCAACGGTTTAGTTGCGTTCTGTAGCCCACCAATGTGTAAATGTTCAATCAGCGCATTGTAATACAAATCACTTTATGATTTTATTTTACTTTATGAAAAACACTATGTTTATTTTTTGTTGATATTTACAGTTATCAATCTACAAGAAATACGTTCCTTTTTATATATATATATATATATATATATATATATATATATATATAAGGAGGTAACTTTCAAAACGTGTTTTGTCACAGTAATCCCACTTTTCAGCAATAACAAAAATCTTATATTATGACATGTAATTCACCTTCAGAAACAAAAACTTCCTAATTAAACATATATCATCTAAAAAAATACATTACAACAGGGAGTCACCTGTGGTATAGTGGTTAGCATAGCAACCTACCAAACCCAAGATCGCGGGTTCGCAGCCTGGCAGATGACCTCAGGATTTTTTAAAGGGAGTAAAATATCCTTAGCTATGCCTTCCTTCGGAAGGGAAGTAAAATGGGGGTCCCGAGCCTGTGCGATGTCAGGTGCTCGTTAAAGATCACTATCCTAATTATACCTGGATAGGCAAAATTTAGGACTCCCAACGTAGCATCGTCCGATTAGCCATAGCAGCAAAAAGTAACGTTAAACGAAATAAACAAACACATTACAACAAGGATCAGAAATATTCTTTACTCCTAAAATTAGCATTTTTAATTTTAAATATGGACAAGACACGTTTTAAAGGAACACAGTGGACAAAACACGGTTTGATGAAATAACAAAGGTACAAAACACTGTTAGAAGTGGCTATGTTTTATTTTACAGAAGTCACTGTTTCCTCAAAAGTACACAAAATAAAAATTATAATTACATAATAAATGCTGTATGCTAATGACACACTTAATGTTCGGAGAATATTTTCATTTTCTTAACAGTCACTAGTTTTTAAATATGCAGTTCACATCTTTCATTTTCTAAACAGTCACAAGTTTCATCCTCTTCCACAACATTTTCAACACTTGGAGAGTCAAAAAGTACAACCTTGTACCAGTGTAAGCGATTATTGTCAATATTGCAGCGTTCCCATTGGCTTAGTGGGGAAAGCATGTTTTGAACTAAAACAGGCTATAGACCTAACACTCTTTGCTTAAAGCCCTGATTTTTTTTTTATAATTTTGGATGGGAAAAACCTTGTTTTGATGGCTAATACTCATAACATATTGTAGGGTTCTGAAAAACAAATCTAGTGATAACAAAAACTAAAAAAAACATTTTTTTGTGACAAAACACGTTTTGAAAGTTACCTTCTCATATATAGATTGTCTTCTCATAGCGTTGTTTATTATATTGTCATTAATTTTTCATATTTTGTTACAAATCTATGCTTTAGCTTAAAAAGACAAAAATGATGAATAAAATTTCATTCCAAACCAGAAAACAAGAGATACAATAATATTGAAAAAAAAAATACTGACGATTTTCATTTTTAATCTTATTTCAAAAGGTTATTTTTCAATCTGCCTTTTCAAGGGTATGAGTAAAGAAATAACCTTGGTATATCTAATTATACAAAAGACAAAAAAAAAAAATTATAAAGAAAATAAATTAAGATACAATCATAATATATAAAATGTACACAAACACACAGAGTACCCATTATTCAGGTTACATGATTAGGTTGCATTAACCGCGATCAGACAAAATTAAAAAAAAAAAAAAAGAAAATTTATATTGTGTATAACAAGTACCTTCATATTTTCATCGTTATGATATTTGGAAACATCTTTATTTTTATGACTGTAACCAGCTGTCTTTTATGTATTATATTAACAATATAGTTTTTAATATAAACTCCCTGTAAAAAGGATCGCAACACTTTGAAATATTCCTACACCAGATATCTATTCTTTCATAGTAATCTCCATAACCACTCAAATCTCGATAATCCTTTGAGGAGTCTGAAAAGAAGATGGCCCAGAGACATTCTAGTGTTGAATTTTTATTAAAGTGCTACTGATGAGTAATTCTTTTCAAGTTTTGAAATGTTATTGTAATAGTTAACAGCACATTTACTTGATGTATAAATTTTGTATAGTTGTAAGTTTCAATAAATGTATATAAAAAAATAAAACAATTTTTTTTACAATTTTAACTTTTAACTTCTAAATTTATATTTGATAAGACATATTGCCCTCTCTTCTTGAATGACTGCTTCCAATGGTCTTGTCATACTTGTAAATAATGAAACGAATGATAAACACGGACTGAAGGAAATTTGAAAAAAATAATCTAAAATTCCATCATTTGCTATTAACAGGGAAAAACATTGATGCGTCTAATCCTTAATGTCTCACGTTTAATAAATAATATTAATATGAATATAAACCACGTATGGATTAAGGTAAAAACCAGGAAAATTTCGAGAATTATGTGTATTATTATCACAAAAATAATTTTTTATTTGAATTAGAATAGAATAGAATAGAAAGAAAACTTTATTCTGGGACAAAGTCCCTTAAGAATAACATTAAATAATACAAAGTAACATCATAACTGGCCGAGAGGCTGTTAAAAATAAAACAACATAGGTAAAATTGAATACAAATATGTATGAAAAAAATACAGAGAAAAACTAGAAAAAGAAAAAAAACTATTAATAAAAAGAGAGTGAAAAAATAAATGTACAAATAAAGAGGTTAATACTGTAAACAAAATTGCAGAAGAGAGAAAAAAAAAAAACAACAGAAACTTAAAGAAATATAAAAGATAGAAACTCAAAAATTAGCATTACAAGAAATCAAAACATTATCATAGTCAAACTATAATTTTGGCTAATGTTTTATGTCTGACGGTCTTAGTAAATAAATTAGACGATTACATACATAGTACATATATCCTTATAATTAGAGAGCGTCGGGTTGGAGGGAAAGAAGATGGTGAAAGAGTAGTGTTTTGAATGTTCCAAGGGAAGAAGCATTGCGGATACAGGGGGGGAGGGAATTCCAAAGAGTAGAGGATCGGACAAGGAAGGAACGTTGGAATGCAGTACTTCTGTGGGATGGAGTATAGAGATCGGAAAGACGAGATCTTGTATGCAGTGATTTGATAGCAGACTTGAATTTCAGGTTACTGTAAATAAAGGGAGGGTGACGGGTGTTGATAACTTGGAATAGGTAGGAGCCTAGTAAGTACTTTCTGCGGAAGGATGGGAAAAGCCAATTTAAATCAGTGTAGAGATGCGAAACATGGGAACGTCTCGATGTTCCGAAGACAAACCTGATGAAGCAATTCATGATGCGTTTTAATCTGTCTTCAAGAATCGTCGAGAGCCCGCCATATACCACGCTACCATAGTCAAATTGGGGGAAGATAAGGAAGGATACTAGAAGTTTGCGTGTGGGTAGGGGAAGGAGGTGACGGGTGAATTAATTTATTATTATTATATATTTAATAGAACAATAATATATAAACTGTGGTATGTTTAATTATTTGCTAATTACAATTATTTTTTTTTAGTTGTCCAAAAATGGATATAATCTTCTTTTTTCATTTGTATTTGACGTTTCTTAGCAAGCTATGACAAAAATGTTTATCACAATTAAAATATTCAACTTCTTTAGATATTATCTTGTTTAATATAATATATATATATTTATATAGGAACCGTATACATATGCAAATTAGGAATCCACTAATATGCTCATTAGTGAGCTGTCAGGCCGTACATTCATCTTTTTTTCTTGGCTTTGGGAAACAAAAGTGGTTATTTTTCTGTACATAACTCACTGCCCATATGTATAATATTAACGAAAATAAATTTACGATAAAAAAAATCTTTTTATATAGAGCCATAAAGGTATAATGATAGCAACTGTGTTGTTGAGCTGTGTTCTAAGCCTTTAGAGCCACACCGCTCGGCTCTGCAAGTTCAACGACCCCCGGCCTCCACCAAAACAGAGGACGCATCCAGCCCACTTGTAGTTCTCTCTCATCGTAAAAAATAATATTTAAAGCTTTAAAAATTATATAATTCTTGTTAATTAATTATATTAAATACTATATTCACTATAGAACAGGTTTAACATAAAAAAAAAAGAAAAAAAGGTGTTGGTATTATGAATAAAAAATAAAGACAAAAAATGCTAGTTATATCATCGCACGAATTTATTTTTTTGAATTATTAGCTTGTTTACATTTTGAATTTTTTTTTCACGGTATAAATATAGGCTTTGAATTAATTCCAAGGGGATATCGCCTGCTGTTGCCAGAAAGCAGTTGGGTGCCAAAGGTTTTAGTTTTTTTTTTTTCCTTTTGTTTTGTTGTCACTTTTATATTTATATAGGAATGGCAATGAATTTAAAATTTAAAATTATATAAATAATTATATAAAATAAGCCAAGAACAAGTTTAAAATATTTTTTATTGAATACTCTTCTGTATTATTATTCTGTTTGTTTAATTATAATTTAGTATTTTTTTTAATGTAGTAAATAATAAATAAATAAAAAATAGATAAATTTAATTTGTGTATTTAATTTATTAATTAGTATAAATGTAAATATACTTATCTAGTATGAAGACAATGATAAATTATCAAAACTATTCCATATAACCGATTTTTAATAAAAATATTATTTTATGACAACTTTTTTAAACCTCATTTATTTTTTTTCATTTACTTTATATATGTGTATATGTTTTATTATATTATCCAGATTGTTTGTATTACAATAATATAAGTCAAAATCTATAAATAGAATTTTGAGTTTGATTTAAGATTAACACCAACACACGCATTTAAAAAAAAACAAAAAAAAAACAAATGGAACTCTGAACTACATGGGAAACATATAGTTCAATGCAAAGAAAACAAGTATCAAAGTCACCCTCTTTGAAAAATCATTATGTGAGGGAAGTAGAATTATGAATGACACGATTCGACACAAACTTGGGACAACTTACAAAGGAAATTTGTTGTAAGTTAGGTTACCCTCAGTTTGGCGTGAACCTTCTGCAATGTTGCCAGCCTGAAATATGATAGAATGGATCTTGGTTATGCTTTGGCGGGCTTTATCAAAAAATGTGAGGGAAATAGATTGACACAGGCATTAGAAGTCATTCTTCTTTTTGTAAGCAATTATTCTCAGTAAAATATAAAATTCAATATTTTGCAACCTACGTGTAGGGTTGGGCGATAGTCGATAGTTTTTCGATAGTTTCTTATTTTTTTTCCAAAGCTGTTCAATAAAGAATTTCAACTAATTTAATTAAATTCAATTATCTACTTACTATTTGAAATTTGCAGGATTATAAATTATAAAATTATATCATAAAGATGAGAGAAAAACTAATTTATTTGAATTAAAAAAAAAAAAAAAAATTTACAATTCAAATGGTTACAATAATAATGAACAAATCAAATCTTCAGAAAAGAAAAATTACGAAATAGTTAATTTCAAGAGTCAAGTGTGCTCCTTGAGCCACATATTTCCCGAAAGAAAAACTAGCATTTCTGCTTTTCTTTGGCTTACTCTTTGAGAGAATCCTTGAGCTCAAGGAATTCCGAATTCAACTTCAATAGAACTCGACACTGGACAGAGAGAGATCAGCATAATTCCGAGAGTTTCAAAACTTGAAATTAGTAAAAAAGATCTATCGATACAGTGACAATCGATAGTAACTATCGACTATCTCCCAACCCTGCCTTCATGTAGGTACTAGAAAAAAAAGTAAGGTAATAATTGCAAAAATGGAGAACTTATTCGCATTTAACGTTACCAACTCATGTTATGGAACATGTGAGGGAAATATAATTTGACGTTTTGAATTCAAATTTAACCATGAAAACAAATCACTAACCATGGAAAAACTACTTTACGTTTAAGAGGTAAGTACCTTGCAGCTACTTGTTGCAGTTGGGTTGCAAAAAATTTCATGTAGAAACCACAATCGCTTCGGGACACAAATTCGTATGAAATGGGAGAATGACATATATATCTTAACAAATATAATAGAATGAAAATAACTGGAATGTACTGATAATAACAATTATTAAACATAGTTGACAAGAAACCTATAAAATAGATTAAGTAAGGAGCATATGTTTCGTTCTTTTGTGCGTGTATCTTTTAAGTGATTTTTTTTTTGTATTTACCGATTTCTTGGATAAAGGAAAACCTTACATTGTTTAATAATAAACATTTACAGTAACCTAAAACTCTGTTCCTACCCCAAAGCTAATTTTGGAGTATCCTCTAAGAGTTATGATAATGAAACCTGAAATCCACAAAGCGACTATTCTTTCATTGAAATTGTTTCCTTTTTTTTATCTCTTAATTCTGTCTACTACTAAATAATTTTCTTAAAACGATTATTGTATTACGTCAAAGCAGTTTCATTTCAAACTATAATATTTAATTCCAACTACATAGCGTTATAGTTGCTATGCTATAAACGGATATTATTCAGTGAAAATAATAGATTCTGAGTGCTGCTCTGAAATCATTAAAATACAATGCATGTGGAAGCTGGAATGCAAGCGAAAGCTCCTAGACAAATATCTCTTAATATACTCAGCACAAAGCTTAAATATACTCCAACAGCAATTGTTCAATTGAATTTTAAACAAATCAAAAGAAATCATCCAGTGTACACTAATCACACTATTTGAATATTTTATATTATTTTTCAAATATACAGGGTGTCCCAGACATAGTGTAAACAATTTTTTTTGGGTAATACTGCATACTAAACGGGGTGGAATGGCGCAGAAACTAGTTTCATATCTCAATCTGTTGAGGAGATAGAATTTTTTTGTTTTTATTTTTAAAATCTTTATTCTTTCTGAAAAATGGCAGTTTTCTCTACTTTGGTTTAGCGTAGAAACAAAAACGATGATATTTTCTTGATCGACATTAAATTTTTTCTTGTCCATATGCATGAGGGGTAAAGAGTTGTGAAGGTGGCAAGAGATAAAATAACTAATCAATCTAGTAGGTACGTGAAGCAATAAAGTATTTATTCTCTAGCGTGTTTTTCATCAGAAAAACTTCTGTGCAATTGTATCACGAGTTACACCACTAAAAAGCTAACTAAATACCGCAGTTTTGGAGAAATTTGACGGCTTCTAGGGTGCTCCAGTGGGAGTGAGAAGTTTTCAAAAAATATTAAAAATTTAAGTTTTAATAAATGTTTTGTGTTTTGCGCGTTAAAAGGTCCTCTAAAAGTGAATTTATATCGTCATATATCGATAGGTCATGCCTATCGATGGTCACTATCGATAGTGCCGACTATCGATAGATCTTTTTTACTAATTTCAAGTTTTGAAACTCTCGGAATTATGCTGATCTGTCTCTGTCCAGTGTCGAGTTTTGAAATTGAATTCGGAATTCCTAGAGCTCAAGGGTTCTCTCAAAGATTAAGCCAAACGAAAGCAGAAATGCTAGTTTTTCTTTCGGGAAATATGTGGCTCAAGGAGCACACTTGACTCTTGAAATTAACTATTTCGTTATTTTTATTTTCTGAAGATTTGATTTGTTCATTATTATTGTAACCATGTAAATTGTAAATACCTTTTTTAAAATTCAAATAAATTATTTTTTTTTTTTCTCATCTGTATGATATAATCTTATAATTTATAATCCTGTAAATTTCAGTAGGTAATTGAATTTAATTAAATTAGTTGAAATTCTATATTGAATAGCTTTGGGATAAAAAGAAGAAAAACTATGGAAAAACCATCGATAGCAATCGGTAGTTCTCAACTGATAGTATCGGCCTATCGATAGTGCTAACTATCGACTATCGCCCAACCCTAGTCTTAACATTTTAATTTTTTTCTTTCAAGTTTTATGTTTCAATGTTTAATTAATGTTATCTAATATATTTTAATAGACTAGTCGATTAATACTCATTAACAATTCTTTTGTACTATAAACATTTTATTATTTGAATTGCGAATGTTTTCTATTTCCCTCACACCCTATCAGTTTCTCTTACTCTCATAATTTCCATCATCATCGTAGATGTTCTGATAGACTATATTCTATGAAGGAATTTTTCGCTTGTAATATTAGTAGACTTTTATAAAGATGTTTATGAAGAAAAACCTTTTTTCTAATGGAATCACAATTTCAAAATTCCGACGAAATGGCAGAATGACCAATATACATATGAATGGTAAATTGTAAAAATGTAACTAAAGTATTATTATCTATTATATATTTGTCAAATACCACTCACTCATTTAAAACGAAATCTCGAAAACCACCGAACGGATTGGAATGAAATTTCGTATATGGCTTTCTCCAGGGCCATAGGTGCTCGCTAAGAAAGGATTTTTAAAAAATTGGCCTTGATCGCGTGTAATTCGCGAAAAACGCGATTTCTCACGCATAGGAAATTCTTTGAATTAACATTACGGATCTTAATGAAACTTAGTACATAGCTTCTTATTAAATGTTAGATGAACGATAACAATTATTTTCTGAGTAGTTTGCCCTGTATCGGTACTACAAAGGGGTAAAATAGAAGTACTCATATAATTTTATTGGGCAAATAATGATAGATTTATTGTCATATGGTATTGGTGAATTGAAATGAAATTTCGTATATGGCTTTCTCCAGGGCCATAGGTGCTTGCTAAGAAAGGATTTTAAAAAAATTGGCCTTGATCGCGTGTAATTCGCGAAAAACGCGATTTCTCACGCATAGGAAATTCTTTGAATTAACATTACGGATCTTAATGAAACTTAGTACATAGGTTCTTATTAGATGTTAGATGAACGATAACAATTATTTTCTGAGTAGTTTGCCCTGTATCGGTACTACAAAGGGGTAAAATAAAAGTACTCATATAATTTTATTGGGCAAATAATAATAGATTTATTGTCACATGGTATATGGTGATAAGCTAAATTAAAAAAATAGGTTAGATGCCTAAACCGCACACTTTGACCACAAATTAAGTTCTTTATTGTAGTAAACAAACAAAAATACGATACTGGCATGTGGAAACCTTATTATATGGCACTTTCTGTTAACTCATGGTTGCATGTTGTATTTCTCGAATCTAAACAAGTTGTACCTAGCTTTTATGAATTTAATTCCTTGAACCAACAGTCTACCTTTGTTCTCAGTTCAGATGAGAATAACGCAGGAAATGATTCACAGATTCAGTTCACAACAAACAACTAAGGAAATCGGCTGCAAAAATATAGCCAAGCACATGTAGAGATTAACAGGGAAGTAATTAAGAAATACAGGAAAAATTAACCTGGAAAAACATTAGCAGAAAAGTGGTTAACAAACATTAAGAGAGCCAACCCGAAGCCATCACTGGAGGACTGTTAAAATAAAAAAAATTAACTTTTGCAGATTGTCAAATTTACTTATTGAAATTATTTTAAGAATGGAATTCTTTAGGTTTATATAAGTAATAATAATTATCAACTTTAAGCTTAAATTTTACTAATTTAAGTTGTCTTTAATCATAATGATATTAAACCGTAGCGGAGCACGGGCACTTTCAGCTAGTATTATATAAAAAAAAGTAGATTAAATATTATGACATTTTAGAAAATATTTGTTGTTGCATTATTAATTAAATTTAACTATTCAACTGTTTTTTATTAAGCATATAGCTAGGAGTTATGAAATGGGAGAAGTGACGTTAGGATATTTGGCAGCTGTGAGGGGCTATCTCAAGCGGTCGGAATCAAGGACATTGAACTGTTTGTTTACAGAGAATAGAGAATAATACACCACCGCTCCCTCTATCTTCCCACACCACGTCTCTCTTCTCACTCATTTTTATTGTTATGTTGCGAAGTTATGTACCGGAAATTGGAAAACAGCATATTTTGGAATTTGTTTTGCCATGATAAACGGAGATCTTATTTGAAAAAAATAATATCAAGTCGTTTAGCCGCTTTTTAATATACAATTTCTTTACTTTATAATATAAAAAACAAAACAAAAAAAAAACATTACGATATAAAATTAATTTTTATAAGAAGACTAAAGCGACAAGAAACTGCTCGTCGTTACAGACTACTTCAACATTTACTAGACAAACGATCAAACCTCCCAATTCGTTAGAAAAGACTTATTTACAAGACTGTTATTAGACCTATTTGGACGTACGGATTTGAGCTTTGGGGCTCCACTAAACCATCCAATTCATCTCGTATCCAATCCTTACTATCCGAAATCCTTCGAAAAATCCAAACTTAACCACTCAAATCCATTAGTTTCTCAACTTGCTTCCTACTCCATTCCCGATAATCCTCCGAGGCGTCTGAAAAGATGATGGCCTAGAGATCTTCTGGTGTAACATTTTATTGAAGTGCTATGATGAGTAGTTTAAGAGGACGGGGAGAGAGAAATAAATGGTGGTGTTTTTAAAAGGCGCTTTGACTTGGACTCAAGGCTTTAAAACGGATTAATTAAGTAAGAATTAAAAATTAAAAAAAAGAGACCTATTAGCAGCCCTCTTTTATCTTAGTTACGTAACGAAAATAAAAAAGAGAATAGAAGCTCTTTGACTTGCCAGAGGCTTAAAGCAAAAATAATACAAGTAATCTGCAAGAAGTGTACATAATTTGGCTCATAATCCCGGAACGAAAAATTCTAATTATAAGAAAGAAATTTCGGGTTTTTTTTTTTTTTTTTTTTTTTTTTTTTTTTTTTTTTCTGTTTCCAACAGTATCCTTCAATGATATTCCACTAATCCCTGTCGAACAGATCTGCTATCTAGGACTCCACTTGGACGAACGTCTAACTTGGAATCCACATACAAGACTAAAGCGACAAGAAACTGCTCGTCGTTACAGATTACTTCAACATTTACTAGACAAACGACCAAACCTCCAGTTCATTACAAAAGACTTATTTACATGACTGTTATTAGACCTATTTGGACGTACGGAGTTGAGCTTTGGGGCTCTACTAAACCATCCAATTCATCTCGTATCCAATCCTTACTATCCGAAATCCTTCGAAAATCCTAAATGCCCATTACTGTCACCAATAAGCTTATCCATAAAGACCTTAATGTTCCACATGTTGCTGACTTAGCCCAAACCAGATACCTATCCTTTCAAAGTAAGCTCCATAACCACTCAAATCCATTAGTTTCTCAACTTGCTTCCCACTCCATTCCCGATAATCCTCGGAGGCGTCTGAAAAGAAGATGGCCTAGAGATCTTCTAATGTAAAATTTTATTGAAGTGCTAATGATGAGTAGTTCTTTTCAAGTTGTTACATGTCATTGTAATCGTTATCAGCTCATTTACTTGATGTACATATTTGTATAGTTGTAAATTTCAATGAATTGATATATAAAAAAAAAAAATATTATAAGTAAATAAATTTAGAATTACATAAAACAGATATCCTGGTATTAGAGTTTTTAACACGACAGAAATTATCTCTGGTCATTGTCTTGCAACTGAATTGTTTGGACTTAAAATATAAAAATGAACACAAGTTAAATTCACATTCAATCACTCTAATCTTATATCATAAAGCTTAAAAGAATGGTGTCGAAATTGAAAAATTAAAATAAATCCAAACAAATCTTATCAGATAACCTTTACCCTTTATCGTAAACCTACGCCTTCCTGTCCTACAGTATCTTTTAATAACATTCCACTGATCCCTGTTGAACAGATCCGCTATCTAGGACACTTATTTATTAAAATTATTATTTTATTATCAATAACTTATTTTATTGAGTGATTATTACAATCTGCCACAAATGTGGGCAATAAGTAATATAGATGGTGTATGATCACATTCACACATTATGTACAATGAGAAACAATGAATAAATAATTAGAAAAAAATATATAAAATAACATAATTAAAAAGAGAACAGAAGATAACTTGCTATACATAAACAATATAAAGTATACAATATGCTTATAAATAAAATAGTAAAATTAGAAAAAATAAATAAATGAATGAAAATGAAAAAAATAAATAAAAATAAAATTCTCCAGCTAGATCTGTCCCTCCACTTGTAGAGGGACAAGCCAGGCACAGAGATGTCCCAGCTCTTCTCAGCTGCGTCACTAGTGTAAAAGAAAACCCAGTGGAGGCTGAGTGAGAGCGCTGTCTAGGACTCTAACACTAGGGATATTTATTTAAACAAAATTACCTTCTTTAAAACTTACTATCTTAGCCTTAAATCACTCTTTTCTGAAAGGTTTTTTGTTTGCCGAAAAATTCATAAATCTCATATATGCACGCTATTATGGACGGAGTCCTACATGGTTCGATTGACTAATATTCTCAACAACATACACTAAGGCTAAAGAGGAGTTGGATGGGGGATCTTTTTCATCCATATATCAGTTATCAAATAACCTGAAATAGTCAGGGAGAGTTGCAAATGTCGTGGATGCGAATCCCACCTGACTTCCTCCCCCCTCCTCCCCTGGCTAGAATAGGTTGGTAACCTATAGAATATCCCGTCCTTTCTGCCCTAGTTGGAGTACATAATGGCGTTATGCCACATCAAACAACAACAAATTAATACAAATTCCCGAGTTAGTCGAATAGATGGGAATCATAGTCATATTGCATTATTCCAAGTCTTAGTATTTACCATTTGTGATACCTCAAATGCTTTGCTTAACTATTCACCAAGTCTTTGTAATGATTCAATAATTTTTCACTTGACCGAATCCGAACCAAAACTAGCACTGACTTTATAATTTCGTTTTAATTAAACTATTTCAATTCCGAGTTTTTAAAATTATATTTAATATTAAAAAAGATATGTTTAATATTAAAAATATGTTTGAACAGTTTTAATTCTCAATTAGATTAAAATTACTCAACAAAGTGTAACTTAGATAAGATCCAATTCAATAAAGAACAATTACAATATTGAACTAATGCTCAATAATTGGAAAATCATGTTTGCCCAATCTACCGTAGCAGGTGATATGGAGTCCAAACCAGACCAATTTCATTATTGTCATGTCATCCTAGTATATGTTATACTTGTTTATATTATGTTCGACCACAAAATAATTAAATATATTTGGTACATGGCACTGTACCATGTTACAAAAACAGCTCGATTTATCAAAACAAAAGTAGAAAATTGTTTTTGAATCGATTAAAAATCTGATTAATAATTAATAATTAATTTATTTTGGCGGAGTCATAAGTAAATTTCGTTTTTTTTATTTTTATCATACAAGTATTTTACTCTCATTGAATAATAAAATTATATTAATTTATCATCTATTCACCTCCATTAAAAATAACCTTCTCCCGTCCGATCCCTACACCCCATCCTGCAGAACTACTGATTTTCAACGTTCCTTTCTTGCCCGCTCTTTGCGATTCTTTGGAATTCTCTTCCTCCTTCTATTCGTAATGCATCTTCCCTCGGAACTTTTAAAACACTCCTCTTCCACCACCTTTCCACCCTCCAGTCGGATGCTATCTAATTATATAGATGCTTTAATGAACTTCACCCAAGTATATCAAATATAAAAGTTTACCCTGTTTAAACAATCTTCATATGATAAGGTTTTCTCTATCATTGAAATAAATTTCTTTTTTATTTTTCATCATTTTTTCTTCTTCATCCATTTTATTACTTATTTTATTGTAAAATTGTATTTACTTTTAATTATCTTATTTTATTATCTAATTTATAATCTCTAGGCCAGATATAACTTATGGTTTGTCATGTAACTATTATTCTTAAGGGACTTTGAATTTTAGAATAAATTTTTTTTTCTATTCTATTCTATGTTTTCTTCCTAACAGTTTATAAATTCCTTCCTTGTAAAATGTGGTTGATTTGGACTGGAAGAAGTTTTTGACAACCTGTCTAATTTGCTCTTCAGAATTAGTTCATTCAAAAACATTTTTAAGGAACAGAACGGTGGTAGTCTGTTGGGGCAAAATCCAGAAAGAACGGTGGATGTAGTAAAGCAGACCACCCTGTATGATACCCTTGCTGTATGTGTCGCGCATTGTTGTGTAAAAAATGACGTTTTTACGATTTAAGAGTGTAGGACACTTTTCTTGGAGTTTCTCTTGCGCTCTTTGCAACTGCCGAACGTATCTATCCACAGTAATCGTTTAATTTGACTTCAGCAACTCGTGGTGAATTATTCCTTGTCAATCCCACTATACACACAATAAAATATTTTGGCCATAGTTGTTCGCTTTCGAATCTGATAGGGGTGGTTAATCTATATCAAGCCACAGTCTTTTGCGGACTATATTGTCATACCTAACCCATTTTTGTATCGCCTGTTACAATACTGTTTAAAAAAGGCTCAATTGTGACTTGTGGCGATTAACGTGCGTTCTTCTTTGTTCCTTTCACTGAGATCGTGAGGTACCCATACTCCTAACTTGCTAACTTTCCCTAATTTCTCCAGGTGGTGGTAAATTGTAAAAAGTGGTGATTGCGATGTATTCAAGATTTCTGCTATATCTCTTGTTGATGGACGTGGATTTTCCTTTAATATTGCCTTTAAAACTTTGTCGTCAAAATCAAAAGGGCGTCCTGCCCTCTGTTCGTCTTTTAAAGACGTATCTCCAGAACGGAATTTTATGAACCAATTTCTAACTGATCTATCAGTTATTAGTCCTTCACTATATACACTGCATATTTTTTCAGGTGTTTCTTTAGCACTATTGCCTTGTTTAAGTTACTAAAGCTTGTTTAAGTCCCTAAGCCTTGACGGATATGTACTTGTTTGCTCTCCAATTCAGAGGTTAAAAAAAACAGTTGAATGCAACGTGTATCACTAAAAACAATTGACAAAAAATTAACTGAAGCCTCGTCTATATAGTGAAAACAACAACTTGTTGTCATGGTAACTAATATCGGATAGATACGAATAATAGATTCTACTTAGCTGGATTGGAAGATATTTATGGGCGGACCTGATATTAATATAATTTATTATTGAATATTAACACTATTAATAGCATAGATATACTAAGTGGCTAAACATAACTGCCAATAATTTAAAAAAAAATAATATTAATAATTAATCGTCGTGTTTAATTAATTTTAAAAGTTAAATTAGATTTTATTCATGAAAAATTCGTAGACGAGGTTATTAACCTTGGACGCCATCTGTTCTTAAAGCATTTTTTATCGAATACGATGAGCTGTTGACATAACACTTGAAGAACGAAATATTGTGGAAAAATTTTATTTCTGTTTATTCTTATCATTAAAAATATAAAAACTAAATAATCATTGTAAATAACATTATTTTTTTATTCTATGTTCCTGGTATTTTTTTTTTAAGAAAGCGCTATTTTTTATAGACCAAAAGTAGGCATTAATACGTATGTTGTCTTCATAATTTATACTTTAAATCCTTCATTTTTTAATGTTAGCTGTTAAGTTCTGATTTTGATAGGAATGCTATGCATTTTGTTTGACAAGGATACCAAAAAGTATGTAGTCATCATTATGGTCAATCGCAGGATTTTCATCTCTTAAAAATATGAGAAGCACTCTTTTTAGTGGCTGAGGATAACCCAGAATGATGTACATATTCTCTATCCCAACCGTGCTCTATTATACTTAACAATAAATTTTAAGATTTTAGGTTTTAGTCTGTGTATGGTTTTAAAGTGTATGCATATGCTAAGTTGCATATAAAAACACAAAAATAATCTTGATTTTTTTTTTTTTTTAATTTGTTTTGGCGTTAGGAATTTACTTTTTGTACCTTTCACACTAAATCGAAAAATTTTAATATTAACAAATAATTTGGGAGGGAGAGTGGGAATTTTCATTTGTGTATACCATATACAATAACAACAACTTGAAAAACTCAATTTCTCCCTGATTGGGAAAAACAATATATCTATATATGTAATAATCTACTTAATTTTTATTAAATTTTTGAATTAAAAGGATCAAATTACTGAAATAATCAATCAAATTAAATTAACAATAATTTTTTTTCTCGAAATAAACGAAGTTAAGAGAAAATAGCGACTTAAACGTGACTTGAAATTGTCGCCAAATTTTTGATCCGAGCAACACCAGCAAAGCTAGAAAAAAAACCAAAACACGTAAAAAGTGTAGGAAAATGTTATTTTTTTTTTTGTTCAAACCAATATAGCTCTTAAATGGTAAGTCCTAGCGACAGATGTCATATAACCAAAAATATTCTCCATTAAATTTCTGACCAGAAAGCTATTGTTAAATTTTTGATCCCAGCAACTTCAAAAGAACTAGATAGTGTAAAAAAAAAAAACCCTCAAAACTTAAAATATTTAGGCAAACGTCAATAATATTCAAATAAAAAATTATTTTAGTGATAATAATATACATAATTCTCGAGATTTCCTGGTTTTTACCTTAATCCATACTTGGTTTTTACATTCATATTAATATTATTTATTAAACGTGAGACATTAAGGATTAGACGCATCAATGTTTTCCCTGTTAATAACAAACAATGGAATTTTAGATTATTTTTTTCAAATTTCATTGCAAGACTAAAACGACAAGAAACTGCCCGTCGTTTCAGACTACTTCAACATTTACGGGACAAACGTTCAAACCTCCAAATTAATTACAAAAGGCACATCATATACATGACAGTGATTAGACCTATTTGGACGTACGGAGTTGAGCTTTGGGGCTCCACTAAACCATCCAATTCATCTCGTATTCAATCCGTACAATCCAAAATCCTTCGAAAAATCCTCAATGCTCCTTACTTTGTCACCAATAAACTTATCCATAAAGATCTTAATGTTCTATATGTTGCTGATTTAGCCCACACCAGATACCTATCCTTTCATAGTAAGCTCCATAATCACTCAAATCCGTTAGTTTCTCAACTTGCTTCCCACTCCATTCCTGATAATGGTAATAAGTCTGAAACGAAGATGGCCAAGAGACCTTCTAGCGTAGAATTTTTAATAAAGTGCTACTGATGAGTAGTTCTTTTCACGTTTTAACATGTTATTACTATCGTTGTCAATACATATACTTGTATATATTTTGTACAGTTGTAAATTTCAATAAATGTATATAAAAAAAATTCAATTAACATTTTCTAGCTAATTTGAGCTAGATTAATTTATTGGTTTTGTTGCTCGACTTTACTAGATTTAATCATTTAACGTTGAATGTTATTTGCCTTGTTTCTATTTTGAATATTTTATTTTATTTTTTATTATTCGAATTAATAATTAGCGAATAAAGTAAGAGTTATGATTATTTTTTTAAATAAATCTCTCATCGAAATCCTTAGTTCTTAGAAACACAGCTGTAATTTGTCATGACATCAGATGTGAACCCTTATGGGTTTGTCAAGTCATTGTATGGGGTCATGTTACTGACGTGCAAGAGTAATGTGTTCAAAACTTTTGGCATTAACAAATACACTTGGCGGTTTCCCTATAACATTTTTTAATTTAAACTATTTATCTGACTAACACCTTCTATTTTCGTTGAAAAATTAATATTAAGGAATTTAGATAAGGATTATATAAAAATGTCTGCTTAATTTTTAAAATTATGCTACTTAATTTATTTTTTTATTGTTCATTGATAATTATTTATTTTATTTTTCAGGTAAGTACCATTGTGTAACTTCTGGGATTTCGTAAGTTTTCATTTTATATTATATCATGTTCTAGGGCTTTCTGAAATTTGTTTTATTTTTAATTCTATTATTTTTACTTATTTAGTGTTAGTCTTAAGGAATATTTAAACAATAATTTATTTGATTAATAATAATGGGTAAATTTGTATTATTTAATTTTATTTTGTTAAAAATAATTATTATGTTATTGATGATTTTATTAATGATTATTTTTAAAAAAATTTAAAATTACCGTTTAAATTAGTGGTTATTTAATACAAATATCTAATTTTCGGACAGAAATATTTAAATCATCATAAGGAAAGTTTTATTAGTCATTTTCACATGACTTACCACCGAGAGCCAAGAGAACCTAGTAAGCCTTCTGGTAAATCATGTAAAAAATTTGTCATTAAAGCTACAGTGATGATGAAGATCATAGTTTTACCAAAACGTTGGCGTGCTACTAACTTATTGATAAGAAAAATATGGCCTGGGATGCAGTCAGGAGAAAGAAAAAACACGTCCAAATCGAAAAACATTTATTGGAATGACAAAGTTTCGACCTGTCTTGCTGGTCTTCTTTACGACTAAAATTAACAAGAAACTAGATTTAGTTTTATTTACTATTATCAATTATTTATTTTGTTTTGATATTATCATTATCACATTTTTTCCCCTCTTTTACATTGTTTTGTCCTTGTCCTGTCTATACTTCATGTATCATTTTTTTTTTTAATGTAACTGTTTATTTCAATAGGCATTATTACACTAGAATTGTAATTTTTAGCTATTACACACTAGCTATGTCATACTTTTTATGTTATTAGCTCTTTTGATATCCATTTGCTTTAGAGTTTATCTATCAATTTATCATTAGGTCCTATAGTCTTTTCTTTAATTTTTGTCCTGAAGAAGACCTGTTAATATTAAAAAATGATGATACAAAGAATGCAAGACAAGAAAAAAGACAACAACTGATAAACATTGTCTGAAAAGATAAAAATATATAAATAAAAAAATAAAAAAAGTAAATAAAATTACATCTCAGTGAGAATAAATAAATAAATTTATAAAATTAGAGGATACAAGGGTGCTGTGGAGAATATCAATCTGATGAAGGAAGAAACTGAGAGACTAAAAATAAAAGACCAAGAATGTTTCGATATGGATGGCTATAGGAAAAGACTAAAATAAATTAATTTCCTTGTGGGAAAGAGAGATGCTAGAAAAGGAATAGCGTGGACCGAGGGAATATGGAAGGAGTAATAGGAAAGAGTGAGGAAAGGGTGGGAAGAGAGAAGTGGTATGAAAAGAAGTGACAAAAAAATTACATCTATTTTTTTTTCTGTTAATTTTAGCCCTGAAGAAGGCTGCAAGGCAGGCCGAAACGTCGGCTCTCCATAAACAGTGTTTCAATTCGGACTTGTTTTGTCTCCTGACTGCCTCCTATAATCTTCTTATATTTCTTAAAAGTTGGAAGGAAATAAGAGGTTTTTCGGGTCATGAAATATAACCAAATTCCAAATTTTTTTTATTTTTTATAATAAAGAAACAAAACTAAAAGAGGAAGAGTGGAATGCTTATGGACTGATTTAAGTGCTCCAATGTGTGTGTATTAAAAAAAAAGAAGTATTTATTGGGTTTTTTCTGACTGATTCTCTACAAATCGTCATAATATTTTTAATGTTAAAACTTAGTTTTTCCTTTAATAAAGTTTATAATTACAGTAATTCAGTATTTATAGCGTGGTTAAAATAGCAGGTTAGACATAATTGACTACTTAGTACTAGTAATACCCTAGCAGTTATGTAATTCCAAGGATACTGAGATGAAGAGTGGACTGAAGGAGTACAGCTGGAGACGTGGAGACGCGGTAAGGTGAGCCGGACAGCGGCCTGGTATCAGCTGCCTGATAAGGCCGCGTGCATATTTCGGTAGCGGGGGGTCAATGGCCCCAACCGCCCCCGCCGCTCTATAACCTGTCCACTATAACCTTTATCACGTCATAACCTCTATTTATTCGCCCATTGTAACAGGTTCTTATCAATGTCATCCAGTAATCATTCAAATTTTTACGAAATTGTTACTTATTACACTGAAAAAATATATAGTTAGGTGCAGAATTGACAAGCAGAGGACACACCCAGTCTCTCATGAATGTTGTTGGCAATTTTTTTTTGGAGTTTCCTGGTCAAAAAATATTAGACGCGTATTTTTCCGTTACGATTAATTTGCCCTAGAAGCCGAAAAAAAAAAAAAAAAAAAAAATTGCATTAAATTAATTTATTTTATACCTCTAGTTGAAAAAATGATATCTACACTATTCTTGCACCAAAATATTTATTTTTGAGTGCAGATTTAAGGAAAAATACAGCCAATTATAGATTTTGTCTAAGATTAATTAAATTCTTAAAAATAAAATAATCATATCTCTTAAGCTAACTTAAAAAAAATATATAGATTTTTATTCACAAAACATGAAGTCAAATTTTAATTCAGCACCCTCAAAATTTCAAACAAATAAAAAAAAAAAAAAAAAAAAAAAAAGTATTGTGATCTACAAAATTTGCCTCACCCAATAGTAAGCAGTTTTTGTTGCAATCTAATTACATTTAGACGTTTAAACATATCAATTTAATACTGACCCTATTGGAAGAACTAAACTGCATTAGTCCCCTTCCTAAATCCATCAGATATTTTAAATTGAAAATGAATAAAAAAAAACAACACTTTCTATATATGTATATATATCAATTTATAGAAAATTTTAGAAATTTACAACTATACAAATATGTACATCAAGTAAATCAGCTGATAACGATTACATTATTACAATGACATATAACAACTTGAAAAGAACTACTCATCATTAGCACTTCAATAAAATGTTACACCAGAAGATCTCTAGGCCATCTTTTTTTCAGACGCCTCGGAGGATTATCGGGAATGGAGTAGGAAGCAAGTTGAGAAGCTAATGGATTTGAGTGGTTATGGAGCTTACTATGAAAGGATAGGTATCTGGTTTGGGTTAACTCAGCTACATATGGAACATTAAGGTCTTTATGGATAAGCTTATTGGTGAAAAAGTAAGGGGCATTTAGGATTGTAAGGATTGGATACGAGATGAATCAGATGGTTTAGTAGAGCCCCAAAGCTCAACTCCGTACGTTCAAATAGGTCTAATAACAGTCATGCAAATAAGTCTTTTTTGATGAATTGGGAGGTTTGATAGTTTGTCTAGTTAATGTTGAAGTAGTCTGTAACGAAGAGCAGTTTCATGTCGCTTTAGTCTTGTATGTGGATTCCAAGTTAGACGTTCGTCCAAGTGGAGTCCTAGATATCGGATCTGTTCGACAGGGATTAGTGGAATATCATTGAAGGATACTGTTGGAAACAGAAAAAAAAACAAAACACTGAAATTTCTTTCTTATAATTAGAATTTTTCTTTCTGGGATTATGAGCCAAATTATGTACACTTCTTGCAGATTACTTGTATTATTTTTGCTTTAAGCCTCTGGCAAGTCAAACGACTTCTATTCTCTTTTTTATTCTCGTTACCTAACTAATATAAAAGAGGGCTGCTAATAGGTCTCTTTTTTTTTAATTTTTAATTCTTACTTAATTAATCCGTTTTAAAGCCCTTTGAGTCCAAGTCAAAGTGCCTTTTAAAAACACCACCATTTATTTCTCTCTCCCCGTCCTCTTAAACTACCGAACCGGTTTTGATGAAGTTTCAGGGGTTTATTGCTGTTTGTTCATTCTTGAAGAAAATGAAAAGATAACCCTTAGTTACTACTGCAGTTTTTCTTTGACTACTTTTTGCGATATCTTTAAGTATTGAATTAGTTTTAATGTATTTTGTGATGTTTTCCTGAATATTATTACCTTATCTTGAATCAGTTATTCCATTATTTCTTGATTCAGTGCGAAGTAAAATGCAGAATCATTTATGTCCGTTGTTATTATACAAAATTTTTTACAGTTCTATAAAATAAAATACCATAATATTAAATATTATAATTTTAAATTTTGCATTAGAAACATGGTTTGTTTTTCCTAAAACTATCACCGTAATTCCATGATTATTTTAATTTTCATTATTGACTTATTGGTCTATTAATCTTTAAAATATTAAAATTTATTTGTGTTCTAAAAATAATAATAATAAATAAAAATAAAAAATACTATATTCAAAAGCCATAGAGGAATAATTTGTTATAAGTTTTTGTGAGATTTGCAGTTTTGTGGATAGTTTTTTCGAAAAACGGTAAGCGTTGAAGTATTGTAAGACATCGTGAATTTCATAAATAAGGTGAAGAATATCAAGCTGTTCTTTAGGTTTTAAGTTTCTAAAGTGCAAAACTAGAGTTATAGCCGCCAATGAGCATTAGGAGCGGAGAAAAAATAAAATATGAAAATCACGTTTTATTTTTTGCTCAGCTCTCAGTCATGATAGAGAAATGATTCTTTCACGTTTAATTGCAGTTATGAATGTTATTAGATATAAAAATACTTTTGTTATGCTCAAGACACTATCCGGCTTAAGGTTGCTCGAAAATGACAAAATTCCAAGGAAATCCGCTGTAAATCAGTGGAAACTTTTTTTCATGAACAACTGACCTCAAATCTCGATTTAACGCACCATTAAACCCTTATATGTGAAATTTTATCAAAATCCAAAAATACTGATTTTTTACCGCTTTCGAGGAGGTTAAAATTTTGAAGTTGAGATTTCATCAACATTTTCTACCGGCCATAACAACTGCTGTGTTCAACCGATTACAACAGTAATAGGATCGCTAGAATCAGCGTACATTCTGTTTTTTATCCATGCGTATAACGTTGGATTTACTCCCGATTTTAGTGGACAAAAACTGATGTGAATGAAAAAATCCAAGGTCAGCTATAACTTGAAATATTTCAATAATCGGAAATCCTGCGACCTCCTGATTTGGGCTAAACTATGCAGTTTTACGTCTTCTAGATGACCTTAAAATTTGGTCTTAATCGGTGGCGAAATATGTGACGTTTTAAAATGACATATTTTTATTTCAAATTGCATAGAAATCCTAAGAGTGATGAATAATCAAATCTTAATATCAGGTTTTGGTTAAAAAATATGTATATTTTTTTTTAAATGGACTTATTTGAAATTTATCGTGTAAAAACTAAAATAACAATAGAAATAGATCATTTTAAAACGTCTTATTTATATAATATAGGTGAGGAAAATTTTTAAACTAAAAACTGATATTATTTTCAAATTCCTCATCTCAAAAAACATGTAGAAACTTAATTTTGTCGAAATAAAAAATAATTTTTTTTTTACCTTTAAAATTGTGTAGTTTTTAGGCTGCCAATTTCTGAAAAAATGTAAGTAATTTGCGCTATCTCACATATTTCGCCACCGATTAAGACCAAATTTTAAGGTCATCTAGAAGCCTTAAAACTGCATAGTTTAGCTTAAATCCGGAGGTCGCAGGATTTCCCTTTATTGAAATATCTCAAGTTATAACTGACCGTGGATTTTTTCATTCACATCAGTTTTTGTCCACTAAAATCGGGAGTAAATCCAACGTTATACGCATGGATAAAAAACATAATGTATGCTGATTCTAGTGATGCTATTACTGTTGTAATCGGTTGAACACAGCAGTTGTTATGGCCGGTAGAAAATGTTGATGAAATCTCAACTTCAAAATTTTAACCTCCTCGAAAGGGGTAAAAAATCAGTATTTTTGGATTTTGATAAAATTTCACATATAAGGGTTTAATGGTGCGTTAAATCGAGATTTGAGGTCAGTTGTTCATGAAAAAAAGTTTCCATTGATTTACAGCGGATTTCCTTGGAATTTTGTCATTTTTTTAGAGTTTTTGAGCACCCTAAAGCCGGGTGGTGTGTTTAGCATAACGTAAGTATTTTTATATCATAAAACCTTACATAACTGCAATTAAACGTGAAATAATCATTTCTCTATCTTGACTGAGAGCTGAGAAAAAAAATAAAACGTGATTTTCAAATTTTATTTTTTTTCTCGGCTCCTAATGCCCATTGGCGGCTATAACTCTAGTTTTGCACTATTATAGGTCCCTACTACCCACACAAAAATTGGCATTCAAATCTGTGAGTGACAACTGCAAACGTCCCTTTGTAAGAATTACTCACTCTGTATGCAGTTGTAAATCTAAATTTATAAATTTAAAAAAAATCCAATTTCTTACACCCGCCTGAGTGATGTCTACATGTTTGGCCAGAATAGCTGAATCGTCTGCATGAATTGCTGGATAACTTGTAACCGAATCGTAAACCATTACCTTAGTAATGGAGATGCAAATTCTATACTAGCATTTTAATGTAAAAATATGTTTGTTTTTTTGTTACCATGACTTGCTGAAATGTATTAAAAAGAATCTGATTTATTTCCTTGATATTTGTTGTCATTTCCTCGTTCCCATGTGCTGTCGGATTCGTTGGCTCGAGCAGGTGATACACGAAAACATTTTTGGTTTCCGCTCAGCCGATTATGAAAAGCCAGCTGCTCTTTGGACCGGTTCCTATACGATGTAGTTTCTTTGAGTAATCATTCTGCTAATTGGGCTGGTTTACTCACCTTTCTTTCAAAAGTGCATTCTAAAAGCTTGAGGTGCCCTCATGAATTATTTGCCTAGTTATTCATTTGTAATTAATTACAAGGTTAGGTAGGTACTTGGTAAATAGAATTTTTTTATTTTATGAGTTTTCAACTGATTTCATGCCAAAAATACTTTTTTATTAATTGTGGTTCGGTATGCAAGATAAACCTGGTTGGTTGGTTTATGTGGTTTTTAACGTAAAACCTACTAGTGATAAAGTTCAATTTATATTAAAAAAAAACAAAGTATGATGTATCCTTAAACGGAATGAAATTAGTTCCTTAATTTGGGTTCTACGTTCTTGAGTTTGGCGTACGAAAAGAATTAAAAAACCGATGAAAAAAAAACTATTTTTTTAGAAGGTCATTGTTTCCAAATGCGAAATGTTAATTTTAATTTTTTTCTTACTTTAATGCATCTTCAATATTGGAACACCATAAAGATTATCTGAAAAAAGTAATTCTATTTTTTTTCTGTAACTGGAATGATAATAATAATCATGCTTGGACACTTGTTTACTTCGCGAATGTATTATTGAATATGTTTTTAAACTAAATATTTTATTGAGAAATAATTGAAATATAAGAGATCAATAAGTAATGTGTATAGCTTTATGGATCCATTCATACAATATATGCAATGAGAATAATTGAAAAAAAAACAAAAAAAAACCTTAAGCACTTACAACCCATGAAGCGTCTCGGACTCAGTACTTAGGTAGGCTGTACTGTTTTTGAGCGGTTGTGAAAGCAGATGATTTGACCAGTATTCACCCTAACCACCCCTAACCGCCAAGTTTTTTCCCCAATTAAGGTTACCCACTTACTAATTAATGCAACGAAAATAATTCTTATCAGTAACAGTATATATATATATATATATATATATATATATATTTTTTTTTTTTTTTTTTTTTTTTTTTTTTTTTTTTTTTTTTTTTTTTTTTTTTTTTTTTTTTTTTTTTTTTTTTTTTTTTTTTTTTTTTTTTTTTTGATGTTCAATGGATTTTATGAAAGAATGGGAAAAAATTCAATCTCATAAAAATGATTTCAACTGAGCATTAAAACATTTATTTTGGTTCAGGTAAGATAAGCATTACTTCGAAGTAGGGACAAGATTAGTTCCGGAATCCTTAGGCTGTGTATATTTTGTATGTAGAGTATGATTCTATTTTAAATTTTCTTTTTCTTTTTTATTATTATTACTGTTTTTAATTTACCTATTTAATTTTATATACTTTATAAAGACATGATATAGATTTTTTTTTTTTTTTTTTTTTTTGTACATATTGTTTTGATGGTAATATTGTATTACCATCCATAATTCAATTGAGGCAGATTGTAATATTTACTCAATGAAATTTTTAATTAACTGAATTTCTCCCAGACTAGAAAAAACAATAGATCTTGGATAAGTCAATCTATACTTTACTGTTTTCCTAATTTATATTTTAAAATTAAAATGATCAAGATATTTAAACTAATAATTAAATTAAATTAACAATCAATGATTATTTGAAATAAAAAAAGTTGAGATAAAACTAATGATTTTAAACGTGACTTAAAATTGTCGCCAAATTTTCGATCCGAGAAACACCAGCTAAGCTGGAAAAAAGCGTAAACTCTTAAAAAGTATAGGAAAAAATGTAACTTTTTTCACTCAAAGCAACATAGCTCCTAAACGTTAGGTCCTAACGACAAATGTAAGATTACAGATAATATTTTCCATTAAATTTATTATCATGATATTGTTTCCAAAATGTGGATCTCAGCAACACTAACAGAGCTAGAGCCTGTCAAAAAAGCCACAAAACTTAAGAAATGTGGGCAATGCGTGACTATTTTCATTCAAACCATTATAGTTTCTTAACGGTACATCATAGTGACGAATATTATATAACAAAAAATACTTTCCATTCGATTTCTGATGCGGAATCTATCACCAAATTTTTGAAAAGAGCAACAATGTTACATTTTGAGGGTGAAAATCTTACAAAAACAATTATAGACCGCAGCCAAAAGATATGTCTATGTAAAAAAATATGTTGTTAATAGTATAAAACGTGAAATTGATTAATAAAAATTTTTTTTTGAAGGCCAAATACAGTCTCAGGATTAGTTTTTATTCATTTTTTTTTTTTAATTTGCATATGTATAACAAGATACAATAACACAATCCAATAGATAACTCGAGATTTGTATCTGGAACTGCTCATTCTGAATCGGCACCGCCTTCCATTGTTTTCTCGTGTGATTGATACAGCTGAGTCACATAGGCTAGGTAGATATATGAGGCAGTGGATGGGAGGCAGCCCAAGTTCAACGCTCCCGGCCTCTGCAGTTAATCATTTGGCCACAGCGAGCACTTTTCTCTGGAGACTTGATTAATTGAGTCACTGCCTTCTTGATTATATTAATTAATATAGCAAACATTTGATATTAATTAATTATAACACTATAGTTCAATTGTTAGGGAAAGATGAAACACGGTTCGCTAAGACACCTGGAATATGAATTCAGCTAAAATTAGGGCGTGAAAACAATAGTAATATTCTACAAAGTGTTTTCCAGTAAATTAATTTGATAGATATACTTATTTAAATACTTATGTATAATATAAAATATAAGATTTACTAAAGTAATGATTCATGATATTATTGCAACAATTTTCGATCCGGACAGTACCAACAGAGCTAGAGCGTGTAAAAAAAAGCCCCAACAGTTAAAAAATGTAGGAAAAATGTATTTTTTTCATTCAAACCAATATAATTCCTAAAAGGTAGATCCTTGTGACAAATATTAAATAACAAAAAATATTTTCCATTAAAGTTTTGGTAAGGAAACATTCGGCAAATTTTTGATCCGAGGAACACCAACCGGGAGGTGGAAAAAAAGTTACAACGAGACTTTTTTGATTCGAAACAATATAGCAACAACAATATGGTAGGTCCTATAAATGTTATATTACCAAAAATATTCTTTATTAAATTACTTACACGGAACTGCCTAGTCTAGTTAATAAACTATTATATAGTGCATTTTCTGTAATCCAAGGTTTTTCTTCGGAAACATGTTGAGGGTAGTTAGAAAGTAAAGATACTAAAAGTTCTGGCGTTTTCGGGCCTGAGAAAGGAAGGGTGAGGTCACGAAAAGTCCCGTTTTTTTGGTTTTGTGCTCATATCTCGAAAATGGTGCGTCGTATACAAAACATAACTATTTATTAAATTAATGTTAATTAAATTCTCTATAACTTTTATTCTATACATATTTTTCATTTTCTGTTCCATTTCCGAGATATACGCTTAGCAAATGTGAACATTTTTGAAAAAAAAATGATTTCACATCACGTTTTCTGTAAAACTTCACTCCATATCTTTTAAAACGTTCATCCTACGACAAAAGTCTTCATAAATATTATTGTAGAAAATTAAATTTTCTTCAAAATACATATACATATGTCAATTTATCTTCAATCTGTACAAAGTTACATCAATTTTAACCTTTCTTTGTAAAACAAACATATTAAAAGTCCTTCACATTTCATAAGAGTATATTTCGGAAACGGTATAGAATACGAAAAACGTGTATAGAATAAAAGTTGTAGAAAATTTAATAAACATTAATTTAGTAAATAGCATGTTTTGCATACAATGCACCGTTTTCGAGATGTAAGCGCGAAACCAAAAAAAGGGATCTTTTGCGCCCCCCCTCTTCCTTTTCCCAGGCCCAAAAACTCCAGGTCTTTTAGTATATTTACTTCCAAACTACCCTGGAACATGTATCCGAAGAAACACCTTGGATTACAGACAGCCCATTTCAGGCCTTCATTGACTGGACTTGTCAAATTTTCGATCCGAGCAATGTCAACATAGCTAGAGCGTGTCAATATGTTACATTTTTGAATGTAAAAAAACACCCAAAAAGTATAGGCCTCCTAACCAAAAAACATGTCCATCTAAAAAAAAAAAAAAAGAAATGGTGAATGTAATTGCTATTATTGTTAGTTTACAACTATTTCTTTTATTTTTACAATTATTATTAGTTTGCCAACAGAAGTTTTGTTAGCATTATATTGCTAATTTACTACTAATTAAATAATTTGTGTATTATACGAATCTCTAAACAGATAATTAGGGTTGAACTGGGGGTGAATGCCCGGGAGTGGACTGAGATATAGATGAGTGGGTTGGGTTAGGGCTAATCTTGTGGATTTGGGTTCTGATGGGGTGGGGTGTTAGGAGATTGATGGCTGGCAATATCTAAAAGAAAATAGTAGTTCTTTTGTTTAAAATTGCTATCATGATCACTATACTGGAAAAAAATCAGTCATTATTTCTTCATTTATAAAAATTTATATATATATAATCAGGGGAATATTTCGTCTGAAAGTTTTTATGAATTATTATGGTTTAGTTATTTATAATGTCACAATCTTTAAACTCCTACACTTGTAAATAGATCATTATTATTTATAAATAATTGGAACTAAAAAAAAACAGGCCATACACAGTTTCATTGTAGGAGAAATCTTGATTCATAGGTATTTCTTCTATAATTTAATTTTATATGAAAAGTTTCCAACTATATAGATATGTAAAACAATAACTGTTCTAATAGTCTGATAGCTTAAAAACAAAATTTTGTTACTATTATTCTGGTACCGAATTCATAAAACGACTTTCCTTAATTGTCATAATTAATTAATACCTTTGGTGTTCTAAAAAGGAGAAATTGAATTTTTTGCATGGGAGTAAAATTTGTTCCAAAAAATAAGCATAGCAAGATGGATGTTTCATATATTGTAGATGGCATAATTTATTGTTCATGGAAAAAAACAATTATCATAATTAAAATATTAATTTTAATCTGTTGTGAATACGTTTCGGCCTACAACGTAAGCCTTCATCAGTGCGAGAAGAAAAACAAAATATATGACACCAAAAATAAAAAACATAAAAGGAGAGAATTTAAAAAAAAAATAAGAAAAGAAAATAGAATGGGAAAAAAAATTAAAAAAAATTAATAAATTAAATATATTTTCATATTCATTACGTATTGAGCTATACTTAATTCTTCTATGATATCATATTATGAATGTTTTATAAACGTTTTCTAATGATATTTTTGAAAATAGTTTTTTGCTAATCAGATCACTGAGAATTATGAGTTGAATAATTTTAATTATTGAAATTAAAACCTGTATTGTAAAGTATAAGTGAATGTACAGAATGATTCGATTAATATAACGACGCCTTGTGAAACTATTGCATTGGTTGTTCTACTAAGAAGCAAGTGTGAATCATACCGAGGGGAATGACACAGAATTTTTTTATTCGAAACAATTTTTAAATGTATTTTTTAATTCACAGAACGTTAAGTATTCTATTAGATTGATTTTTTATTAATATTAAATATTAATTTCTATTCAACTATATTTCTCTGAAAAATATTATAATCTGACATTTCGTTCTGATATTAAATAACATAGCTATCTGAATTCATTGATGCCATATATAGAATATAAAAAAAAATTAAAATAATTATATATAAAATAATAAATTAATAATTAAAAAAAAAATATTCCATATTTATTCCATATGAATATTTTATCTTATCTTTTGTTTTGGCAACAGGGGCTTCATGGCTGAGAGGGGGAAGGCGGGAAATTAATTAATTAATACCACTCTGAAACGGGCGGATACAAACCTGTAATTATCTGTAGCTAGGGTGACGCATTTTTTTTAGGTCTAGTGCGTCATCATTAGGTATATATTTATATTCTCCTTTTTATGTATTTAATTTCTTCTTCTACGGCCTCGCAGTGCGAGGTTCCTACTGGTAGATTCTGATCCTAAGGTCCCATTCCTATACCATCTGATTCCTCCTTTTCTACTACACAAACATATATAAATGTATTACGTTGTTAAAAAAATCCTTGTGGGTGAGGATAGCTTTATTTCAGATATCATATTTTAAGCATGGTTCTGGGGATCGGACCCCACTAAATGTAAAAATCCATAAAAAAAAAAAAAAAAATTATAATAAATGAACATAAGTGGTACTGTTCAAAGTAAACACCTTTATTTACCTTACATAATTATACACCTTGGACTAGTTTGTCATATTTGTCATGATTTTTAAAAATGTAAATGTGAGCATCAACATGTTTGATTTCTAAGAAAAAAAAAAAAAAAATACACGGTGATACTCTATTAGTGTGAAATTAAAAAATGAGTGAAACTAGCCCTGTAACTGTTACTGACAGTAACTTTCTATTTCAATCTGTAGCAGATATATAATAATTCAAAGGTTTTTTAAGGAAACCAGGTTTATTACCATAAAAGCTGTTATATTGGCAGGACAGCTAAGTTTGTAGTCGCGTTTCCATGAAAACCATAAAAAAAAAAAAAAAAAAAAAAAAAAATGCAGGTCAGAGTACTAACCGTTTGTAAACGTTGCCAATGAAAAGTTTATTTTGTTTATAATACAGATTTTCATTAAGCGATTATCATTATGTTTTATTTACCTGAGTACCTGATTTGTATGCCAAATGAAAATACCCTGTTTTTTCGGTTTTAAAAGTGAATTTCTTCATGAAATGGACACGGAATCATTAATTTGAACATACTATTCGAAAACTTTATATTTGAAATTTGTTGATTGTTTTTTCAAAAACCGGTGAGCGTTGAAATATTATTAGAAATTTTTTACCCAAATGCATTATTACGTGATCTTATTTACCTTTTCCACTTTATATAGACTTATAAATGCTCTATTACTTTGTCACCAATAAACATATCCATAAATTTATATGTTGCTGATTTAGCCCACACCAGATACCTATCCTTTCATAGTAAGCTCCATAACCACTCAAATCCACTAATTTCTCAACTTGCTCCCCACTCCATTCCTGATAATTCTCCGAGGCGTCTGAAACGAAGATGGCCTAAATACCTTCTAGTGTAGAATTTTTAGTTTAAAAATGTTATTATAATCGTTGTCAATACATTTACTTGATGTATATATTTTGTACAGTCGTAAATTTCAATAAATGTATATATAGTTACAGAATGCTATGACCAAGATCAATTAATTATAAGGTGAGTTACACACAAAATTAATAAACATTTGATGAAATTTTATTTAAAAAAAAAAACCGTTTCAATCTGCTCTCCAGTTAGGGAAATATGACATAATGTTCTATATGTACCTCCGAGCTACAGATATTATCTCTGTAGTAAACAGCTGATTATTTGAAATTTTCGGAACTGATGATGAATGTTTAACATTGGGAACTAATCTTCAAATAAAAAATAAATCAATAGGAGTATCAAAAAATACATCAATCCTTCCCTACTATCACGCGTACTACCGCAAGTTTAATTAATAAAACATTGTTGTCTTAAAACGTCCATTGACATCGATTCTAGGTCTACTTCTGGCCTTTAATTTATTATTATGGGCCATGAAACTCTTTTGTCTCAATGGTATGATATTTCTAGTTATAATTCACATTGTTGTCATGTATTAAATGTATAATAGATATATAGGCTGTGTAATATATACAGCTGATAGGGATAAATTATATATAAATATATATATATTGGGATAGAACTGGCCTATGGGACGAAGATAGATACGAAGAGCTATCGATCAGCTGACTATAAGAGGAGGTGATGGCCCTACTCGGAAGCGGCTAACGGGTGCCTGTGTAGAGTCGGGGCGGGGGGACTTTCACTGGCAAGGTCATCGACCTCGGCTTCGCTAACCTCACGCTCCCATCATGTCGTTCGCATCTTTCTATTGTCAATGCTATTAGCATTTTATATTTCAGACTTTTATTTTTTTATTTATTTCTGTGCTTAACCTATTAGTTCATTTATACAAAATATAAAAAAAAAAAAAAAAATTAAAGATCCCTTGAGCCTTTCGGCTAAAGACTGAATAACATGGAACATATTTTAGAGTTGCCTCCTTGACAGTCGATGCCCATATGTTTTATATTTGTTTTCGCTTACCTGTGATTCATTTGTCTGTAGGAGATAAATGGGTCGTTTTCAAATAAAATGACAATGTGCTGTCCCAGCACTTTGAATGGCTGCAAACAAAAAAACATACAACTAATATTTAACTATTGTTGATTTTATCTTGTCAAGTTTTTGTCAATGAAGGATTATTGAAAGGGTCTTGACATTCTTATCAGATATTATTAACTTTGGGGGGCAGTAATAAAATCCATAAACTTTTTAACATAGTGAAAAAAAAAATTGGTAACGTGCATTAAGCCGTGTTTTCCTAGCGACGCATTTTTCGCGTCGCATGCGACGTGTTACGCTCAGCTTAATACGTCACCTACTCCTCCATAGGGATTCAATAGGACTGTTTTCCTAAAGAGCGCAACACGTTCCATGCCGACGTGATGCGCTCAACGTTTTAGACCGACTGCTTGGAGAGGAGTCTATTTTATTTCACGCTACGCAATAGTCAGGTTTTGTCAGTCTCAGAACGTTTATTTTGTTGTGTGTAGGGTTTGTGATTTGACTGAAATGGGGAAAATGGGGGAAAAAAAAAAAAAACGGCAAATGTGCAAAAACTGCGTTTTTCGGCTGAACTTCTGATAGAGTTTGTTCAACACCACAGAATTTTATATGATTTAAAAGACCCGGAATTTAAAAACAACGTGAAGAAAGATCTGGATCTGGATGAAGCCGGAAAAGTCCTCAATAGAGAAGGTGAGTTTATTTATTTTCTTATTTTTGAAACAACAAAATTGTAATTTACTTAGAACCAAATGAGATTTTTTTAAACGAAATATAACAAATTGGGTTCTACTCCCTCTTCAATTCTTCTCATAGAATATATTTTTTGGTTCAATAATAAAATTATTATAATAAAAAGAAATTCTCAATTCCTCTTCTACAAAGTTCAAAACGTATGCGAACCTTTCCCGGGACAGCCTAAAATACCTTCTGAACTTTTCTTCTTCATCAATGAGATGGCAATTGATTAAAAGTTTGAAAAACCCCTCGTTTTCCCGATTATTATAAAAGTCACTTATTTCTTTTCTAAATTTCGCGTTTTTTCAAGAAAATATGGTCCTCTTCATCATTTTTCATTTGTTTCAGAATAAACATTGCAATAAGTTTCTTTCTTCTTTGGATTCGTTCCATAATGACACACCCGAGACACTGTCCGTTGTCCGTCAGTACGTCAACTGAACACGCTTTGCTAGGAAAACATTAAAACGCCGCGTGATAAGTTTCATGCCCCTGCCGACGCAATTGGAACGAACCCGGTTCCTGCTGCGCAAAAAACACGTCGCTAGGAAAACCTACCTTTAAATGTTTTGGGAAATCTCTTCCTGGGAAATCACTTTAAATTAGCAACCTTTAGAATCCTTTACCAAAAGCTGAATAAAAATCATAATGCTGACAAGTTACAAACCCGGTTACGTGTATCAAATTAATAAAGGTTTTATTTTTTTTTAAATTCATTAAAAATCAACGAAGCGAAAATTTGACGAACCAACTCAGGTATATATTCTCAAGTAGTTTGGTAACATCACATTATGCCACAGAACATGAATAAGTAACTTTTTTTTAGAAAGCTAAATTGCCATTTTATTTGAAAATGACCCAAATGCTCAAATTAAATAGCTTATTCCTGCTGACAGTCTATGCCCTTAAGTTCTTAATTTTTTTCCGCTTACCAGTATGATTTTAAATTATTTAAATTAAATTAACAATAAATCATCATTTAATTTAAACAAAATTGAAAAAAAAAAAAAAACGAGGGGTTTTAAATGCAACTTGTTTTCATTTAAGCCAATATAGCTCTTAAACGGTAGGTCCTAGTGACAAGTGTTATATAACAACAAATATTTTTCATTAAATTTCTGACAAATAAAATGCCCACAAAGTTTCGATCCGTGCAATAGCAACTGAGCTAGTGTCTAAAAAAAAAACCCTACACTTAAAAATAGAGGTTTTGTATGTGACATTGAAAAAATAATAATAAAGAAAAAAATATGAAGAATTAAAAAAGATGGGGGAAAAAAAAAATGGCTGCCTTGAGCATGCCGGCTAAAGAAAGAACAACATAGAACATGTTTTAGGGGTTGCCCTAGTAACAGTCGATCCTCATATGTTTTCTATTTGTTTTTTTTCCCGCTTACCTGTGTTTTAGTTTTCTGTAGGAGATAAATGCCTTAATCCTTCTGACCGTCTATTCACCTAAGTTCTTAATTTTTTATCCTCTTACAAGAATGCTTTTAAATTATTTAAATTAAACTAACAATGATTATTTAAAAAAATCAAAGTTGTAAAAAAAGTAGAGCCTTCATACGTGGCTTTTTTCATTCAAACCAATACAGCTCCTATACGGTTGGTCCTAGTGACACATTTTATGTAACAAAAAATATTCTCCATTTAACCTCTGATGGATAAACTGTCGCAAATTTTCAAATCAAATTATTTAATTTTCAAATAGAACTGTCGCAAACGCCTACAGAGCTAGAGCTTGTCTAAAAACTCCCTACACTTAAAAACTGTAGGCTAAACGTGAATTTTTTTTATTCAAAACAATACAGCTCCTAAACGGCAGGTCCTAGCGACAAATGTTATAGAACAAAAAATATTTTCCATTACATTTATAATCAGAAAACAGTCGAGAAATGATCCGAGCAACATCAACAGAGGCTGAGCTTGTCAAACTACGCTTAACTCCCTCGCGTTCCTCAAAAACGTATCACTTTTGACCAACTAGGCAAAGGGTAAAAAATGTCTTAACGTTAAAAAATATTCTTAAACTACAGGAATAATTTATAATTTCATTGCAGTTGGAATATTTATATTTAAAAGATTTTAGAGTTGTTTTAATTTATTCAATATCAACAAGAAATATCCCAAAAATATCAAAATAATATTTATTTTTTATAAATACTACTTTAGTTTGTTTGTTTATTTCGTTTAACGTCACTTTATGCTGCTATGGCTAATCGGACGATGCTACAGTGGGAGTCCTAAATTTTGCCTATCCAGGTATAATTAGGATAGGGATCTTTAACGAGTACCTGACATCGCACAGGCTCGGGACCCCCCATTTTACGTCCCTTCCGAAGGACGGCATAGCTAAGGATTTTTTACTCCCTTTAAAAAATCCTAAGGTCATCTGCCGGGCTGCGAACCCGCGATCTTGGGTTTAGTAGGTTGCTATGCTAACCACTACACCACAGGTGACCCCTTACTACTTTAGTGCAGGTGTTTTTAAACGATTACCAATAAAACATATGTTCTAAATTAATCTATATCTCCTTAGTTTTTTATGAAGGTTTTAAAAAGAATAATATTCCGTAAAACGATTACAAATTCATTTTGATGTTTAAGGTTTATATGTAGGTATGTTCTTAAAATAACATTTAATTAGTAAACTGATAAGAATCAGTAAGTTCTATCAAGCGTATGATTCAGTATCGTCTGATGTTCTGCGATGGAGAAGATGGGTACTGTATTAACATCCCTCAGCGTGACCCAAACACCAATACACCACTTAAGAAAGCTGTACCTGCAGTTGATTTTTACGCCTAAATGTTAGTGGAGCGAGGAGGTGAAGAACCTTATTTACTTTAATTTCGTAATCTCCTAAACCAATTTATGCTTGATATGTACGCAAAAAATAGAAACAGAAAGACTAAACTTTATTCGAAAAAATCGAAGAAGTTGAGAAGTTGAGACTATATTCACTTAAAGTATTCCATAAGAAAATCTGATGGTTTGGTATCAGAGCTGGGTAAGATGGTAGTTCTACCTCGAAGCTTCACTGGAGGACTATCAAAATAATATAAAATTAACTTTTGCAAATTGTCAAATTTACTTATTGAAATTATTCTAATAATGGAATTCTTAAGTAATAATAATTATCAACTTTAAGCTTAGCTTTTATTGATAACTTAAATCAATCAAAAAGACAACTTATGTCCTTAATTCTAATGATATTAAACCGTAGCGGAGCAGGGTACTTTCAGCTAGTAAAAAATAAAAGTATCCATTTAGGTCCCTCACTCTGCCAACAGTAACGCGGTCAGAGAGTAGTATTAGGATCTCATATAGTTCAGTCAAATATATCGTAGAGTGCATGAAATATGCGATTATTTTTGACCTTCGGGTTTGGTTAGGAGTAGTTAGAAGATAAACATACAAAAAGTCCCCGTCCCTGGGGGGTGAGCTAACGGTGTGGAGAGGGGAGAAGGTACCATTTTTGGGTTTTTCGTTGATATCTCGAATACGGTAGACTCTAGAAAAATAAGTTACAGATAAAAACTAAAGCTAATTAAATTACCTATAAAATTGTTTATATACATATTTGTCGAAATTCTAACCGTTTTCGAGATATACGTTATGGAAAATCGATAATGTTCACAAAAAAATAACTTTTATCTCACTTTTTGTCAAACATTGTCTTCCACGATCGTTTCTCACGCAAAATGACGGATTCAAAGATGTAGAACATTAAATTTGCTTTTAATTCATATACAGGGTGAGTATCTCTTAGCGTAAAAAAAAAAATTGGGTGAAACTAGATCAAAAGTGTAGCCAAATGCCGCAGACCTCACCTTTCTATTCCAATCCGTTGCAGATATATGGTAAATAAACGATTTTTTGGAGGAGGAAAGCATGTTTTTTACGATAAAAGCTGTAATATCTCCATTTTGTTTAAATATTTTTCAAATATTGATCACATTTTCGGATTTAGCAATAAATTTCCTATAAGATCGGAGTAATTTAACCTTGAATTTTACAAACTTGGGACCTAAAAAATATCTTTATCTTCACCTAATTTAGGGAAGTTACAATTTCTTATAATACTTCAGCGCTCACTGCTTTTCATAAAAACAATCCACAAAACTGCAAAGCTCTCAAAAACTTGCAAATTTAATAAGCTTTCAAATGATATGTTAAACGTAATGATTTTGTTTTAATTTCATGGAGAAATTTACTTTTGAAACCGAAAAAACATGGTGTTCTCATTTAGCATACAAATCAGGTACTTTGGTAAATAAGACATTATGATAATCGCTTGATGAAAATCTGTATTTTAAATAAAAGAAACACTTCATTAGAATAAAAAGCAAAGAAAAAATATAATATTTATTGACATAAATTTTAGGCCAGTTCAGGTATTCATAATAACAACAGCGACTTTGACCTCTCTCAGTACTAAGCACATTATCGCTATTTCATAGTTATTTTCCTGTTTATTTTGAAATGGGAGGGGATTATTGTTTATTATTTTATTTTTATTTTGATATAATGATTGAAAGTTTGATTTGGAAATTAAGAAGCTACAGAGATAAAAGTGTCACTATCATTAGAAAGACCCTTGCTAATATTGCTTATCCTTAGCTTGAGGGCCCATTTTATTTATTGGGATTATTTTTTTCTGTTTGGCAATACACCTGCGAAGATGGCAACGTTCACAAATGGTGAGTACGCTGACATACATTTTTTGTATGGTTTTTTGTAATGGAAACGCGAGTGCAGCGCGGGCGGGAGTACCAACTTAGGTTTCCAGATAGGCGCCTCCCCTCTACGATAGTGTTTTCACGAACTCATCAACGTTTATCTGAAACAGGTTCCGTTCATAAGTTACGTCAAGAATTGGGACAAGTTCCTCATGATGTTGAACTCGAAGAGGAAATTATTGATATAGTAAATGAAAATCCCAGTGTTTCATCAAGAGACTTGGCCCGTGAAATTGGTATCTCCCAAAGGTCAGTTATCAACATTTTGCACCGAGAACATTTTCACCCATATCATTTCACACAAGTACAAGGGCTAGAACCTAATGATCATGTACATAGAATACAATTTTGCCGCTGGCTTTTAAATAGAGACATTCAAGAACACCAGTTTCTGAGGAAAATTTTATGGACAGATGAGTCTCTTTTTACAAGGGAAGGAATTTTTAACGTCCACAACCGGCACTACTGGGCAGCTGAAAACCCACATATGGTTCAAGAAGCATCTTTCCAGCATCGTTTTACAGTGAATGTGTGGGCTGGGATAATAGGGGACCGACTCATTGGGCCACATTTTTTGCCCAGCAGATTGAATGGAGAAAGTTATTTGGATTTTTTACAAAATATTCTACCACAACTTATTCACGACATTCCACTTGATGTTCAGCAAAACATAATATTCCAACACGATGGTGCTCCTCCACATCATTCGGCAGCAGTACGGGAATGGCTGAACCAACGATATTCGACCTGGATAGGTAGAAATGGTGTGATACATTGGCCAGCTAGGTCACCTGACTTAGCTCCAATGGACTTTTATGTGTGGGGCTACATAAAAAGCGAGGTATATGCCAGAGAAGTGACCAGCATTGAGGTCCTAAAGACGAGAATTCTGGAGGCCGGAGCCAAATTGCAACAGCGTCTGACTTTAGCAGTGACCGTAGGGGCTGTGAGAAAGAGAGCAAGAAGCTGCATTCGAAATAATGGAGGACATTTTGAAAATTTAATAAAATAACGGACTCTGGCGGCGCTTTATTGACAGTGATTCTTTTATTTTCAAATTAACAAATTTTTTCTTTGCTTTTTATTCTAATGAAGTGTTTCTTTTATTTAAAATACAGATTTTCATCAAGCGATTATCATAATGTCTTATTTACCAAAGTACCTGATTTGTATGCTAAATGAGAACACCATGTTTTTTCGGTTTCAAAAGTAAATTTCTCCATGAAATTAAAACAAAATCATTACTTTTAACATATCATTTGAAAGCTTATTAAATTTGCAAGTTTTTGAGAGCTTTGCAGTTTTGTGGATTGTTTTTATGAAAAGCAGTGAGCGCTGAAGTATTATAAGAAATTGTAACTTCCCTAAATTAGGTGAAGATAAAGATATTTTTTAGGTCCCAAGTTTGTAAAATTCAAGGTTAAATTACTCCGATCTTATAGGAAATTTATTGCTAAATCCGAAAATGTGATCAATATTTGAAAAATATTTAAACAAAATGGAGATATTACAGCTTTTATCGTAAAAAACATGCTTTCCTCCAAAAAATCGTTTATTTACCATATATCTGCAACGGATTGGAATAGAAAGGTGAGGTCTGCGGCATTTGGCTACACTTTTGATCTAGTTTCACCCAATTTTTTTTTTTACGCTAAGAGATACTCACCCTGTATACGTTTCTGGCACTTGAAGAAAATGTTTGACAAAAAGAGAGGAAAACATTTATTTTTTTTCCGAAAATTATCGATTTTTAATACCCTAGTTCTCGAAAAACATTGAACGTTTGACATAGGAAATTTAATTAGCTTTAATTCTGATCTGAAGCATATTTTTCTATAGTGCACTGTTTTTGAGGTATAATCGAAAAAACCAAAAATGAAACCTTCTCTCCCCCCCCACCGTAAGCTCACCCCCACAGGCGGAAGCTTTTAGTATGCCTACCTTTTAACTACTCTTAACGAAGCTGTGAAGTCAAAAATTATCGCATATTTCATGCACTCTATGTCCCTCATTGAAGCACTCATTGACTGGACTAATATAGTTCTTCTTAATTCCCCATGGTGGAGGGGAGGTTGTTTTGGGAATCCTCAGGCTGAGTGAAAATGTTGTCAATAATATATACTATTAATATATTTTTTAATTTTATTTATCTAATCTATCCACTTATTTTTCATTTGCATAATAATGTTCTTAAATCATAATTATTTACCTTTATTATAACATTTTTTTTTGTAAATAAGGGATGAGTGTGTACTTAATAGCACAATTACGTATTGCTCTTGATTGTAATAATTGATAAAATAAAGGGGTTCAATAAAACGAACGTCATCTATTCCTTTCAGCCCTAATTTCTTCAAACAGTAATCAATGATCCATACAGTAATCCCAGAAATCCCTTAAATGTCCCATTAGTGGAATCATGGTCTAAAGAAAATCCTTCTAAATCCCATTCATCCACTATTAACTGGCCCCTCATTAGCTTGGGGAATGACCCTAGTGGTGGAGCTTGAACATCGACTGATGGTTAAAAATCTGTGCATCTTTAATTTAATAATATAGTATATTTTTCATTTTAATAAAATAATAACGATAAATAAAAACGAAACAATTTTTTAATAATATTGTACAAAAATAAATTCTGGGCGTTTTTTTTTTTAATTTTGTATTTTTATTACTGACTTTTCAGAGTTCGGTTATTGTTCAGTTCCATAGCTTTCGTAATCAACCCCTAATTTTTTCTCCAGCAACTTTTTTGTAATTTATTGAAAGTGGCTCTGATGTAACTTAAACAGTACTAAGTTATCGGGATATTGGGATCGCATACGCACACAGAACAAACTCCTGCAAACATTAGCTCAGTCTAGAAGATTGTTTCTGTTTTGGGAATGGTAATCCGTTTCAAAAAAAAAAAAATATAAATATAACCAATTAGATAAATATTAAGCATACCACTCTGTTATTAAAATTTTATGTATTTATTTTATTCGATATAGAACATTTATTTTCAATGTTTTATATTTACAAAATAGTCAAGTAAAAAGAGGATCTTCTCGACTGTTTCAAAGACTTTGGCAGAGGAACGGTAGAATCGCAGGTGCATGCAAGGTGTCAGGAAATGACCTGGTTCTGTCATCTTGAAATTCACAAAAGCGCCGAAAATATTTAACAACGGCCATCATTGATCTTAATTCGAAGGATCCGGTATTATAGGAACCGGATCAAGGAAGCAGATGCTCTAATCGTCGCAGAAGGCAAGACAGATTGTTCTGGTTGTTCGAAATGTTCTTGTGTCGTTTTTGGTGCCAGCTATGTCAATTAAGTTCTAGCCATTTGATGGCTATTGATTATTGATAATTAAATAACTTAAAAAAAAAAAGATGAAAATAGAAGTCGATACCTCCTCAACTAGTCAAATGATTATGTTTGAGTAAATGAAATGTTTGAGCCCCTTGTTCCAAAAAAGGGTAATTGTTCGGATCGGCGACACCAACGCCTAAACGCGCTCAGAATACCTTTTATCGATTCTTACCTTGTTCCGATTTATTTCGATGTTCTAGTCGCTGCTTTTAGAGGGGAAAGGTTATTCTCCTACATTTACTGAGAAACTCTAAATCCCTGTTCAAAGTAATATTAACTTCTGTTAATAATGTAATATTAACTTCCGACAATTATATCATACATTCAGATTTTAACAGGGTTTGAAATCAATAATTATTTTTTCCAAAAATCATATAATAATTATTATATTTGATTTTTAATTTAAAAATCATTCCTGATTTATAAATAAAAATTTCAATTGATCTTTGATGTTTTTTGATTAGACTAAAAATTATGATAACTCACTGAGTGATACGGTATTGCATAAATAATAATGATTAAATTGCGATAAAAAAAATGTTGATCAGGAAATAAAATATGTTTGTATTCAAAATACTTAAAATACATCTTGGAGATAATTAAAAAAAAATTAACTTTATGATTTACAAAGGAATTACTCAAAAATTATTATTATTATTAATTGTAAAAATTTTGTTAAAAAATAATCATCAGAATTTGATGTTTATTACTTATGATCAAAAATAAAAATCGATCTTAATAAAAATCATCAAATGATTTTAAAAATTCCAGATAAAAATCTTGATCGGACTTGATTTTTATTATTTTTTTTTTTTTTAACTATCGATTTCAAACCCTGGATTTTAATATTTCTTTTTTAATAATTTTTGATTTTTGCTTTAAGATAAAAAACATAAATAAGTTAGGTGACGTTAATTTTAATCCTACTGACTGCCCATGCCCTTATGTTCTATATTATTTTCTGGTTACCTATATGATTTTAAATTATTTAAATTACATTACCAATTAATGATTAATAAAAAAACAAAAAAAAGTTGAATTAAAATATGGGTTTCAAACCTTACGTTTTTCAAGGTCAGCATCTAACTATTTTTCCAAGAAACCAACCCTACAAACAACGAACAGACACGAGGGTTCGAGCAAGATCGGTAAAATCTAGGTTAAATATTTCATTACGTATTTGGAGAAACAGAGTCAAAAGGAGCTCACTTATTAGATTTTGCCTCCTGAGATAGTGTTATTTAGTGTAAGAACAGTTGCGCTCATAATTACTCCTACTCTCCTAATACCAAGCTACACGTAACGCCCTCGCGTTCGCCAAAAACATATCGCTTTTGAATTACTAGGTCACCGGTAAATTATGTTCCATGTTAAAATATCACTAGTTTTTAAACTCATTCGAATTACATGCAGATTGTAGTGTTATTTTTTTTTTCAACAATAATAAAATTAAAGTTTTCAATAACTTTAATAAATAAAATAAATAAATAATAATTAAATTAAAGTTAAACAATAGTAAAATAAAAGTTTTCGAAAATATAGTACTACGTAGAATATTTGGCCCAAAAAAGGTTGAAGAAACTGGAGAATTTAGAAGGCTTCACAATGCGGAACTGCGCGAGTTATATCCGGTAAATATAGTTCAAGTAATAGCAGCGCGACGCTTAAAGTTGGAATGTAAAGTCGTTGGGTTTAATAATGATCGAATTCCGAAAAGGGTTATCAGTTTTGAGCCGTCAGTAAAAGGACCGAGGGGTAGACCGAGACGAAGATGGAAGGATTGCGTCAGAGCCGACCTGGGGGATTTGGGCTTTGGAGGAGTGGATTGGAGGAAAGTGTGAAGTCGACGGTTAGTGGTGTTAGCATCGAACCTTCGGGTTCGCTAAGCCTTAATTTATTATTATTATTTTTTCAATGAAGAACATACATGAACCTATCGCCTGGGACCCCTTTGACCTATGTAGAGTACAAGTATAGAGACACGACTTATCACCAAACAGTAAACACAGCTCTTCACATCTCCTGTGTTTACAGAATTGAACATACACGGCTGCATCTGTTTGTTCTTTCACAGATTCCACTAAGAGCAGATGTTTTCTTCCATATCGCATCCTCTTCCTGATTCGATCATCCTCCTTAAACGCTTTCTCACACTTTTGTCGTGGCCTATTTACAAACTGTCCATCAAAATATATTTTGAAACGGTACCACATAATTATGAACACGGTTAATGAACACATAACTTGAGATAATAAATTATGGTTTTGCAGCAGATATTTAATTAAGTTGGGTTATGGGTTGGAACCGTGGTTCGGAAGAGGCTTGATGAACCCAATAAACAGTAAAATAAGTGTAGCTAACATTATTCAGAGTTTTAATGAGACGGTTAGGACAATTTTATGACCGCATTTCCTCTTAAATGTATCGTAAGGTAGAAGAACTGACTCTTCCATCAATTTCTGCCTCTTTGTTTGTTTTTTTGTTTCAGTATTTTTTTTATTTATTTAATTTTTTTAAAAATTCTTGTTGATTACATATTGTAAAGTGCTGTTGAGATATGATATAGAATTGCTATTACATGGTGTAACGTTTTTTTTCACAGTAAAAATATTGTAACAATTTGACAATCTCTAGCTCTGTTGTGTCTTGAATCGAAAATTTGGCAATAGTTTTCAACCGACTTCAAAAAAGAGGAGGTTCTCAACTATTCAAAATTTATGATCAGTTATTTTTGGAGTCGGTGCCAACAAAAACTAACAGAATTTGAAAAGAAATGCTAATTGTAAAGATCCTCCCACTGTTTCATCACCGCCACACCGCTGTCTCGGGCCATTCGAAAGTGTATTCCAGAGGCAGTATCATTCTGTCATTCTTGGCTGGCACCGACTCCAAAAATAACTTATCATTAATTGTGAATAGGTATATAAGTATTGATAATTTCATTGATTTTCGTTTAACGGTTTTTGTTTTGAAGCAATTAAAATATTATTTTTTATTTTTTAGTTAAGTTCGTGTAAGTAGGTTTAATCTTGAAGTCGGTTTTGTTTTTTTCTCTAAAAATTATTTTTCTTATCACAAATTTAATGGAAAATATTTTTGGTTGTGTAACATTTGTCTCTAGGACCTACCGTTTAGGAGCGAGATTGCTTTGAATGAAAAAAGTCACGTATGACTAATTTTTTTTAATTTTAGGGAATTTTTCGATACGCTCTGGCTCTGTTAGTGTTCCACGGACCAAGAATTTGACATCAGTTCCCTTGTTAGAAATTAATGGAGACAATTTGTTCTTTTATATTATTTGCCTCTACGACCTACCGTTTAGAAACTATATTGATTTAAATGAAAAAGGTCACTTTGAAACGTTTTTTTCACACTCAAATGTGTAAGGTTTTTTTTCCACACTCTAGCGGTCCACTAAAATCTAGAGTAATCTCAATGTTATACGCATGGATAAAAAGCAGAATATATGCTGATTCTTGTGATGCTATTACTATTGTAATCAGTTGAACGCAGCAGTTGTTATGGCCGTTAGAAATTTTTGATGAAATCCGTAATGAGATATTTTGGATTTTGTCGTTCGTACACTAACCAGCGATAACATTTCATGTTCATTTTGATTTGATCTTTAAATTTTTGATGAAATCCGTAATGAGATATTTTGGATTTTGTCGTTCGTACACTAACCAGCGATAACATTTCATGTTCATTTTGATTTGATCTTTAAATTTTTGATGAAATCCGTAATGAGATATTTTGGATTTTGTCGTTCGTACACTAACCAGCGATAACATTTCATGTTCATTTTGATTTGATCTTTAAATTTTTGATGAAATCCGTAATGAGATATTTTGGATTTTGTCGTTCGTACACTAACCAGCGATAACATTTCATGTTCATTTTGATTTGATCTTTAAATTTTTGATGAAATCCGTAATGAGATATTTTGGATTTTGTCGTTCGTACACTAACCAGCGATAACATTTCATGTTCATTTTGATTTGATCTTTAAATTTTTGATGAAATCCGTAATGAGATATTTTGGATTTTGTCGTTCGTACACTAACCAGCGATAACATTTCATGTTCATTTTGATTTGATCTTTAAATTTTTGATGAAATCCGTAATGAGATATTTTGGATTTTGTCGTTCGTACACTAACCAGCGATAACATTTCATGTTCATTTTGATTTGATCTTTAAATTTTTGATGAAATCCGTAATGAGATATTTTGGATTTTGTCGTTCGTACACTAACCAGCGATAACATTTCATGTTCATTTTGATTTGATCTTTAAATTTTTGATGAAATCCGTAATGAGATATTTTGGATTTTGTCGTTCGTACACTAACCAGCGATAACATTTCATGTTCATTTTGATTTGATCTTTAAATTTTTGATGAAATCCGTAATGAGATATTTTGGATTTGTCGTTCGTACACTAACCAGCGATAACATTTCATGTTCATTTTGATTTGATCTTTAAATTTTTGATGAAATCCGTAATGAGATATTTTGGATTTTGTCGTTCGTAATGAGATATTTTGGATTTTGTCGTTCGTACACTAACCAGCGATAACATTTCATGTTCATTTTGATTTGATCTTTAAATTTTTGATGAAATCCGTAATGAGATATTTTGGATTTTGTCGTTCGTACACTAACCAGCGATAACATTTCATGTTCATTTTGATTTGATCTTTAAATTTTTGATGAAATCCGTAATGAGATATTTTGGATTTTGTCGTTCGTACACTAACCAGCGATAACATTTCATGTTCATTTTGATTTGATCTTTAAATTTTTGATGAAATCCGTAATGAGATATTTTGGATTTTGTCGTTCGTACACTAACCAGCGATAACATTTCATGTTCATTTTGATTTGATCTTTAAAAAAGTTAGGTGAAGGTTTAAACACGTCCTCTCCTCCATCCTTAAAAAAAAAAAAAAAATTTGGAGGATCATATAAAAATATTCTTAAAACCTTACCTTTAAGAAAATAAAAAGTACTGTTCTTATGGTTTGATATATTGACAACACCAATTTAAATAATTTTATGCTCAGAACTAATATTAAAAGTAGTTTTCTCCAAATTTTAACAACTTATATTTTATTACTCCATTATTTATGATCAGCACCTTCCTATTTACGTTTAACGACACCTATAAAGCACCATAAGCATAAGTCTCATCGTTGGTAGCATTGTCTACCAAACATTTATTAAAATTAATTCTATCATGTTGAACTTCAAAATTCACCTTCTTGAAAGGGGTACAAAAACCATTTTTTGATTTTGATAAAATTTCACATATAAGGGTTTTATGTTGCGTTAAATCGAGATTTGAGATCAGCTGTTCATGAAAAAAAAAATTCCAATGATTTACAGCGGATTTCCTTGGAATTTTGTCATTTTTTTAGATTGAGCACTCTAAAGTCGGATGGTGTCTTGAGCATAACAGAAGTATTTGTATATCAAAAAGCATACCTAACTGCAATTAAACGTGAAAGAATCATTTCTCTATCTTGACTGAGAGCTGAAAAAAAAAATAAAACCTGATTTTTATTTTAAAAAAATTTCTCGGCTCCCAATGCTCATTGGCGGCTATAACTCTAGTTTTGCACTATTATAGGTCCCTACTACCCACACACAAATCGGCATTCAAATCTGTGAGTTCCAAACGTCCCCTTGTTAGTTAATTTCGAATGATCACTAATTGTTAATTTAATTTAATTATAAATTGAAGATATTTGACCTTTTGATTCTAAAATGTAAAATGGGAGAAACAGTAGATGATAGATCCACACATCGACACATCTAGGTTTCATTGTTTTTCCTTTTCTGGGAGAAATTAATTTTCTTTTTTCGGTTAAGATATGTATTAAAATCTTTAATCAAAATCTCGTAATATACATGTAAACAATAAAGATAGTTGATATATGATCAGATTCTGTACCATCTTTTATGAGTTTATGAGTTTATTTCAAATTAAAGAATCCTCAGCCAAGACTACCAAACAGCATAGTTCATCAAGGGTATTAGATCTCCCATAACTATAACTTGTTACTATAACATTGATCTAATCTAATGCTAAGTTAAATAAGACAACTTATTCAAGTAATATATCAAACAACTTCAGGCAGTCATCCGAATCATAAACATTTTAGATGTTACAATAGAAACCGCTTTAATTGTTACTAAATAAATAGAATTTACGAAGTTTTAAAAATTTGTTCTTCAACAGTGACCGCCATTTCACATCGTGTCCACGTGTGGCTTAAGTGAAATTCGCAGAAGTGAAAGGACCAAGCCTTTGCCTCACTCCGACGGTAGCCTTGGCATGGCATCTGGTTACTTCTCCTCAGTCAATGGAACATTTTTTGAAAGGATGGCACCTCAAAAATCTACGGGGATGATAAATTGAGATGTTTCGGAGAGTGTAACGTATAGAATCATGTCGAAATCCAACGGTAATAATTTATAAGTTGGATGGTCGTTCCATTATAAGTGGTGCTCAGTTATGCTATTTTTTTTTTTTATTTTACTTTGAAGTAGATCAGTACAGTGATAATTTTTTTTTTTTATATTTACTATTTATTGATATTTACAACTGTATACATTATATACAACTAGTAAACTTGAAGATAATGAGTACAGTGACATGTCAAAACATGTAAAGAACTTCTCACTAGTTGCACTCCAGTAAAACTTCTACCTTTTAATTCGGAGGTCTGTTGGCCATCTTCTTTTCAGACGCCTCGGAGGATTAGGAATTGAGATTGACAAAATTTATTAAACTTTTAGATTCTAGTGGGTATGGAAAGTGCTATTAAAGGATAGGTATCAGGTTTGGGCCAAACCTGGACAAAATACATGGAACGTTAAGATCTCTGCTAATAAGTTTGTTTGTGACACAATAAAGAGCATTGAGGACTTTACGAAGGATTTTGGAATATAAAGATTGGATATGAGAAAAATCAGAAGGTTTAATGGAGCCCTAAAGCTCAACTCGGTATGTACAAATGGGTCTAATTATTGTCATTTAAATAATTTGTAATTATTCGGGAACTTTATACGCTTATATAATTTTTGGAGAAGTCGCAATCGACGAGCAGTTTCTTGTTTTTTCTTTCTGGTACGTATGTTAATAACAAACTTTTGAAAAACAAGCACGGTTGTTTCTTAAATATTTTTTTAAATTATTAGTGACTTACTCAGCTAGAAGCTCTATTCCAGAAACTTGTTGCACTTAAAAGACGTGACCTTTACTTCCTTGTCCTTGAATACAACCCCTAATTCCAAATGTAATAATTAATCCTGTTAAAATGTTTTTTTCTTTCTACTAACTCCTAAACAGTAGGTTCTAATAACAAATGCTATATTATAAAAAATATTCTGCATTAAATTTCTGATAAGGAAACTTTTCAAATTTTCGATCTGAGGAACACCAACAGTGTAAGAGCGTGTCAAAATGTTCCATTTTTTAGTGTGAAAAAAAAACGTTACACCGAAGTATAGACCCTCCAGCCAAAAGACATATCCATCTCGAAGCTTGTGCAATAGGAATTTTATAATAAACTGGTATATTTCTGAAGAAGTGAAGAAGTTCGTGAGTTTATTAAACAAAATTATATAACGACTTTATATCAGATAAGATGAAACGTTTTGTCATAATGTATCTAGTTTAATATATCTTCCTACTTTTAGTAAAATTCTATCATGGCACAGGTAGGGTTTTTCAGTGGAAATGTTTGAGTATTGGTTATTTATATAAGGCAATGAATTATACTTCAAACAGGCTTTTTACAGACTCAAACGGTACTTGAAATCATGTTTTATATATAGTTATGACTAAAAATATAAAAGTTTTCTTTAATAGTGAGGGTTTAGAGGTAGGATGATTCAATTTAATCCTGATAAAGGTTTTAATTAACAGAAATAAAATACTTGGAACTGAGCAACAGTAAATATGCTGTTAATAATATGTGTTAGTTACCTTAATTGACATATGTTAATTTAGTTAGCAATGCACTGCCTTTTTAATCAGACTTCACAGCATTATATTTATGCAATGTAGTGTGTTAATACAGCCTTATCATATTTACCTACATATATAATATTTTTCTTAAGGCTATCTAATTACCATAACTCGAAAAGTCTCTAATATCTACAAATATTGAATGACGATCAGTCATCGTTCGTCTCCTCTCCAGGTGGCCCTGAAGAAGACCTGCCTTGTAGGTTAAAACGTTGGCACGTATTAAAGTATTTCTACTTATACGTGGTGTTCCTCTTTGACTAATCATCTTCTTCTCTATTTAGAAAGATATTTGGCCCAAAGTGTCTAAATGGCAAATGGAGAATAAGAAAAAATGAAGAACTACCGGCATTGTTTGGAGGGACTTATATAGTCGTCCAAATAAAGAAAGCAAGATTAAGGTGGCTAGGAAACGTGGAGAGGATGCCTGCTGATAGACTACCTCGAAAATTACTAAAAGAAAAGCCGAGAGGTTTTAGAATTCGAGAGCGGCCACGATTACGATGGCTAAAAGGCGTGGTGTGAGACCTTCGTCAGGCAGTAGTGAGAGGATGGCGCCGCTAAGCCACGGACCGAGATGGATGGAGAAGGCTTATTGGGAAGCTCCTGGTCCTAAGGACTGTTATACCGAAAAATTAATAAATAAATATAATAATAAATATATGATTATAAAAGTAATGATATTTGTAAAATAAACTTTTTGTCGTATCAAAAAACTCACTGGAATGTTCTATTTTGACGGGGTACACCTCCTTCCTCTTCCCCCCTCTAAGCTATTACATCATTTTATATAATTGTTTTTATTTATTTATTTTTATTACTTTTTATTGATATTTTAGTTTTATTGAATAAATATTATAACCTGCCTCTCTAAAGGGCAATGAGTAGTATGGATGATGAATAATCCATTCATAAAACAAGTAAAATTAAATTAAAAGGAAAAAACATACTCGAACTATACAAGATACAAAATGTAGTAAATATCTAAATGAGTCAGAAATTAAAATAAATCATCAGATATGAAATAAATCATAAAATAAACAATAGTAGTAATAATTAACAGAAAAATACATTAAAAATAAATAACAAAAGACTTACGTGGAACCCTCATACCCGACTCAAAAGGCAAGAACTCAACAGACGCTTCAGCCAACTGTATAGACTATTAAATAGGACATCTCATCTTTCCGTTGAAAACAAACTTCTCATATACAAAACCATTATTAAACCTATTTGGACTTATGGACTTGAACTGTGGGGCACAGCTAAAAAGTCGAATATCAAACGCATTTCCTTCCAATCCAAAGTCCTCCGAACTATAGTAAATGCTCCTTACTATGTATCCAATAAAACCCTCCACAATGATCTCAACATACCATACCTCCTCGACCTCATACCTCTTAAATTTTTAAAATTCCATCGCAACCTTTCTTTCCATCCTAACCCTCTGGCTCAATCACTATCCAGCTCAACACATCCTGATAACCCCCCTCGCAGATTAAAACGGCAATGGCCCCGAGATCTATTGTAAATATATATATATATATAAGTTACGTACGGCCGGTTTAGAAACAAAAAAAAAAGGAAAAAGGTAACAAGAACAACACGTAATAACGCTTACTATATAACTGATTTATTCCTCTTAGTAATTCTCTTTATATACACTTTGGTTTGTTTACACTGAAGCTTTAGGTATTAACAGAGATATTGTCTTACTCCAGACATTAACTCCCCCCTGCCAGTTTACGACATTCCTCGTAAACTTTGTACCCCTACATAAAGATATATATACAGTAATTATAATGAATGATACAAAATAAAACAAAAAATACATGATACTTCCCAAAAATAATGACATAAGAAACTTACAAGCTATATACATTGGACTTAAACTAGAGAAAAAAAAACAACAAAAGAATAAAATAGCAGCACTTGTTGCACTTAGGATAATATATAAACAAAAACATCTGATGCTCGAAAGTGAGGACACTCCAGACCAAATCAGGGATTCTCGGGGATTTTAAGTTGCTCGATATGCACTGTTCTCCGCTTAATGGGTTCTTTTAAGCTCTCAATAGTGACTACGTTATGTTCCCTGATAACTACTACTTTGAACGGTCCCTCATATCTCCGCAGCTCCTTATTTCTATTCGATGATAACTTCCTATAAACGATGGTCCCAATTTTAAGGTCCCCCATACCCTCCTTGACTTTTAAATTTTCCCGGGCTACCCTCCTTTGTTTCTCCTTCTCTATTTTTCCCCGAACATCCACCCACAATTTTCCCAATTGTAAATGGTTATTCACTATTGCCCCTGTTACATCCCCTTCCACCGATGTGTCTTCCCAATTCCGACGACGTCCCCGAAGCCCAAAGAGGATTTCGAATGGTGAGAAGCCCGTGGTAGAATGTATTGAGTGGTTGTAGGCCGCAACCGCCTTTGTCATAGCCGTTCTCGGCTCCAGTCCCTTCTCCACCTGATAGACCCTTAAATGATCGCTTAACGTGCTATGGAGCCTCTCAATCCCACCTCTGCTCTTGGGATGACCCGGGGTGTTGAGGTGCCAGGTTACGCCTAATGTCTTCATTTCCGCTCGTACATCCGCGTTATCAAACTCTCTACCACTATCTGATGATATCCGATCCGGCACGCCATAAAAGTGGAACCACATTCTTAGTGCCCCTAGTACTGCCTCTGATGACCTCTCTTGAATCTGGTATGCCATAGCAATTTTGCTGAAGAGATCTATCATGGTTACCCACTTATAACCTCTCCAGGTGAAGGTGTCAATTTGTAGATCACTAAGTGGTGACTCTGCTGTTGGCGTTTCCTCCTGCTTACCTTTCGGCGGGTGCCTATCATATTTAGTGGTCAGGCATACTTCGCATCCTCCTATTATCTCCTCTATGGTCCTTCTCATGCCTTTCCAGAAGTACCGTCGTCGTATCGCCTGTAGAGTTTCTTGGATTCCTCGATGATTAGTCTTACCTTGATGGTAAGCTAAAGTCACCTCTTTCTGACGCTCCTCGTCCCTCAGGGTCTCGACCATCAAAGTACAACGAATAAACGTTCTATCTATTCCCAGCCGTTCTGAACGCCACAGTCTCTTAATCTTTTCCCAGATTGTAGCGTTCCCCACGTACAAATGATGTACTTTTCCGGGTTTGGACGATTCTTTGAGTACTTTATAGATTTGATCCTCTGTAGCCCCGGGTTGCGACCAAATTGTGGTGATATGGCATCCGCCATAGCTGGTAAATTCCGCTTTCATAAGGCCTGAGGTTCTGGTTTTCCAAATTATCTGCCGACGCTTATCGTTGATAATTTCCTCTACTTCTTCCATCTCCGACCCTCTTTCTTCAACCCTTACTTCGCCTTCTGATGATTGCCTTCCCGACGCTTCTAGGGGTTCCTCTTCATCCGGTGTCCACTCACTCAGAAATTGCCTCACATCTCTTGACGTATGGCCTCTGTCTTCCTCGATTGCATTAACCATAAGCGCACGCGATAGCCAGTCAGCTACAACGTTTTCTTTGCCCGGTTTGTACTTTATGACCATATTATATTGGCTTAAGAACTCCTTCCATCGAGTGATTCTCGCCGAGGACTCCTTCAGTTTTCCTACCCATTGTAGCGGCCTATGATCAGTATGTACCCGAAAGGTTCTACCAAAAACGTACGGTCTGAAGTGATCGATGGCCCACACGATCCCGAGCAATTCTCTCTCTAGTGCGCTATATCGGGTTTCTGCGTCTGTGAGCCTTCGGCTGGCATACGCTACCGGACGTTCTCCCTTTTCCCCGTCTTGAGATAGCACTGCCCCCAATGCATATTCACTGGCATCGGTTGTGATAGTGAATTGCTTCGTGAAGTCCGGGAACGCCAAGACCGGCTCTGCCTGAAGCCGTTTCATGCATTTCTGGATGTTATCCTCCATCTCCGGCGTCACTACCACCTTCTTCCCTTTCTTTAGAAGGTTGTTTAGGGGTACTAGGTACTCCGCCATTTCTGGTACGAATCTCCGATAGTAATTTAGCGCCCCCAGTAGTCTTCTAACCCCTTGCACATCTCTGGGGACCGACATTCTTTGAAGTGCTTCTACCTTGTTACTATCCGGTTTTACCCCTTCTCTTGATATTATGTGCCCTAAAAAATTTATTCGCTCCTGCCCTAGGATTGATTTTTCTTCTGATAGTTTTAACCCAAATTCTCTAATTCTGTCAAAGACCTTGCGTAAGTGTTCCACATGCTGGGCTTCCGTTTTACTGAATACCAACAGATCATCCATGTACACTTGGCACATTGATTCATCTATACCCCTTAGGAACTCATCCATCAGCCTCTGAAAGGTTATGGGAGCGTTTTTCAGTCCGAACGGCATCCGAGTGAATTCATAATGCCCCCTCTCAAATGTGAATGCTGTCTTGTGCTGGTCTCGAGGGTGCATCTTTATTTGGTGATATCCAGCTTTTAAATCCAGCGTGCTGAATATTGTCGTCCCACTCAGCCTATCTATAATATCCTCAAACCTGGGGATCGGGTATTTTTCATCCACGGTGTTGTCATTCAATTTTCTGTAGTCGACCACAACTCTATACTTTTCTTTATTCTCACCGGGTGCGCATTTCTTTTTCACGGCCCATAAGGGGCTATTATAGGGCGACGTGCTGTCCACTATAATCCCCTGTTTCTTAAGGCTATCCAACTCTACTCTGATGTGCTCCCTCAGGGCCTGAGGATACCTCCTCTCTTTCACATAGGTAACCCTTTCTTGTTTTAATAAAATTTCGTGGACCGTTCTACCTGTTATTCCGAGTGTCTCGCCCTCCTTGAAGAATATATCTTCATATTCCCCTTTTAAGGCGTATCTCCAGTCCTCTACTCGCCCGATTGCTCCAACCCTTGTTTTCCCGTCTTTCGGAAGTTCCCACCATCTATACTTCTTCCCTCCTATACGAATGTTCCACCTCCCGTTATTACATTTGATTGATGCTCCGGTCCTACTTAAAAGATCACAGCCGATAATCGCTTGGTATTCCCTCGGCATCTCTTCCACCACATGAACCATTAAATTATCCCTCCCCTTGACCCACCTTTTAAGTTCCATCAATGCTTCCCCCTCTACTCTACACGGGCCCCCTAGTGTAATCAATTTACAATTACATCCCTTGATCTGGAATGCCTCCTTCCCGTTCCACTTCTCTAACGCCCCTTTACACAAAATAGTATTAGAACTCCCCGTATCTACTAGACACTTCACCCCCCCAACTCTAATTAAAGGCAAACCGCCATCTCCTTCCTTCACATTATTACTCACCAATATGCGGTTGCCTCTCTGCTGACCTCCTCCTCAGCTGCTGTCCCGTGATCCTCTCTCATCTGCTGGCCGTTGTCGCCCGGTCCTCGCTCTGCTTCCGCCTCGTGGTTCAGTTGCCTCCTCCTCTGAGTCAGATGTTCCAGCTACATCAGTAGTCTCTGACGCCGAGTCTCTCCTCTTTATCGTCCTGCGTCTGTTTTGCCATATCTTCTGGGCGTTAACCTCCATTGGTTCACCCCGATTGTCTCTCCGGTACAAATATGGGCATTGCCTGGCTATGTGCCCCTCCGTACCGCACTCAAAACATTTCGTGCGGGGACATTGCGCTACGAGGTGTCCTGCTTTCCCACACCCGTGGCATTTTCTATCTTCTTTTCTGCTATTTCGTGGTCTTGCCCGCCCCGGTCTTCCTTCCGCTCCTTCTTTACCTTTATAATCGGGATCTCGTCTCCTGTTGACGATAGGTGTCGGTCCTGAACGTCTATACGACACTCTGCTCCAGCCTGGTTCATCCATATCCATGCGGGTTTCCTCCTCTCTCGCACTGGTGTCTACCATCTCCTGAGCACACTCGACAAACGTGCGCTCCTTTGGCAGCCCATCTTTCTTCCCGGTCTCTCTCGCCAACTGTACCTTTAGGATGGTGGACAGGAACGCCATCCTTGCTTCTGCTTCTGCTACGCTAATTGTTTCTCTTAACTTTTCCGTGATCCGGTTAAATCTTGCTAAGAGCGCCGCTGCATATTGGCCACTAGATTGCTTCGGTCTTCTGGTTTCTCTGAACATCTGAAAGATGTCCTCTTCTGGAGTCCATCTTCCTCCTCCAAATGCCTTTTTTAACCTTTCTTTCACCACCGGCCATGGAGTTTCTTCGTCCGCCTGTATTTGGTTTAATACGCTGCGCCTTACTCTACACACCAATGCTGCCTTCAAGGAATCGGCATCTCCAGCGTCTAACAAATTATCGGCCCTCTTCGCCTCTATACGTGCCATTAGGCGGTCACCACCTTTTAAAAAATGGTTTAGCTCACCTATCTCCCCAGAAAATTTTTCCAAGTCCGAGATGGCTTTCCTGAGATCCTGCGAAGTCGCTGTTCTGATCTTCATCCATTCCAGAACATTTGCGTGGGCCGCTGCTAGTGTTCCTTCCGGTAACGGTGGCATAGCTTGGTTCTCCATTGGAAACTTTTTCTTACAGCGTACTAATGCCTATAAAATTAAAAAAAAATAGGCCTCCGCACACGCTCCCGGGTTTCGGCACCAGTTACGTACGGCCGGTTTAGAAACAAAAAAAAAGGAAAAAGGTAACAAGAACAACACGTAATAACGCTTACTATATAACTGATTTATTCCTCTTAGTAATTCTCTTTATATACACTTTGGTTTGTTTACACTGAAGCTTTAGGTATTAACAGAGATATTGTCTTACTCCAGACATTAACTTATATATATATATATATATATATATATTGGAGTTCTGGCACTGGCCAGCTTCTCTACTCATGTCCTGAGTGACTGTACATTGCGCTCTCACTCAGCCTCCACTGGGTTTTCTTTAACTCCAGTGACGCAGCTGAGAGAGAAGAGCTGGGACCTCTCTGCGCCGGGCCTGTCCTTCCATGAGTGGAGAGGCAGGGTCGGTTGGGAGATCCCTAGAATGAGTGTGTCTTGTAAATAAAGTATGAATGTAGTTTTAACTTTTAATTTAATTTAGCTTTATTTTTATTTTTACTTTTATTCAATTTATTTTCATTTTATTTTATTATTATTATTTTGTCTTATGTGTAAATATATTTTTTTTTTATATTCATATATTTCACATGTATGTTTATTATATATTGCATATTGTTTATATATATCAGCATAGCTCTTTAATGTTCTATTTAATTTAATTTTTTTTTTATTTATTTTTTATTTTATTTTTTTCATTTTATATTTTTATTTTTTTATTTCTTCTCTTATCGTACATATTGTATGAATGTAATCATGAAGTCATCAATATTACTTATTGCCCACATTTGTGGCAGATTGTAATAATTCCTCAATAAATGATTGATTTAAAAAAAAAAAAAATAAAAAAATAATTATTAAAAAGCATAATAACAGTAAATATGGACGGCATTTAACAGAAAGAAACCAATCCACATTGAAAATCTTAAATAGTTTGCTTCTTTTTCTTGAAATAGAAACGTCGTATTCTATTTAAATTAGTTTTTCCGACTTTGATTTTTCCATTAAAGTACCTCAACCCAGAGATGGTTCTTTTCTGTTGAAAATAGTAAGGACTAATCCTATCCAAAACCACTTCTAACTCATTTTTGCATATTTTGTGGATTGGTTCCCTTCTGCTTAATGCCGTCAATGTACTAAGTACCCAAACATCACAGGGAAACCCCAGACCCAAGCTTTTCTCCCACTTATGGGAGGGCAAGCCTTGTCCACAGTAATCATAACGCTGTTCTCTCAGCCGCATCACCGCAGTGTAAGGACATCAGTTGGGAAGCTGGCCATTGCTAGAACTCCATTAATACATATTTATTTCAATAGGTCTCGCGGCCATTGCCGTTTTAATCTGGGAGATAATTTTTAAGTATGCATGGAACTGGATAATGAATGAGCCAGAGGGTTAGGGTGGTTGTAATTAATTGGGAGCTTTGATCGTTTGTCTAGTAAATGTTGAAGTAGTCTGTTACGACGAGCAGTTTATTGTCGTTTTAGTCTACTTTATGGCTAAAATTAAAAATCCAACTAGATGAAATCAATAAGATTATTTCTGCCGATAATCATTACTAAATCAAAAATTGATCCTTTACTTTTTGATATTGTGTGTACAAATATGATTCATGAGCCTTTAGTTTTAAGCTCTGATAATGAAGTCCATTATCCGCAAATTTCCTAATAGTCTCTGTCCAGCTGGATTACCAACTCAAACATTAAAATTAATATTGTATGTATAATTATGATTTTACGTAATCGTCAAACACCTAATCAGGTTAAAAATTATTGCATTGTGTTAAAATATTATCTATAGAATAAAGATCCTTAATTGAATGTTAAATTACGGAAATCTTTTTTATCGAGACATTGCTAGGTTACCTATTATTTGTTATAATTAACAAGGATACCTGAAATAGGTTAAACTAAGCAGATTTGGGTATTTATATATACTGGAGAGGTATACACAGTTGTCGCTATTTAGTTACAGTACAAATATCAATGTTGACTTTTATTAGTGCCCCCTTCAATGCTCTACAACGTGAAACATACTCGAACCGGGTCAATGATCTCACAGTTTACTGAGTCAACTCTCGAATTTATTAATACTTTATACTTATAATCATGAATCAGAATTTAAAATTATATTTATTATTGCACCGCATGTGCTGGTTATAGTCCAGAAACATAGATTCTATTTATGGAATATTGACCTTGTGTGTTTTCGTAAGATTCTCATGAAACGTCCTTGTGAGTATCGCGGCCTGTCAATGACATTTTTTTTTCTAATATAAAAGTAAATATAGATATTACTATTTGTATTTGTATTTGTATTTGTTTACATAATGTGTAATATATTTTTTTTACTAGCACTATTATTTCTGATACTGGATGAAGGGACTCCCATGCGCTATGTTGGTGGGACGAGTCAAGGAACTCTTTAGGATACAAACATGTTATTTTTATGTTATCGCGGTATCTCTAGGTCTGACCCTTATTATCTTTAGATGATTGATTATGAAGGTAGAATGCAACTCACCTGTCCTTTAGAATTTAATATTATCTTCCCACTAAATAAATAAATAAATAAAAATAAAAAAAAGAAAGAAAAAAAAATCTATTAACACTAAACTACCTTGACTAGTCAAATAACTCTTTTCGGACTTTTTGGCAAAAATTCTTGGAAACAACATACATTACTTTGCTTTATGACTTTATTAAACTATTATTAAAAAATATATCAAAAGAGTTTTTCAATATCTACTCCTTTCTTATAATTGTTTTTTTTTTTTTTTTTTTTTTTTTTTTTTTTTTTTTTTTTTTTTTTTTTTTTTTTTTTTTTTTTTTTTTTTTTTTTTTTTTTTTTTTTAACCGAGAAATCGTTGTTGAAATATGTATACATAAAATATATTTATTTATTTTTTTACTGAAATTTACAACTGTACAATAAATATATACATCAAGTAAATGTGTCCATAACAATTAAAATGGCGTGTAAAAACTACTCATCAGTAGCACTTCAATACGAATTCTACACTAGAAGGTCTCTAGGCCAGCTTCTTTTTAGATGCCTCGGAGGATTATCGGGAATGGAGTGAGAAGCAACTTGAGAGACTAGAGGATTAGTTTGGTTATGGAGTTTACTATGAAAGGATAGGTGTCTGGTTTGGGCTAAATCAGCAACAAATGGGACATTAAGATCTTTATGGATAAGTTTTGTGACAAAGTAAGGAACATTAAGGATTTTTCTAAGGATTTTGGATGGTAAGGATTGGATACGGGAAGAATTAGAAGGTTTAGTTAAGCCCAAAGCTCAACACCATATGTAACAAAAATAAAATATCGGTAGGTTTTAATGTTAATATGTGTTATTTTAGGAGGACTGCTGACCGTCTATAACAGCCGAGAGGGATCAAGCAAGATCGGTCAAATCCTGGCTAAAATTTTTGTTTTCGCATTAGGAGAAACCGAGTCAAAACGAGCGCACTCATTAGTGAGCTAGTGTTATTTAGTATAGCGAGAGTTGAGCTCTTAACTGTTCCTACTCTCCTAATGTCAAACTATCTAACTACGCGTAACGTCCTCGCGTTCCCCAAAAACGTAACGCTTTTGACCAACTAGGTTACCGGTAAAACATGTTCCATTTTAAAACTATATAAAGAAAGAATACTTCGAAAAGAGGTAGTTTGTGTATAAAAAATAATTTAAAGAAATTTCGAAAATCGGATATGAGTTTCGGTTAAAAAATACACACAAGCTAAAAAGCCAAAGCCCTATTTAGGTTTCTGTGCAATCACGGTTAGCAGCTAAATCAAATATACGAGGTTACCACTAAATGTTAAAAAATAATAATATGTTAACAAGCAAAATCTATAAATCTTCATTACTAAACAAAACCGAGCATATTGATTTTTAAAAATTATAGATTATTAAGATGAAATATCAATTCTAAATTTCATTAAAATATCACCTAACGTTTTTGTACCTTCATCGACATTCGGGCATAACTAACAGTTTAAAATGACAGATTACTAAAAGCCACAGGCTCACCAGGCAGTCAAAGGCAGTAACTCATAGTTCGAAATTATGTAACCTCTACGTCGTTATTTCGTAGCTATGCCATATTTTCCTGTCCCGGAAATACATTGATTAAATATTAAATTAAATTATGTGAAAAAAATGATAAAAATTGTTGGTATACATAACTGGTCAACTGCCTCCTATGACCAACATTAATATAGTCGTATTATATTTCTTATCAAAGAAATAATCATTTAAAAAAAAAAAAATAAGAAATAACAGTAAATTAACTTGGGGCATATTCTGTTCTAGTTCAGAAAGCTTCTATACTTAAGATACCAGGTATGCAAGTTTAAAATGTCGTTTATTTCTTAAAATATATACACAGTAATTTAAAAAAAAGTATAATATATTTTATTCAAAGTACTGACCCTCGCTTTCTACACATTTTGTCCATCTCTCGGGCAATATATGGATACCATTCCAAAAGAATGCTTCATCTTTATTTGAAATCCATTCATCGAGCCAGTTTTCGAAATTGTTGAAGTGTTGCTCCGCCAATGAGTGTCCCATCGATGAGAAGAGGTGATAATCAGAAGGCGCCAGGTCAGGTGAATACGGCGGGTGGGGTAGGAGTTCCCAACCAGTTTTTTTCGTTTTTCCATCTGTCGTTCGTCCAATTCATGTGGAATCCATTTTCCAACCTTTTGAATCTTTCCCATAGCTCTCAGGCGATCGGAAATGGCTTGCCTAGTGACATTCAACTGTTCTGCCATCATTTGTTGGGTTTGGGTATTGTCTTCGTCTAATAAAGATTGCAATTCGAAGTCCTCAAACTTTTTTGGTCGATTTTCTCGTTTTTGATCAGTAACATCAAAATCACCACGTTTAAAACTTTGAAACCAACGTTCACATGTCCTGACGGTTGGAGCAACATCGCCATAATTCTCAAGAATTCGATGACATTCAGATGCCTTTTTCTTTTGATTAAATAAGAAAATCATGACATGCCGCAAATGCTCTTTATTTGGCTTAAAATTAGACATTTTTAACACCAAAGAAAGGTATGATACGTCCACGTAAACGACTTAAAAACAACTGACTTTTGTAAACAAATGACTAACAAACAAAATAGCGTTTAGAGATAAGCAAATCCTTCAATAGGCTAAGAGCGCATTCTATTGGAATTAAAACGACATTTTAAACTTGCATACCTGGTAATGTTAAGTTTTTCCTTAATGGGAAAAACAACAAATCTTGGATATTTATATCCACACACACACACACACACACACACACACACACACACACACACACACACACACACACACACACACACACACACACACACACACACACACACACACACACACACACACACACACACACACACACACACACACACACACACACACACACACACACACACACACACACACACACACACACACACACACACACACACACACACACACACACACACACACACACACACACACACACACACACACACACACACACACACACACACACACACACACACACACACACACACACACACACACACACACACACACACACACACACACACACACACACACACACACACACACACACACACACACACACACACACACACACACACACACACACACACACACACACACACACACACACACACACACACACACACACACACACACACACACACACACACACACACACACACACACACACACACACACACACACACACACACACACACACACACACACACACACACACACACACACACACACACACACACACACACACACACACACACACACACACACACACACACACACACACACACACACACACACACACACACACACACACACACACACACACACACACACACACACACACACACACACACACACACACACACACACACACACACACACACACACACACACACACACACACACACACACACACACACACACACACACACACACACACACACACACACACACACACACACACACACACACACACACACACACACACACACACACACACACACACACACACACACACACACACACACACACACACACACACACACACACACACACACACACACACACACACACACACACACACACACACACACACACACACACACACACACACACACACACACACACACACACACACACACACACACACACACACACACACACACACACACACACACACACACACACACACACACACACACACACACACACACACACACACACACACACACACACACACACACACACACACACACACACACACACACACACACACACACACACACACACACACACACACACACACACACACACACACACACACACACACACACACACACACACACACACACACACACACACACACACACACACACACACACACACACACACACACACACACACACACACACACACACACACACACACACACACACACACACACACACACACACACACACACACACACACACACACACACACACACACACACACACACACACACACACACACACACACACACACACACACACACACACACACACACACACACACACACACACACACACACACACACACACACACACACACACACACACACACACACACACACACACACACACACACACACACACACACACACACACACACACACACACACACACACACACACACACACACACACACACACACACACACACACACACACACACACACACACACACACACACACACACACACACACACACACACACACACACACACACACACACACACACACACACACACACACACACACACACAGGGTGAGTACCTCTTAATTTAAAAAAAAAAAAAATGGGTGAGACTAGATCAAAAATGAAGTAAAATGCCGCAGACCTCACCTTTCTATTCCAATCCCTTGCAGACATACGATAAATCAAATACTTTTTTGAGGAAACCACGGTTTTTACCATACAGGCTGTAATATCTCCATTTTGCTTAAATATTTTTCAAATTATGACCACATTTTCGGATTTATCATTAAATTTACTATAATGATAGAGTACATTTAACCTTAAAGTTATCAAGCTTGGGATCATGTATATGTTTATCTATGATCTACTATTTTTTCACGATTTACATTTTAGAATCAAAGGGATCAAATTACGTAAATTAATAATTGAAGGGGGTAGCGGTATAAAATAGGTCTGGCGGCCTCCACGGATTTTATTCAATCGACCCCAAAACCTTGAAGAGGGCCAAAAAAATTTTTTGTGAGATTTTTTCTGACTCCCATCCTTCCCCTGAAATCCCGTAAGGGGAAAACGTGTTTTTTTGATATTTGAATTTTTTTCGAGAGTTCAAATAAATTTTTCAGCGGTTCCAACGCAAGTATAATTTTGTTTGGGATTTGTAGATGTTCCTCGAATTTTTTCAGATTTTATTTTAGTGTAAAATTGATTGAAACATAGCTTAATATCCAAACAAAAACATAAAAATCGGAATTTTTCAGTAAAAACTCTATGGTGTTTCGGTGCAGACTCAATGAAAAAAAAAATGGCCTAAATATATTCGTGGCTGATCACGAATTTGATGTCAAAAATATATTTTGACAATTGATAGCTGTCAAATGCAAAATTGTGTTTCAAATTATAAATGTATCAAATTCGTGATCAGCGACCTCGAAAGCCCCATATGAACTATTTTTCATGTATTTAATTAAATATTGACTTATTCTGTTGGCCTAAATTGCATAATTTGAACTTTACGTTTTACTAAAATCGATTTGTCGCGGACCACAAGCAACCAAATTCAAGTCTATCGGCGCCATATTGAAGAGGAAGAGTGAATCTTTCAATGCTATTTAGGCCGTTTTTTTTTTCATTGAGTCTGCACCGAAATACCATAGAGTTTTACTGAAAAATCCCGATATTTACGTTTTTGTTTGGATATTAAGCTATGTTTCAATCAATTTTACACTAAAATAAAATCTGAAAAAATTCGAGGAACATCTCCAAACAACATTTTACTTGCGTTGGAACCGCTTAAAAATTTATTTGAACTCTCGAAAAAAATTCGAATATCAAAAAAACACGTTTTTCTCATGGGATTTCAGGGGAGGGAGTCGGAAAAAATCTCAAAAAATTTTTTTGGCCCTCTTCAAGGTTTTGGGGTCGATTGAATAAAATCCGTGGGCGCCGCCAGACCTAACTTATCCCGCTACCCCCTTTAATTAACAATTAATAGTTTGTCGAAATTAACAAAGTTGGGTGTTTCAAACGTCACGTTTTTTCATTCAAACCAATATAGCTCCTAAACGGTAGACCTTTCTGACAAATGTTATACAACAAAAATATTCTCTAATACATTTCTGATAAGTCTCAGTTCTTCCCATCCTGGTTAGAATAACCAGTAGGAAATCCCCTCTATCCTGCACTAGGTGGAGTAAAAAAGCCCTATAGAACACCAATAACAAAATATTTAATTGTCTTTCACAAGAGTGAACTTGAAGTTTTTTTTTTTTATAATATACTACAATAGACCATAGATACCTTTGAGCATGTGATTTATTTCACAGACTTTTTCAATTTCCATGCAAGGGGGTCTTTTGAGGTAAACCACGTTGCACTAGCATAGCCAAATCGCTAAAAATTCATGGATTATCCGATATAAAGACCGACTATGGCGTATATGTCCCATACACGACAATATAATCCGCAACAACATGATTCACAACCGTAATACACAATCCACGGTTATTTATTTATTCACAAGTAATCAATCTTAATATAAATAAAATTAATGAAAAAAATATTTAAATTCCTCTTGTATCTGCGATCTGTTATTAAAGCAGCTTATCAGACTCGTTTCGATCACCTGCGCATCAGCGATCAGGTTCGTACTGCTAAATATTCAACAGTTCACGGTCCAGCCTTTTGGTGCGGCCATAAATACCGATTCTATCTCAGGCATTTTAGGCATGCCGGAGTATTATTGATACGCAAAAATTGTTATACAACGATCTAGTTCATTGCAATTATTAAATATGTAAAAGTGATTGATTCACTTTTTATGTTTAACAGCCGTTTTGGTTGGTAGCTGTTGTTATTGGAAGGTTATAGGATGTATATAAGTTTTAAATGGTGTTTTGTTTATAGTCCATTGTTATTCAGTTGTGTTTTTTTTCATACAAGCTAAAGGCTTTAAAAACAGATTTTTCTTTTTAATACGCTTATATTAACTTGACCTGTATGTAACGGAATCTTTCATCGCAATTTTCACCACTTTCCAGCAATCTGATTAACTTGAAATCTTTCACACGTTTCAAGGACTAATAACAATACAATAATTGCGCAACGGGGGTTTTGTCTTGGTTAAATGGGGGTTTGTCTTGCAAAAGGTGAAGTATTAGGTTTTATGTTTTTTCATGGTTCTGATGGGTCCTAAGAATAAAATATCAAAAATGAAACTAAGATAAACCTATCCATAAAGGTCTCAATGATCCATATATTGCAGATTTGGCCCAAACCAGATACATGTCCTTTCACAGTAAGCTCTGTAACAGTCAAGTCCACTAGTATCTCAACTTGCTTCCCTCTCCAGTCCCGATAATCCTCCTAGGAGTCTAGAAAGAAGATGGCCCATAGACCTTCTAGTTTAGAGTTTTTATTAAGTGCTACTGATGAGTAGTTCTTGTTATTGTAATCGTTATCAACATATTTACTTGATGTATGTATTTGTACTCTTGTAAATTTCAATAAATTGATTAAAAAAAAAAAAAAAAAGATTTTAAACGTATTCATTCATTCGTTTTTTTAAAATTCATTTGTAAACACTATCTTTTATGTTGCTCTGTGAAAGTGTTGAAACTAAATCAAAAATCCTAAATGCTTCTTACTTTGTCACCAATAAACTTATCCATAAAGGTCTTAATGATCTATATATTGCTGATTTGCCCAAACCAGATACATGTCCTTTCATAGTAAGCTCCATAACAGTAGTTCTTTTCAAGTTTTGACATGTTATTATAATCGTTATCAACATATTTACTTGATGTATATATTTGTACAGTTGTAAATTTAAATAAATTGATATAAAAAAAATTGTAAACGTATTCATTCATTTATTATTATTATTCATTCGTTTTTTTTATTCATTTGTGAACACTATCCTTTATGTTGCTCTGTGAAAGTGTTGAAATTAGATCAAAGGAAAATCAATACATTTATTTTTACAGTCATTATAAAAAATATAGTTTACAAATAAAAGGTTTATTATATTATATTGTATCCAGTTGGTCTCCATTTCCCTCTAAAGGTCACAAGGTCAAAGACCATTTGACCCCTGATGATTCACGATTAGGAACAACTTGATAAACTGTTCTATAATATTATATATAATTTTTTTTATAATTTTATATAATTAAAGGTGCTATATTGAAATATCGACAGCTGTTTAACTATTATAATACATAGAGAGGAACAGCCAGCAGGATAGAATACATAGATCAATGACCCCCGAAAGCAACGACCCTTATCTAGGTTCACTAAAACGAGGCTTAGCTGTTAAATTCATCGTATCACTTCCATAAATAAATTCTTAAACGATATCCTAACCATTTGTCTCGGATCTGGGGCAGTTTGTTCCTTTGTACCGGGGCTTCTTCATTTACATTTCTTTATTCAGAGATTTTTGAACGATTTCTCTAATAAAAAAATACATTTTACTAACTTTTCTTGATAATCTCAAATAATATTATTAATTACCAACCACAAAAGTGTTAGTTACCAGATCTGGTACTACTATTTTTTTTATATCGGAATGTTAACTATAAAATTAATTGTCCCTCTATCATACTCCGCCTTTTTGTCTTATACGAAAATTATTCAGATCAAACTGTGTATGATTGATTATTATATGTTGAGTAATTTCGATGAGGCGCCAAAGAAATGAAATACATTGAGGGTGAGAATAGTCTGGTGTATCTGGACGTTTTGGCCTAAGCTGTAAGGCTTCTTCAGGGCTAATGCATAATCTAGCCTAATGCTAAGATAATACTACTTCAAGAAGATATATGAGCTGGGATCTCTATGGATCTGGCTTGACTTTCCATAAGGGGAGGGACAGGTTGCTTGGAGGATCTCTAGGATGAGCGTAAATGTAAATAAAATATATTTGTATTTTTAAATTTAAATTTAATTTTTACCAGTATAATTATTTTTTTTTTGCCCAAGACTTCCATTGAAGTCCTATACTGCCTGGGTGGTAAGGTTAAGATTTATTCGTGGGATCACCACGAAATATATTTTAACCTGCCCAGGTGGGATTCGAATCACGACCTTCGGTACTGAGCGCGCTGAGACCCTCACCCCAACTCACTCGGCCATCGAGTTCTCATTATTATTTTTTATTATTATATTTAATTAATCTTTATTTATATAGTTCACCTTATAAATTGTATAATCTTTATTATTTATTAGTATAGTTCTTTTCTGTTCTCTTTTTTCTTTTTCATTTATTTCTTATTGTGCATATTGTGTGAATGGAATCAAAAGGCCATCCATATTATTTATTGCCCACAGTGGAGGCAGATTGTAATAATGATAATTATATTTAAAAAAAAAAAGGATGTAAACAAAAAAATTTTCGACATAAATGGTGTTACAGCTGGTTTGTAATAGTCATATATTATTTTTTTATGGCTCAGATGAAGGCATACCTCGTTAGCCAAAACTTCATCACTCAATAAATAAATACTCACTCAATTTTTTTTTTTTTTTTTTTTGTCCTCACTAATATTAACTATTTTCACCATTAGGACCATCTTGCTTTTTAATTTATTTTGCTTCATTCCACTATTTTCATCCAAATCCGTTAGTTTTTTAACTTGCTTCCCATTCTATCCCTGGCAATCCGCCGAGTTGTCTGAAAAGAAGATGGCCTCGAGAGCTTCTACTATAGAACTTTTATCAAATTGCCACCAATGGGTGATTGCTTTAAAAGTTGTTGTCCTGTTGCGGTAATAATTTCCCTACACAAGTAAATGTGATAATAATAGAAAAAAAATATGAAAAAAAAAATTCATTATTTGCGTAAATTAATACTTTTAGAAACTATAAATAAATTTTTAATATTATCTGAGTCCTCAAAGGCGTGTGAAAAGAAGATGGCCTCTGGATCTTCTCACTTAAAAATTTAATTGCAGTGCAACCAAAGTGTAGTTGCTTCACAAGCAATTGACATTTTATTATGAACGTTACTATCACATTTACGTAATTTTCTTTTTTATATACAGTTGTAAATTTTAATTTAATATAATTTGATATAATATGTAATTATTCCAAATGATTCTGGTTAAGGCAAGTTTGTATGAGTCCGATTAAGTGTTTAATTAAAATATAAAGTTTTAAGTAGTTGATATCATTGTTTTGCTATGAAATTTATCTGTTTATTGATCATCAGCGAATTGTTGGAAAGAGTTTTATTTTGAAAGTTTCGAGAAATATCAATGATTATTGATGAAGTATTATAAACACGAAGGGGTGTGCTTAGGGGCTGAAGCCCCCCCCCCCCCCCCCAGACGACCGGAACGACTAATTTTTTTTTCTCTCTGTTTTTTTACTAAAATCATATACTGAATTAAATTTAGACTTTAAGGAGCATTTTCCTATATTCTCATTATTGTAAAATAAAAAATAGTAAAATTTTCAATTGACAAATATAGTAGGATTTTTAAACCCAGCTCCCCTCCCCCCTGATAGTGATCCTGGTTGCGCTACTGATTATAAATATAGTACTTTAGCAATGTAAAGATAATATATGAACTTATTTAACGGAAAAATATATCATATATTTGACCTTTTTGAAGATACCATGACCTGAGAATTCATAGTATGGTTCTAGACCGAGCTATGCCTGCTAAATATATCTTTAGTGTTTCTGTCCTTGACAAGTATATATGCATTTTTGAAAAATTTATTCATTTCTATCCACGTCTATGAAGAAATGCATTTTACAAGGACTTGAAGGTTTTATTTTGGGAATTATAAAATACTTGATGATTGTTAACCTTTGAACACTTTTGAAAACATCAATATTATTTGATATAATATCACATAATTAGTTGATTATTTTGACTTGGTGTATTTACTACATTGAGGTAATATTCCAACCATCTTTTTTTCTTTTCTTTTTTTTTGAGCCGAAGATTTCCATTTAATTCTTATACTCATTTATTTTTGTGGGTCCGCAACGAAATAAATTTTAACCCGCCGAGGAGGGATTTGAACCCACGACCTTCTGGTTACGAGCGCGCTTGGTAATAGCCTTTTATTGTGTCCATAACTCAACAAAATTCAAATAAATACAATAAAATAATATATAAATTTAACATATTTACAAATAAGTCCACAATTATTATCATATTTACAAAATAAATTCTTCTGTGAGTTTGAACATGGGCCTTACCTTAGACAGTACAGATGGACTTTGCCTGACGACCTGCCTACTGGGAAGCTGGGTTCGCGATTTGGATCCACTTCTCTCTCTTTCCCTTGCCATTTTCCACCATACTGGTCCGGTCTTCTTCTTAAAGAAGTCACTCCATCTTTTCAACTGTCTTCCTCTTCGCCTTTTGTAGTAATAGGGTGTCCAAACAGTCACTGCCATTGCACACCTTTTATCAGTTCTTGTTAAGATGTGCCCCGCCAATTCCGATTTTTGTTTATCGATGTGGTGAATTATGTCTTTCAGACCAGTCTTCTCTCTGATTACACAACTCCTAACCTTCTCCTTCCTACTTATCTTTATCATATTTCTTTCTATTGCTGTTTGCCAGCTTATCAGTTTCCTTATTTGGGCTTTCGTTAGGGACCAAGTCTGACTAACAAAGGAGACGGCTGGAAGTATACAGGTATCGAACACTTTCTTTTTTATCTCTTTCGGGAAATCATTTTTCATTATTGCTTTCAATGACTAGTACTTAGCCCATCCTATGGATGTTCTCTCCACTTCCTTCCAAAATTTATTTGTTAAAGAGATCAACAGCCCAAGGTATTTAAAATCTTCTACGTATTGTAAACTATGATTTCCAGCTTTGATATCCACCTTTTCCGCGTTCGTCATTAGCTTTGTTTTATCAAAGTTAGGCGAGAGGCCTACTTCTGTACGCATCTCCAATGAAGTTTCCATCATCATTTTGAGGTCTGCTGCATTGCTCGGAGACAGTTTAGCCATCTTCCGCTGATCTTTATGCCGACATTCATCCAATCTATACGACAAAATACTGTTTTCAACACTAAAATAAACAGTCTAGGTGATAGAGGATTTCCTTGGCGCACTCCTCTCCTGACCGTTTCTTTCAGTAGCAATGAATGCTTCCATATCCTTGTACAGCTGCATTGATTGTTAATGGTAAAAAAGAAAAAAAAAATTAGCAAAAAAAAAACTAATCAAGTTAAAGAAAACTGCATTGATTAAATTAATTTGCGTCAATTGCAGTACATTTTGTTGATTTTAAGGCGGTTTTTAAAGAGTTATTCGCCAAAAAGAAAAGAGGGCAAGAAGTATGGTCAATATTTTGGCGAGCTGGTTGTTCGTGCCTGCCTTGTGCAATTACTACATATCGGCAAGATCTCGGCCATTGACCCTTTGCTACCCGGAACTTTGTCACTATAGAGCTAAATTTCCTTTTATAGGTTGCTATAAACATTTTTATCCTACTTGGCTTGCTATTCGGTAATGGAGAAAATAAGGAATAGTATAAGAATTGTGTCACTTCTCTTACAAATGTTATATGTCAAGTATTGACGGGCTCCATTTATTAATTTAACATGGGAACAGCGTAAGAAAACATGAGGAAAACTGAACTTATAGTTTAACTGACGTATTGTACAGTTAAATATTGAATACAAGTTTATATACAATAGTTTATATACAAATATTGAATACAAGTTAAATACAAGTTTTGTACAGTTAAATATTGATAATTTGAAGTTTTTTTCGGTTGCTGAGGAGGAAGAACAAAAAAAAAAAAAAAAAAAAAAAAAAACTGATATTATTTTCAGATTCCTCATCTCAAAAAACATGTTGAAACTAAATTTTGTCGAAATCAAAAATAATTTTTTTTTACCTTTAAAATTTTAAAGGATTTTAGGAGGCTTTCAATTTCTGAAAAAAAAAAAATGTAAATAATTTGCTCTAGCTCACATATTTCGCCACAGATTAAAACCAAATTTTAATGCCATCTAGAAGTCGTAAAACTGTTTTCCTCAAATCCGGAGGTCGCAGTATTTTCCCTAATTCAAATATCTCAAGTTATAGCTGACCTCAGATTTTTTCATTCACATCAGTTTTTGTCCCCTTAAATCTGGAGTAAATGTTATATGCATGGATAAAAAGCAGAATGCATGCTAATTCTTGTGATGCTATTACTGTTGTAATCGGTTGAACGCAGTAGTTGTTACGGCCGTTAAAAATTGTAGATGAAATCTCAACTTAAAAATTTTAACCTCCTCGAAAGGGGTAAAAAATCAATTTTTTATTTTTATAACATTTCACATATAAGGGTTTTATGGTGCGTTAAATCAAGATTCAAGGTCAGTTGTTCATGAAAAAAAATTCCACTTACTTAGAGGATTTCCTTGGAAATTTTTTTATTTTTTTGGAGTTTTGGAGCACCCTAAAGCCGGGTCGTATCTTGAGCATAACGAAAGTATTTTTTTTTTTTTTCAAATAGCATACTTAACTGCAATTAAACGTGAAAGAATTATTTCTCTATCTTGACTGAGAGCTGAGAAAAAAACAAACAAAACGTGATTATCATATTTTTTTTTTCTCGGCTCCTAATGCTCATTGGTGGCTATAACTCTAGCTTTGCACTATTATAGATCCCTACTACCCACACAGTAATCGGCATTCAAATATGTGAGTTACAACTCAAAACGTCCCCTTGTAAGTATTTCTATGACAGTAATTAGACCTATCTTAGAATGCGGAGTAGAGTTGAAAAAAAAAGAGAGAAAGAGTATTTGTGATAATTTATTGAGTGACAACGTTTTTACCAGGAATATAAGCCTTCATCTGAGCCATAACAAATAATAAATAACAATTGAAAAGCAATAAAAACAAAATTTAATTATCTAGTATGTTCTACAAAAGAGTTATTTACTTGACTTGATGATAGTGATTAAACCTATTTGTACATATGGAGTTGAGCTTTGGGGGTACACCAAACCATCCAATTCATCTCGTATCTGATCCTTACCATCCAAAATCTTCGAAATTTCCTCAATGCTCCTTAATTTGTCACTAACAAACTTATCCATAAAGATCTGAATGTACCATGTGTTATTGATTTAGCCCAAACCAGGTACCTATTCTTTCATTGCAAAACTTTATAATCATTCAGATCTATTATTGACACTTGCAAGGTGAACATTTTGGTGAGTCTTTTTTCTTTTTTTTTTCATTGTTTTAACATGAACGAGCCAAACTTGTCGGTAGAGCTTCTATGAGTTGTTTAAACATGAACAAACCAGTCTTTTGTTAACATTGTATGATTTAAGTGACATTTAGCATATTTTGTGGAGTCACTGTGTGGTCTTCTTTTTAGAAGTGGAGAGCTAACCATTAAAAATTCATTGATGTTGATGATCAGAGTCCATGACTCCTAAATCAATGCTACGTTAGTCTCTCGCGATGGGAATCTGGATGTCATTTAGAGAACAGCTGCTAACTACAGCTTCTTTGAGCTATACAAGGTCATCTCTTTTTACTCTTAACTCATCTGCTTATAAATCTGAAACAGATAATTATATCATTCCAACTCTTAAAAAGCTCTTCATTTCAGAAAAATCATGCTCGTTCTAAGGTGAGATTTTTGAAGATTTTTTCAAAATGAAAATTTGAAAAGTTTTTCTACACTTAAATGTACCATATCTATTTATTAATTTGTAAATTATCGATTATATTAGATCGATTGAGGCGTGGAATTCTAAAACAAGCCAAGTCCAATTTCCAGATTTTTAAAAATAGTTTTCCTACTAGACTGTCTTCAGGTGGAAGGATTTCTTAAAAAAGTAGTTAAATCACATTGAAATCGGCCGTGCAAAAAATTATGCCCCTTCCTATTTCAGCCTTTAACTTTATAGACTGACTGTGAAAAATTTTCAAAAGTGGAATTATCTGGTTTTGGAATTCTACGCTTCAAGTTCGAACTATAGAGCATTTCCTCGCTGATATTATCCAGTAATGAGACTGAAATTTCGAAACATATATGTATCATATATTAAAGGTAATAGGTTATAAAGAGTACGTTGCCTAATATAAATAAAATTGGTATTTATTTAAAATATAGAAATCTTGAAATTAACAGGTAGGGCAAAATATATGTATGAACACGGATGCTTCTCGGTAAAGGTCATTGTAATACAGGGTGAGTATCTCTTAGTGTAAAAAAAAAAAAAAAAATGCGTGAAACTAGATCAAAAATGTAGCAAAATGCCGCAGACCTCACCTTCCTATTCTAATCCGTTGCAGATATAAGATAAATCAAAGACTTTTTTGACGAAACCACGTTTTTTTTTCCTTAATAGCTGTAATATCTCCATTTTGCTTAAATATTTTTCAAATTTTAACCACATTTTCGGATTTAGCATTACATTTTATATAATAGCTGAGTACCTGTAACCTTGAATTTTACAAACTTCGTATCTAAAGAACAGCTTGATCTTCACCTTATTTGCGGAAGTCACAATGTCTTATATTACTTCAACGCTCACCGTTTTTCGATAAAACTATCCACCAAACTTCTAATCTCACTAAAATTTGTAAATTTAGTCAGCTTTTGAATATTTTAAACGTAATGATTTTGTTTCAATTTCATGGAGAAATTTACTTTTTAAACCGAAAAAACATGGTGTTTTCATTTGACATACAAATCAGTTACTTGTGTAAATAAAACATTATGACAATCTCTCAATGGAAATGTGCATTTTAAGCATAATAAACTCTTCATTGGAATAAAAAGCAAAGAAAAAAAAAATGTTTAATAGAATATAAAGGAAAACTGTCAATAAAACGACACCAGATCAGAGGATCTTATGTTATTAATTACATGTATCTATTTATTATTATTATTTAGGATTTATTTTATTACATTTTCAATGTAATGTTTAAAATCCAATGATAATGAACATAGACCTCAATTTTGCCGTTAGCTTCTGAATGCAGATTGTGTTGAAGAATAACCGACTCATCTGCCCAAAGATTTCACCTCAAAAAGTAGTTTTCTTCAACACAATCTGCATTCAGAAGCTAACGGAAAAATTGAGGTATATGTTCATTATCATTGACTTTTAAACATTACATTGAAAATGTAGTAAAATAAATCCTAAATAATAATAATAATGAATAAATAAATGTAATTAATAACATAAGATCTTATGATCTGGTGGCGTTTTATTGACAGTTTTTCTTTATTTTCTATTAAACAATAATTTTTTTCTTTGATTTTTATTCCAATGAAGAGTTTATTATGTTTAATATGCAAATTTTCATTTAGAAATTGTCATAATGTTTTATTTACACAAGTAACTGATTTGTATGTCAAATGAGAACACCATGTTTTTTCGGTTTAAAAAGTGAATTTCTCCATGAAATTGAAACAAAATCATTACGTTTTACATATCATTCGAAACCTTATCGAATTTGCCAGTTTTTGTGAGATATGACGTTTTGTGGATACTTTTTTCAAAACACGGTGAGCGTTGAAGTAATATAAGACACTGTGACTTCCCCAAATAAGGTGAAAATCAAGCTGTTCTTTAGATAGCAAGTTTGTAAAATTCAAGGTTACAGATACTCTGCTCTTATAGGAATTTTAATGCTAAATCCGAAAATGTGGTTAAAATTTGAAAAATATAAGCAAAATGGAGATATTACAGCTATTAAGGAAAACAAAACGTGGTTTCCTCAAAAAAGTCTTTGATTTATCTTATATCTGCAACGGATTAAAATAGAAAGGTGAGGTCTGCGGCATTTTGCTACATTTTTGATCTAGTTTCACGCAATTTTTTTTTTTACACTAAGAGATACTCACCCTGTATTTCAGATATAAAAGATTAGCTTAATATTCATTTTTCTTATGATAATGTACATATATTTATATATTCCATTTATATAGTTATAATAGTAATTGACTTATTTTAGGTAGTGAAATAAAGACTTAATTTAGTTTCTCTCTGTATCAAAGGATTTGTTTACAATATATATTTACATTAATTACAAGCTGCCAGCTGTTAATACAAGACAATCACCTACCTGTAACAAAGATTGCTACTTTTAAAGCCCTTAAGTTCTTTATATATTCGAAGTTAATATTAATGTAATCGTAGAGGTTAATAGTTTACACTTGATAATAACATACTCTTATCATTCACAGCTGTTTATTGTGACTTCTAATAGGCATTCTGGGTAAAGGTGGTAGTATTGCATCATGGGTAAATTAAGAAAAGCACTCGTATATGAATAAAGTGGTTTTCTTTACATACTTACTTTTATAATTTTTTTTTTTTTATTACTGTATTTTTAACGAGGCTCGAACTTATATGATAATTACGTTTATTAAGTAATTAATTGAGGAATAAAAAATGTTAAAAGTCATAGGCATCTTACTGAAATTCCTAAACCGCTTGTGACTGCGCATGCAACTTTAAACGCAACCGTTTAGCCTTCATCCTAGAGGCGCAGTTAAGTATTGTTTCAGTTTTACCATCAGAAGAACCTTGCCGGCTCAATAGGAAGGTTAGCAATGAACGGGAAGTTACCTTTTCCATTATCCTCCAGGGATAAAATATAATTAGATTTTATGTCTTTTGGAACAGTTATTGTTTTCTATAAGGGGCTTCTCACAGGTCGGTTCAAGGATTTGTTTTAGTTAATCTGTGTCATTATAGATTATTATTGTCGTTTGATTTTAAGAGAAAAAAAAAACCTGCTAATGGTTGCTAAGTCTTTGTAACTAGGCAAAGTAATTCTATGATAAATTAATTACTAATGATGATTTTGATTAACACGAGGTCCCCAAAAATGTTGGAATGATACGACAGGGCTCATAGGTGACTGCAATTACTATTATTATATTTGTTGTTTCTTATTGTTCGAAGCTAAAACTTGGAAATCAACTAAACAAATACACATAGTACTGAAGCTCATTTGTACATACACCTCTTATATAATATATATATATATATATATATATATATATATATATATATATATATATATATATATATAAAGGCAGCCAAAAATGCTCACAAAAGCTACATATATAGTCACTATGCATATAAATTCTTTCCTACACATACATCGAGTAATAATACATATGATTTCAGAGAACATGACCAACTGATGCTGGATAAATCTAGCGTGAGTTAAATAACCAATTCATGTCCGGGGGATGTAAAAAAAACTAAAGGAAAACAAATATTATGTATCGTTTTAAAACGATAGAAATATATATTAAAAAAAAAAAAAAAAAAAGAAGAAACAATTGCCATAAACTACCATAAGTAAAATAACAAATGAGGATCGAACCTTTACTGGTCCAAACGATTTCAGGGCAAACGCACCATAATTAGTAAATTATTAGATATTATTAAATCACCAGTGTTTATGTTACAAAGTTTTGTTACTGACTGGTTCGGTTTTGTAACTAGTATCCTGTATGTCTTTGTAACTTAAAGAATACATTTGTTATCCATAATTATCTTTGTGAATATGGTAAAGAGATATCATCCATAATCGTCTCTATTAATTAACTGAAATTTTTTAATGTATATTTATACATCATTGTTCTGTTGTTTATTTTGTGATGTTATATTATCGCATCTTATTTAAAAATTAAATCTCAAATTTTGCCAAATATTTAAGTAATATAATTTTATATGTAAGCATATTGTGTGTTATATATATCTATATTTACTTTTTGTTATTTCTTTTTCAGGTAAGTTGGTCAAATCATGCTTCATCTGTTGTAAGTAGAAAATAGTTTGTATTGCGATTATTATTTTTTTACTTTTTCGTACCCTCCATATATTTATTTTATTTACAAAGAAAATAGGAAATTTTGGGAAAGGGTGATATTGTTTTGGTTCCTCGTTATAGAATTTTAAACTTAGTACTGACTTCCTTTTTTTTACTTTACTCAGTATTATTGTAATATTTAGAAACGGTAGTTTAAAGTTAAAGATTTTAAGTTTAAGATTTTTTTTAGAGTTCATATTAATTCCTTGGGCATGAAACATTCAAATTTACTTTTCTGATTACTTCATATTTAAACATTAATCCTCCTATCTTAGCGATAGAACCTTCAAAGTTAATCATAACTTTTCCTATTCTTCTCTCTTAAACCACTCTGCCGGTGTTCCTCAAGGTAGTATCCTAGGTCCTATCTTCTACACAGTGTATACAGCTGACATCCCAACTCATCCTACCACTGTCCTCACCACTTACGCTGATGACACTTGTGTTATCAGTAAACAATGATCCCTTTATTGTCTCTCAAACACTCCAATCCCATAACCTAAACCTTCAAGAATGGTGTCAAAAATGGAGAATAAAAATAAATCCAAAAAATCCCATCAAATAACGTTTACCCTACGTCGTAAACTTACGTCTTCCTGTACTACAATATCCTTTAATGATATTCCACTAATCCCTGTTGAACAGATCCGCTACCTAGGACTCCACTAGTCAGACAAACGTCTAACTTGGAATCCACATAAAAGACTAAAACAACAAGAAACTACCCGTCGTTACAGACTACTTCAACATTTACTAGATAAACATTCAAAGCTCCCAATTAATTACAAAAGACTCATATACATGACTGTGATTAGTCCTATTTGGACAGACGGAGTTGAGCTTTGGGGTCCCACTAAACCATCCAATTCATCTCGTATTCAATCGTTACAATCCAAAAGACTTCGAAAAATCCTCAATGCTCATCACTTTGTCACCAATAAACTTATCCATAAAGATCTTAATGTTCCATATGTTGTTAATTTAGCCCACACCAGATACCTATCCTTTCATAGTGAGCTCACTCAAATCTGTTAGTTTCTCAACTTGCTTCCCACTCCATTCCTGATAATCCTCCGAGGCGTTTGAAACGAAGATGGCCTAGAGACCTTCTAGTGTAGACTTTTTAATTACGTTCTGCTGATGAGTAGTTCTTTTCAAGTTTTAACATGTTATTATTATCGCTGTCAATACATTTACTTGATGTATATATTTTGTACAGTTGTAAATTTTAATAAATGTATATTAATAAAAAAAACATTAATCCCTTGAAACTAGGAGGACCATCAACATTACAGCTTATGCATTTTCGATTACAGTATTAAATACTTTGTTTAAAAGAAAATTTGATATTGTCTTATGCTTTGTTGTAATGTAATAATATTTTTCTAGTCTGAACCGATTCATCTTTCACTACCCTTGGCCTGATCAAGTTCCGCTTCCAACTTCCTCGGCCCTGAGGTTGAGTGCTGTTAATTCGCAGACACTGTTCATGCCGTTTTAATCAGTGATGTGGGTTATAAGAATGTGCAGAACAGGATAATGAACGAACGGCGGGTTGTAATGGTTTTTAAGTTGTTTATTTATGAAATTATGAAAATTTAAGAGGTATCAGGTCAAGGGCAAAAGGTATTCTGAGGTCATTGAAAAAGGTTTGGTTGGAGACAAGATATGGAAAATTTACAATACTAATAAGGACTTTGTATCGGAACGTTTTTCGACGGCAATACTTCCTCGGCACTTTCCTATTCCAATCATTAAAAACTCTGCGTTCGTCTATTCACCACCTGAATACAGATCCCAACCTTCCAACCTATACACCCCCTTACATAGAACTGCCTCCTTTGAAAAATCCTTCGTCATCCGTGCTACCTCTTTTTGGAATTCCTTACCTATCCATATTCGCTAAGCCTCTTCCTTAACTTCTTTTAAACATCTTTTTCATTCATATCCTTGATCTTCAATTTTCCACAAAAATGTAAATAATATGTAAATGTACATAAGTGTGTTCAAATTTTTACAGTTGATTGTTTTTTATTATTATTTTTTTTTTACTTAATTTAAATTTTATTTTGTTTCTTCTCTCTTCTTTTTTTTCTCATAATTTAATTTGTAACACTGATGTGCTGATTTGTACCTAATCTCAGCCAGACAATTGTACCTTTTATTGTGCACTTTAATTATTCTTAGGGCACGGTATGTCACAGAATAAAATTTATTTTTCATTTCATTTAACCCGTTTTATATTCGATTGTTCTACTGTCCCACAAAGTTCAAGTCCATAGATCCAAATAGGTTTAATGATGTTTTCGTATACTTGTTTTATATAGCGATACAAAGTTCACCAAACTGGAAGAACCTCAAATTGATGAATTTAATCTTTGAGGCCAAATATCGTGCCGGCTGACTTACTTCCACCCAATCTTTCCCCCTCCTCCTCACTACAAAGACAAACAAAATACTTTACGTGGGCTGAATTCGTGCCTTCTTCCTGTTCTTCCCCTCACCCAACCTTTCCACCCCAAAAGCAATAGCCCCTGTCTCAAGGCTTAACCTGTAAGTCTAATTTACAAGCTCCTATTGCTTCCCTCGTGGAGCCAACTTTTGACTTCGGCTTCTTCCTGTTTGCTTCTTTTTTTCGTGTTATTCCCATTCGTTTTCATTTTTTTTTTTTCGTTTTCTTTCTAACCAGCTCTACATCGTTAGCATAAGCATGTGCTGTTACATTTATGCCAAATACTTTGCTGAAATTTAGCTCTCTTAAAGGCATAAAGAGGTTCATATGTGAAACCTCCATAAGTTGCTGTCACATTTTTATATTTCTGTAATTTAATGAACCTAAGGAGTATTAAAAGGCATTTCCTGTTGTTCTATTGCAGACCAAATATACACATTCATAATATAACATAATTTTTTTTATGTTATACGTGAAAGCATATTTCGGAAATTTTATTGGCCTTTATTGGTATTATCTTTTTTTTCTTTCTGATGGTTAACAAAAATATTTTTATATAAACAATTAAAATAAGAATGTTTTTGCAATATATGGAAATAATTTCTGATATTTAAAAAATACATTTTCTATATTCCTTATTAATTATACCTTTTTTATTTGAAGTGAGCGTGAAATATTAATGGACAAGTTGAAATATTTTAGGTTTTCACTACTACTTTGAGCAGATCAGTGCAGTTCTGAAATTTAAAAAAAAAAAAGTATTAAAATTGTATTCAATTTATAAATTTTATTCATTTTTAAAAATATTTAACGAATTGATTGAAGTTTTTGTATAAAAATTATAAATATTATTTCATTTCCACAAAAAATAACTAAACTTGACTTTTTCCTTTAATATAAAAACATCAAAATTACAAAGATGAATAAATAAATACTGTAATATTTTGTTCAATATTACAGTTACTAACAGTTACTAGCTCTCACTCAGTTTCCGCTGGGTTTTGACACCAGTTTCGCACCTGAGAAGTAGCACTGGGATCTCTTTGGGGCTGGCTTGTTTCGAGGGTCTCTAGCCTAGTGTATTTGGGGTACGTTGGACCAATCACTTCTGAATGTTCTGTGCCATTCTTTCAGCTCAGTATTGCTTCATTCTTTCTGATCTTGCCTTCTGTCTCTTAAGAGATTTGGATTATTAGTTTTGTTTTGATTTTGAAGTGGAACCTCTCTTTTTTGTCTTTAATTTGTTTTGTTTTTTTTGCACTTTTATCTATAAGCATATTTTCTGTGATACGAAGTTCGTTTAAGTCCTTGCCTGTTTCCTTAAACCAATTTTGTTTGATCTTTTTGTTGCGGAAGTAGTAAAAAACAATTTCTAGTTAGTCTATTTGGGTTCATTCTGACAATGCGTCCATTGAAATCAATTCTTCTCTTCCTCATTGCGTCTGAAAGTATCTCAATTTTTGGGTAAAAAGTTTCATTTCTGATGTGGATTAATTTGTTGTTATGATATTTGGGGCCTAGAATTTTTCTTAATATTTAGGTAGGGGAGCAGAAACCCCCTCATGTATATATGTATCATGATCGTAATTTTTTTTTCTTATTATTATTATTACTGTTTTTAATTTAATTTTATATATTGTACTTTCATTTATTTCATATTATTTTTATTTTATAAATGGATTCATAACCGCCCATATTATTTATTTTTCTAATTGAGGCTGATTGTCATGTTTAACAATAGAAAAGAAAAAAAAAAAAACAAAAGAAAATACTCATTTGGCGCATTTAAAATATAAATCTATTTATTTGTTAGAAAATGGATGTGATGAAATCTTAACTTTGTTGAATTGTTTAATTTATCATAAATTTTCTTTTTTTTGTACTTTCTTTTTTTTTTTTTATTATTTAAACTTTTCATAGTTCATTGCTTAGAAGTTACTAAAGATTTTCGAGGTAAAATTTTAATGGCTACGAGCGGCGGATTCACGTGTGCAGTGTGGCAACGCTGTTAGGTCCATTGCTATGACCTCAACCCCATTTCTGCACAGAAATACATCACTTTCAAATTGCATTCTGCACCAGAGTTAAAACGTTTCAATACGCTTAAACTTTAAAGCTTAAATAATTTTAAATATATTATTATCGATTGGATCGATAAGACAAAAATAACAATAAAAAGTATACTAATTTGTTTATTTATTTTACAACTTTTCGTAAGAATTTAGAATTTTTTTATAGACATAGATCATTTTTATATCTTTCTGATATCTTTTATTTGTGATATAACTCTTATTAAGCTAAATATTAATATTATTAAAACAGTACGGGAAATGTAAAAATAAGGCATTACAACACAGTAGTGAAGCCGGAATGCCTATATGCAAGTGAATGTCTGGCATTAAACTATAATTTGGATAAATTGGAAATTCTGGAAAGACGAATCATGAGGAAAACATAGTAGAAGGTTGGAAGTTACGAAATAATGCTGAAATATATTAAAATGCAGAAAATATATCAGATGTAATGACAAAAAGAAGATTGATGTTTTTTGGTCACTTATATAGAATGCCTGGTAGAAGATTGACCAGTAAGATTTTCAGATATCTGTGGGGTAAGAAATCAACAACAAGCTCGGCCAAAAAAGTAAAAAGGGATTTTAAAAAAAATATATAAAAATAGAGGGAATAAATAATAGAGAAGACTTCCGGCGAAAAGTATTGAAAATGGAAGGATTCCAGGGCAGGAAAGTGAAAAGGACTGTTGCAAAATGGTCTGAGGACAGAAAGAGGAAACATGGTGAACAGATGAAAGCATACCGGAAGTAAAGGAAAGAACAAGGAAGAAAGAATTGAAATTGGCACGTGGTCCTCTGCTGGCCCATTCGGAAAAAAGAAAAGAAAAACAGTACGGGCTCATCATGTAATAAAATATTTACGATAATAAAGCTGTAGTAAATGATAACATTAAAAAAAAAAATAATATAAAGAAAACAATACAAAATTATTTTCCAACATATCTTCGACACTATGTAAAACTAACGGATATGAAAAACAGCTTTTTTTTTTTTATTTCGTTCGTTCACTGATGTATTCTACAAGGACTTGCAGTAAAATTTAGAATCTGATCGGCAATTAGAAGACCGAAATCTATAACGTCATACGAATTTCTAGCATTTTACCACAAAGCAAGAAATTATCAGCAATGAATTTTTAATAATAAAAGAAATAAAAATATATTTATTTAGAAATGTTAGTAAATAAAAGTTCTGATACACTCTATATTAATTCTTAATAAATATTTTTTAAAACTCCATAATTTTTTGAAATTTATAAGTAGTCCTTTCTTTTTTTTTTTTTTTGTTTTACTGATATATTCTCATTAGTTTAATATGATTATGAGTTACGAAAGATTTCTTAAAAAATGTCTAGTTACTGTTCGATGTTGCGAGAAATTATTAACAATAAATTTTTAATAATAAAAGAAATAAAAATATATTTATTTAGAAACATTAGTAAATAGAAGTTGTGATACACAGGCGAAAAGGTTTTTGACCGACTGCTTATTTGTTCACCATCTGATTTATAGGTCATAACATTGAAATACTAAAAATAGCGTGTATGGATCATACAGTTGTACAAGTTGCACAATAATATCATAAAAAAAAAAAAAAAAAAAATATTAACTATTTATTGACATTTACAACTGTATACATTATATACATTAAGTGAATTTGAGAATAATGATTACAATGACATATCAATAACATGTTAAGAACTACTCAGTAGTAGTAATTTAATGAAATTTCTACATTAGAAAATCTCTTGGCCATCCTTTTATCTGACGCCTCAGAGGATTTTAAAGGGAACTGTATGTGAAGCAAGTTGAGAGAATAGTGGATTCGAGTTTTACGATGAAAGGATAAGCATCTGGTTTGGGCCAAATAAGAAATATATGGAACATATGAAAGATCAATATGAATAAGTTTATTCGTGGCATAATAAGGAGCATTGAGGGTTTTAAGAAGGATTTTGGATTTTCAGGATTTGATACCAGAAGAATCGGAAAAGTTTGTTGGAGCCACATAATTCAACTCTGTATGTCGAAGTTGGTCTAATCACTGTCATGTAAATAAGTCTTTAGTAATTTATTGGGAGCTTTGAACGCTTGTCTTGTTGATGTAGTTGGATAAAAAAATTTAAATTGAAAATATTTTTCCTTTAATTCCATTATACAATTTTTTATTATTCTCTTAAAACTTGGTACCAAGATTTAAGAAATAACAAACATAAGATATGTTGATATTTCCAGTTTTTTTTTATTTTATAGAAACTTTGAGAAATGGTTAAATTGAAACTGTAGGTATCTGACTATAAATACAAGATCATATGAATCGACAATTTTTTAAAACTCGATGTATTTTATTCAAATGAACGGATGTTATCGGACAATAAAACTGAGTTGCTAGGCTTGTAACTTCGGCTAAGCCCTTTATCAAGATAAAGAAAAAGTCCCCTCCCCCTTACTTTCTATTTTATAGAACTTTGTCACCGACTTAGTTCCAAAAGAACAAATTTATTCTACTTGGATCTTTCTTATCAAGTTATAACTTGACCTGACCATTCTTAACTGTCAGTTAGCCTTCCAGCTTTTAAAGGAGATTACCCTCATTTAAAACCATCATAAGCCGGTTAGAATTCCCAATATTTAGATCTTATTAGAATAATAATACTGTTGACTCTACGAAATTTGACACTCGATTTTTCCGGTCTTTGGAAAGCAGGCGATAGATTGACAGTCTGTCTATAATTTGATGTAAACCTCTTCTATGATTGTTTGCTTGGATCTCCTGATTTAATCGAAATATTTCTGTCTATTCATTTGCAAAGGCTTAAAAAAAACGTTGAGTTAACCTTTAGAATTTCACTCGAGGTACACCATGATGGCATAGATGGATCAATACAATGAGGATTGATGAATTAATTGTCACTTCTATTGGAAATATTTTATTAGAAAACTAGTTTCGAATGCTCAACATTCATCTTCAGTTCTAAAAGATACAACAATTTTCAAAACACTACCACTTTGTTACATGGATTATATATATTATAGTTTTCAGAAATGTAAGACAAGAAATCAAATATATCGGTACTCACCTGAGTAGGTCAAACGGACTTCTAAAATGTATAAGAGTGGAAGGGGAAGGGCCAGGTAGGTTAAATTTTAGCGGTTTTTTCTTGGGTTTTCCCTATGACTGATTATGTTTTTCTGTTCTTATTGAAAAAAAAATTGAAATTTATTTCATCTATTTAATTTTTTTTTGAATATGACATCGGTGTCCACGTTTCCTAAACCAATGCTTAACTGTCGATCTAATGCGAATATAATTCCTCTTTGCGGACGAATAATTTAAACTCGTCTCTCATCCATCACTTTACTGGATATTGCTAGATAGATGTCACTCATTCTAGAATTTCTATGTAGAATAGAAAGAAAATCTCCATATTTTTCAAAATCAACAATCAACTATAATAATTTTATTTTCATGGGTTGATACCAAAAATATACTCGTATATTATTTTATACATTTTAAAATAAGAATAACATTGTTAGTAATCAAATCTGATCTTGATGCTGGAAAGGTGACACTCATTCAATTGAAAATCATACAATATTTTTTACAAAACAGTTAAGTTTTGACCTTAATATTTTAATTTTCCACATAAAAGACAAGAAACTGAAAAAAAATTGTTTTCTTAAATTATTATTACCAAACAGGAAAATACTTATTGAACTATAGGTGATAGTTATTGAAACAATAGGTTAGTATTGAAACTTATGATAGTACTTTATACAGGACGGGGTGCGATAAATATTACCTTATATTTAAATTGAGAAACTAGCTAGTAATAATCATCTACTTAAACCTTTTTGGGCTAATGTTTCTCAGAATTGTTTTTAATAAAATTACATTCATAAAGACTTTAGATATACAAAATTATACGTACTAACTGTAGACGACTTCATGACAGACCACAAAGGTACAGCACTATTCAACACTTATTGTAACAATAGGCCCTACGTGTATGCCTCAAAGCATAAGGATATTGAGAAAGATGAGGATGAAGAATCTACTCTCGTAATTCATAAAAGAAAAGCTAATGCTCGTAGCTCTTACAGAGCTGGGTATTGTTCTTCCTCAAGACCTACACGGCTTTATTATTATTCTTTAAAAGGCGAAGGTAAATTAATAAAGTTAAATTGAAGGCCAGAATGATATGATATCGTGAATTTATACGCGAATGGTGTCGAAATTGGAGAATAAAAATAAATCCTAACAAATAACCTTTACCCTTCGTCGTAAACCTACTGCTTACTGTCCTACAGTATCCTTTAATGATATTCCACTAATCCCTGTTGAACAGATCCGATACCTAGGACTCCACTTGGACAAACGTCTTACTTGGAATCCCCATACAAGACTAAAACGACAAGAAACTGCTCGTCGTTACAGACTACTCCAAAATTTACTAGACCAGCGTTCAAAGTTCCCAATAAATTATAAAAGGATTATTTACATGTCAGTAATTAGACCTATTTGGACATACAGAGTGGGGTTTTGGGGCTACACTAAACCTTACAATCCAAAATCCTTCGTAAAATCCTCAATGTTCCCTATTATGTCACAAACAAACTTATCCATAAAGATCTTAATGTTCAATACGTTGCAGATTTGGCCCAAACCAGATACCTAACTTTCATAGTAAACTCCATATTCGAGTGGGTACTCGAATCCTCTAGTCTCACAACTTGCCTCACACTCAATTCCCAATAATCTCCCAAGGCGCCTGAAATGAAGATGGTTTAGAGACCTTCTAATGTAGAACTTTTACTTGAATTCTACTAGTGAGTTGTTTTTTGTATGTTATTGTAATCATTTTACTTAAATTTACTTGTATATAATGAATACAGTTGTAAATATCTAATTACAGTTGTAAATTTGTTTAAATGATTTTATTATGTACACTTGTACCATGCCCATCACTATGAATTATTTTGTAGTTAAAGTTTTGTTTATTTGAACTTTTATCCGGTGGTAAAATATTTATTGTAAAAGTATTGATTATTTATAACTATTTCCAGTTTTGAAATATTCCTTGGAATATTGTTTTTTTATTACAAATTATTAGTCAATTGTTGATCTATCGAATAATATATAATGTTTAAAGCAATATGTCAAGGATTGAACTTTCTTTATGTTTTTTTTTTGAGACAGTGCATACGTCTTAGACTTGACTGCAAACTATGATTTCATTAATAAACTTTTATTTTCTATAAAGTTATATGTATGTTTCTATACGAAATTGAAAGTTTTGATCCTTGAGAAGCATTTAGAGATTGACAAACATCGTACATCAAAGTCCCTCCACCGGTTTCTTGACAGCTTCCACTGACCGGTAGAGGCTCATCCATCTCTGCCTAACCCTTACATAACTTAAGATTACCTTATATATTAGTTTATTCATTATTTATATTATCAGAAATAATTCACACATTTATACTCTGCGGATATAGTTATTGTTCTACAACTTTAATTCTGGCATTTTTTTTCTGAGGAACAATCGTGGAAGGCACTAGAAGCCAATGTTTGACAAAAAGTGAGGTAAAAATTATTTTTTTGAGGAAATTATCGATTTTTAATTACGTATATCTCGAAAACCATTGAAAGTTTGACAAATATGTATAGAATCAATAGGAAATAGGAAATATAATTAGCTTTAATGTTGAATCGAAACATATTTTTGTAGCGTTCACCGCTTTCGAGATATAATCGAAAAACCTCAAAATAGGACCCGTTAACTTTTCCTCAGAGGTGGGGACTTTTAGTATGTTTTTCTTCTAACAACTCCTAACAAAGCCCTGAGGTAAAAAATAATCGCATATTTCATGCACTCTACAATATGTTTATTGACTGGACTAAAATGTGTTTTGTTTTTTTATTTTTATGTAGTAATTTGGACTGCGCCTCGTTCATCCCCATAGTGCGTAACAGGAAATTGTACTCAGACTTGTACTAATCCATTGTAAAGAATGATATTTTTTTTTTTTTTTTCATTTATTGATATTTACAACTGTACAGAATAATATGCAACAAGTAAATGTGTTGACAGTGAATACAATGGCATGTAAATAACTTGTGAAGAACTACTCACTAGTAGCACTTCAATAAAATCTAGTCTAAAAGGTCTCTAGGCCATCTTCTTTTGAGACGCCTCGGAGGATTATCAGGGATGGAGGAGGAAGCAAGTTGGGAGACTAGTGGATTGGAGTGGTTATGGAGCATACTATGGAAGGATAGGTATCTGGTTTGAGCTAACTCAGCAACATATGGAACATTAAGGTCTTTATGGATAAACTTATTGGTGACAAAGTAAGGGGCATTTAGGATTTTTCGAAGGATTTTGGATTGTAAGGATTGGATACGAGATGAATTGGATGGTTTAGTAGAGCCCCAAAGCTCAACTCCGTACGTCCAAATAGGTCTAATAACAGTCATGTAAATAAGTCTTTTGTAATGAATTGGGAGGTTTGATCGTTTGTCTAGTAAATGTTGAAGTAGTCTGTAACGACGAGCAGTTTCTTGTCGTTTTAGTCTTGTATGTGGATTCCAAGTAAGACGTTTGTCCAAGTGGAGTCCTAGGTAGCGGATCTGTTCGACAGGGATTAGTGGAATATCAAGAATGATATTAAAACAGCAAAGAATGTTTTATAACAACATTCGAACAGATTTTTACAAGACATGTATAACTTATTTATTACATAGATAATATAACAAAAGGTAGCTACTCCGGTACTTTAGGGTTTTTTAAAAAAATTTAAAATACGACTATTAGAAATATTTACACAATCTTTCATTTTTATGATTATACTTTTTTTTTAATTATTAATATGTAATAATGCTGTTTTAAGGAGTAATATACTTTAGTAATAATTAACAATGTTATTATAAATAAAAGTAAGTAGTTTTTATTATTGAACTAATCACTTTTATCGATTTCTTCTTGTTGGTGGAATGACATTGGGATTAAGGGGAAGGTTAATTTTAATGCTAGAATTCCATGAATAGTGATAAAACATTAATACTAGGCTAAAGGAGGGGGGGTATTCAATTTTCTCATAAATAAGTAGTTGATATCGATTTATACAAAAATCGATTCCTTCCTAATAGGATTAGTAAATAGCGACTATTGTTTTATTTTTTTTTAGTGTTTTCCTTCCAGCAGTAACCCTGCTGGAAGGGATTTTATTTAGTTTTTCTGTACACACCATACTTGTACAAAGTATACAATGTACATGCAATTATTATTTTTAAATTGATTATAATTTTACATGTGTTGAAAGGTTAATATTAAAAATAAACAAGAAAAATGAAATAAAATAAAGATTAAGAAGTAATATAATATAAATAATTCAAATTCAATAAAATCAAGCAACAAAGTTATGTAGAGAAAATTTCATCAATATTTAGTGGTTTATAGATATTTCATATTTATATCCTCTATTTTAATGATTGAATTTTTAAGAAATATTTTTAAATTTTCAAATAAATTGTTCATCAAACACTGACTATCCACCGTCCAATATCCTATAGTTTCTGTACTGTTTTTGCCTGTAGAATAGTTCCGTAGTCAGTGAGTAGTCTGCATTCATATATGAGGTGGTTTATATTCTGTTCTTGAGTGAAATCACAAAGACATAGGAAAGAATCTCTTATTTTAAATCGATAGAAATAACTATTTACTGCCCCCATGTCCTGTGATTGTATTGTGTAATGTAAAAGTTAGTCCATAAGTTTGATTAAATGTAGGTCCGTAAATCTGGAATGAAGTTATGTTGATGTCTTCCCTTGTGTGTTGTGTTCCAACGTGTCTGCCACTGGTCTACTGCTTGTGTTTAGTATAACGATATTTTTTCAGTTTATTCATTTATAAATGACGCTTTTGTTATATTTCTTTGTTATTGGAAGTTATTAACATTTCAAAAATTTGATTTATACTAGATGAAATGTCTATATGAGACATTGTATGCATGTAATGCTTTCTCGCGTACTTTATAAATAAGATGTTCCATGGATGAAAACTTTGCCAAGTTAACAATGATAATAAACCATTAGAATATACTGTAATATGATAAACCAGACAGTTATCACTACGCCTTAAGGAAATATTCGAAAATATTTCTACTATAATTATAGAAAGAATAGTTCAATGAAGTTGAAATTTACAGTGATTTTTCCTTAATTACTATACTTTAAGTTAAGCAAGAATGTTTACACCAAACATTATTACTGGAATGTATTTTACAAGATAGTGACTATAAATAATGTAAAATCAGTTAATGACACCGTATGGATATCTTTTAAAATACGGACAAAATTGAAAGTACTTTTACAGAATTGAGTTGTAGGATTTAAAAAGGATTTTTATAACTTTTTTTCATCTAATTTTTATGTTATGTTGTCAATAGCTGTATGGATTGTCAATAATTGCCTGGTTTACCCTATTGATTACAATATTTAAAAACTATATAAAAACCTTCCTTCATGTGTCTTTTTGGCTCAAGTTCTTGGAAACAACGTTCATTACTTTGCTCTTTGGCTTTACTAATTTTTTAAAAAAATATATCAAATGTATTTTTGCAATATCCTCTCCTCTTTAATTGCTTTTTTACCGAGAAAACGTGGTGGAAATACGTATATATAAAATGTCGGTAGATTAAGTGTTAATTTTTGTGTTCTTGGGACTTACGTATCTTTCAATATCATACCTTTGGCCTGTATTTTTAATCTCATTTGTATTCACTCAGTTTTTATCATATTTTCTTATTTATTTTGTATTCCTGACGAAGGCTTGCAATGTAAGCAGAAACGTTTTTAAATGTCAATCAATTTACATGAGTTGATGTATTTGATGGTGTTTTATTTGTTTACCTCAAAGCTGTATTTTATATCTAACACCATCAAGATGTAGAACCACAATCTATAGCTTTAAGGTAAACAATATAACATAATATTTTGTTTTCTTTTGAGAGTATTTATTTTTAAAATAAACATAAAAACAAGACACTCAATATTTTCTAGGAACCAAATAATATTTTTGATTGTTTGATCTTGATCTTGTAATTTTTTCATTGCCGCCGCTAGAGAGATAGTGAAATAGGTTAAGCCTGTCTGCAATTAAGTGTTTAGATGGTTCCACTGCTGTCCCGAAATGAGGCCATCTTATCTCCTTATTTTTTTTCTGTTTTTTTCTTCTTAAATGTTTTTTTTCCTTTTATTTACCAGGTTATTTTTATTTTTAACGTAATCTTGTTTATGTCTTTGTAGTTTTCTTGTATTAATAATTGAAGCGTAGAATTCCAAAACCAGCTAAGTTCTTTTTTTAAAATTTTTTACAGCTGGTCGTTAAGGTAAAAGTCAAACTGGCCTAGGAAGGAGAATTATTATTTTTTGTACGGTCGTTTTTAAAGTGATGTTACTACTTTTTTGTGAAAACCTTTCCTCTAAAAATTGTCAATAAGCAAAATTATTGAATAAAAAAAAAAAAAAAAAAAAAAAAAAAAAAAATCTGGAAATTGGATCAGATGTTTTTATCATAATAAAATAAACATTAGGTATTCCTTATTATAGACATATTCCACAATAAGAGATATAAAATAATAAATCTACATAATTGATTAAAATTAAAAATATAATCAATAATTATCAAATGAATATGTATATCCTAATCATTAGAAAAATACAAATAAAAAAAAAGTTATTTTTTTCTTAAAAAATCATTACTGATCTAAAAACGTTACAAAAGATCGAATAATATTAGACGTGGATCTAATTGAGGACAAAATAGCCGAACGAGTTGGGGCGTAGATCTCATCGCGCTCGGTACTAAGGGCCGTGGGTTCAAATCCCACCTGGGTGGGTTAAAATTTATTTCGTGGCGGACCCACGAACAAATCTTGACCTTCCTAACAATAGATAAGGTAGAACAGATAAGCTAACAAAAGTTAGAATAGGTAAGGTAACCTGTAGGATAACCTGTCCTTCCTGCCTTAGTTGGAGTTCCTAAGGACGTTAGGCCCAAAGAAACAAACAAAGAACTGAGGACTAGATTCAGGCGAAATTCCCTTGTTTAATGGATCATGAAAAAGTATTGAGAAGATCTCTGTAATGAGGATCAGTAAAAACGTGCTAAATAAAAATTAAGCGAATCAAAAAAATAATCTTTATCTGTTGAGGGAACTATTAACTTGCTTCGGAAGGGGCCAGTCAAGTTTCAAAAAAAGTCTTTATTTACATTTTGATAAATAACTAATAAAATGTGAAGCTTAAATTTCTTCTTAAACAGTGCACGATTGTTTCGTTGGCTGTCATCAGAGCAAAACCAACATGTAGGAACAAAATTAGAGATAGTTTAGTGGCAATAATGGATACAAACTATAAAAAAAAAAGTAAGTGTAGATAATTAGGGTAGGCAGTCATAGATATTCAGCAGATCTAAATAAAATGTTAATTTTATTCTAATTCTTAAAGCCAACGTTTCGACTTGCAATGCAAGTCTTCATCAGGGCTAGAAAAAAAAAAACAAGCAAAGAGGTATGACTACATTGTAAAAATGTATGAATAAACACACACCAGAACATATAGGAATGAGTGAGAAAAATGAAAAAACATAAAATGAAACATAAATAACTGTATAAGAGTAAGGATAGTAACTAAAGGCAATATATAAAGGCCATAAGGCCAGTAAAGACTATTAAATGAGGCTAAAATGAGAATTAAAATGGGTGATAGTTACTTAAATGCTAATGAGTAATCTCGACAAAATAATTGGTGAACATAAACAGTGTAGATGCCAAGTTGTTGAGATATGAGAACAAGTTACTGAGTTAATACTTAAAGGAGTTAATACTTAATGAGTAGATACAGAGTTACTGATATATTGAGGACAGATAACTGAAATAATATCTGAAGGCAATGAAGCCAGTACAATAAATGTAAACTATTGAATTAGAATTGAAAAGAATATTTCAGGAGTGATAATGAATGAGTAAATATAACAATATAATAGGTAAATATAAAAATGGTAGATATATAGTTAATTAGATATAGTGGTAATAAGTATAGATATAAAAAAAAAAAATAAAAATAATAACTTAAAATAGAAGGCATTAATAATAACCGAATAACTATTTTTATGTATGTAATTATAAAGGGCGTGGGTGAGGCATTGAACTCGTAACTACTAGGCCCAAGTTCGAGTCCGGCTATGGCAGAAAATTTAATTTCTCTTATTTCAGCCGTGCATAGACTCCGTGGTCGGAAACCCTCCCGGGCGGACACCACAATTTCTATGAAATTTAATTAAAATAAAAATGTATCATTATACTGGGGAATAAACCTGTTGGTTCAATGTTATTGCTGACCACATCATCTCCCCCTACAACAGTTGGATTGGAAACAATGCTTTCTTCCCAAGTACTGTAACCAAGACTCACTATTTATGCGTTGTAGCGGTACGTTTTTTTTTGTTTTTTTTTCTTTCTAATAAAATTATAAATAGATCCTAATGGAAAAGTTTATATAAAAAATAAATAGAAACTCTAAAAAAATTCTGTTATATTTTAAATTATTAATTCAATTAAGTACTTTTATTATTTATATTTTCTTATTCTCACTTTGTTTCATTTAAGGTTGTTGATACTTAATATCGTCTGTTTACTATACAATTGGCCTATGATATATAATTGTCTTTCTCTATATGCCATACTCCTCCCATCGTTATGTTTTCATAGTCTTTTTTCGTTGTCATAATTACTTATCATTATAGCTCTGCAAACATTACTTAAAATGAAAAGTTGAGATTTTCAAAAAATAAATGTAAATTAGTCCCACAATTCTTTTATTGCGACTTGACTGCTCTCTCCAAAAATCATCTTATCATTAAAAATTAACTCTTTAAGCTAGGTGTTGCAGAGATTTTGGATATTTAACTACTGATTCATGGGAATCTTCTCTTCCCAATGAACCGCACTTACTTTCATTTTTAGTTTAAGCCCTGGTGGATACTTACAATTTTATGGAACTATTGATCAGTAAGGTATTTTGTACTTTATTCAGCTCATATCAACTATATTTTTGTTTTTAAAATAAATATATGTTTTTATTTTGACTACTAATTATAATATAACAAGTAATCCAGTTTATATATTTGTCTCTTAAATATAAAATATATTTATAAAATTGCTGTTAGGTTGACAATGCAATCTGTAAGATGCAGTATATGCTAGTCCCCGCCTACTGATAGCGTTCGGGCCTTGAGTCGGTCGTAAATCTTTGGCCTTACCTTCCCATCATACCTGACCTACCTCACGGCTTTATCTCTAGAATTTTATTGATATCTTATCTAATTATTTACATTAATCGTTATTTTTATTTAAAACCTAGTTAGAAAAAGTAGCAATCATTGTATGAAAAATTACAACTCGCAGAAAAAAAAGATATTTAAAAAAAAAATCTATTTATTCATAGTTATAACTTTATACACATCTACAATAAGTAAATTTAAGAAAATTATTACAACGACTTTTTAGACATGTAAAGTTGATAGGTCTGATAACTGTCATATAAATGTAACGATTTGTAATTAATCGGTAGGTTTGAACGTCTAATTTTTAAAATCTAAATCCACAGCCCCTAAGCTCTGGAACAACATTTGGTTCTCACTTAAGAGACGCATGATCAAGCAGGATCAATACAATGAGAATTGATGAATTAATTGCCATTTTTATTGGAATTATTTTATTAGAAAACTAGTTTCGAATCTTTAACATTCATCAGTTCCAAAACATGCAAAATTTTCAAAAAGATCAGCATTGGAAACAGATTTAAAGTGGGACTATTGGAAATGTTTATCACGTCATTTAAACCAAAATTTGGATTGGTTTTGAACGATCTTATATTTCTTTTTATATATGATTTTTATATTTATGAATCATTAGAAATAATAAATTCAAAGATAACATGAGGAAAAAATAATGCAAAATCATAAGGATAATTGTTGGTCCAAAATTCTCAGATGAACAATATAGGCTCAGAAGTAAACAGGAAATTATACAATATTCAGTTATTTACAATGGCATTCGTAAAAGAAGACTGAGTTTTTACGGACCCATCAAAAGAATGAACACGAATCGTTCTTACAAAAATATTTTTAAATATTTTATGTAAATAGGAGTTAAGCCACAATAGACACCGTCAAATGGATAGATGAAATTAAAACGGACCTAAAGCTGGCAGGAAGTACTCAAAAATACATTCTAGAGACATTTTAGATCCAAAATCCACAGTTGGAAAATTGGCCGGGAAGAGGTACTAAAGAAAAAGACTGGGATACCTTGAGGATTGGAGCATTTAGGATTTTTCGAAGGATATTGGATTGTAAGGATTGGATACGAGATGAATTAGATGTTGTAGTGGAGCCCCAAAGCTCAACTCCATATGACCAAAGAGGTCTTATAACTGTCATATAAATAAGTCTTTTGACTTATCAATTAATCTGAAGGTTTGAACGTTTGTCTAGTAAATGCTGAAGTAGTCGAAAACGACGAGCAGTTTCCTGTCGTTTTAGTCTTTTAAAAATGATATAAAAAATATGAATTAGTTTATCATTAAGTATATATTATTTGTTATCTGTATTGCCATTTGCAATGAGAGAATCTATGGAAACAACGTTTATTAATCAGCAACTCAGTTATTCTTCGTCAAAAAAAAATTATTTCGAAGAATAATCAACATCTTTCCTATTTCTGAAAAAAATATTTAGCGAATAATTTTATTATAAAAGAATAGTGTTGCCTTATTAATAACTTCAGGAGAAGTTATGGGAAACTTTATGAGCACTATTACAAAAAATTAAGTCTGCCATCTCATAACATGCCCAAACCGTTATAGCCTTATAGTCACAAAAGTGTAGAGGATATTTAGCATTTGTCCACTCACCAGTTAATTTTAATGTTTGGAAAATTCTGAAGCTGTGATACATCACATGAACTCCTCCAAGTATCACAGTTGGAGAAAATTTAATGATGATTAATTATTTGACAACTAATTTCTTTGAATCAATCATGTAATTTAATTATGATTAAATCTTTTAGTTAGATTTTTTTTTATTCAATTGATGATTTATTTTATAAAAAATCAATTGAAAGATGTAATCATAATTAAAATAGATGATTGATTCCAGGAAATTAGTTGTTAAACATTTAGTCTTGTTTAAACTTTGCCTAACTCTTCCAATAATCCATTACTAGGGCTAGAAGTCTGCTCTCCTTAATAGTCCTGAACATAAGTGTTACATTTGCTAGAAAATATTTATATATATGTTTTCTTTAAGGACATCTACTTGCTCCAAAGTACGGAATTTTAAATTCAAGATAAATACATCTTGTTAATAACTTTGTATTTATTATGTAACCTGTGCACATAAATAAAGTAGCGAGTTAAATAGTAAATAGTAAAATTGTAAATATGTTTTCTTACTTAATTAAATAATTGTAATCTGTATTAATATTATATGGGTTTCACCAATTAGTAAGTTTTATTTTTAAAAATTAATTGCAGCATAATTAATAATGAATAAACCCATAACTAAAGAATATGATTGGTTAGCCAGTTAGCCGTAAAATCGTTTCTTTAATAATTGTTCGTTTTGTAGTTTGTTCTTATATGTTATAGAACACTCTATTAATTAATGTATAGGAGAGATTATAAATATGAATTCATTGGAATAGCTTTAGTTACATAAGTTACTTATTTGTGGCCTTAAATATAAGGTTTTCTATAAAGGAAACATATGAAATGAAAATTTAAAATATTAAAACAGCACATCCGAAAAATCCTTCTGTTTTTTACATTATTATAATCTGAGATATCCTACATATAAAAAAGAAAAAAATGCATTTGATGCACTGTAAATCTCATGAAATGCACCTTATCTTTAAAAAAAAATTTATCACAGACTGACAGAGATTAAAATTGACAATATAGAATAAACCGTACTTAAGACAATGATACATCTGACCTACTGACAAAAATTACTAAACAGTATATATATATTTACAAACAAAATAACTTGTGTATATGTACAAAAGGAATATAATATTTCCAGAACTTAAATGTGTATCTCTACTTTTTTTTTGGGGGGGGGGAGCAGGGATTCGAGGAAAGTTGAGGGGGTATAGATCATTCATATTGGTTATCAAAATAGATCGATATCCATTGATTGATTGAGAGGACATTTTTTTTCCTTTCTTTTAATTTAAAAAGTCATGTCAATGAGAACATTGAAATGTTCAGGCAAATTGTTTTGAAATGATTTTTTTTTTTTTTTTACCTACTTTTATCGACTACACATTTCTTCCTTAAACCTACCTCTAAATAAAATACTATTGATATATATGTATATGTATATCAATAGCTTCCCATATATCCCTTCCTTCCAACATTCGCAATTCCTCCACTATCAATAGCTTAAAAAAACCCCCCCGATTTTTAATCTAAGAATTCTATTGAAGAAGAAGCTATTTAGTATAATGAAATATGGATATTCACAATATAATTTTGATTATATTATTCCGCCATTATATTAATCATTATAATTATAATTAAGGGGCAACAGCCCGAGAAAAAAATTTATTTTTTCAAAATTTTGAGAATCCTGACAAGCTCTGAGAAGAACGGTAAATGCCATGGCTAATTCGTATCACCATTACTGATAACTAAACGCTATTTTTTTTTCCTCAACGTTTAAGGCCATTGATTCTATTACACGTCCACCCTATTTTCTCAGTCAATATAAAATTTATATTTTAGAATTAGGCAATGGCTGACAACATAAAGCATATGACACGGTGCTGTTAAATTAGTTGTGGGAAACCCTTGAGGATTTCAATGCAATGGCCTTTAATAGCCAAGGGAAATACCTTTCGATAGATTCATGGATTGAAAATGCTGAGACTCATTTTAAATATCTAGGAAGCTGGGTGAGTGATGTAGGAACGACAGACAAGGCCGTTGCATGAAGTACGAGTATAAACAGCGGTAGGATAATAATTAGGGTTTGAAATTCCGTACTTTGGAGCAAGTAGATGTCCTTAAAAAAAACATGTATATGAATATTTCCTAGAAAATGTAAAACTTATTAAGGAGAGCAGACTTCTAGCCCTAGTAATGGATTATTGGCAGAGTTAGGCAAAGTTTAATCATGATTAAATGTTTGACAGCTAATTTCTTGCAATCATTCATCTACTTTAATTATGATTACATCTTTCAGTTGATTTTTTTCATAAAATAAATCATCAATTGAATAAAAAACTAACTAAAAGATTTACTAAAAGATTTCGTCCTTAACCCTTTAACGGGCAGCCTGGGAATTTTGAATATTTTTTTCTTTTTTTTTCCTTTGAATGGCTATAGCCACGCTAACCCCACTCATGTATCATGAAATCAAGGTTAAATAAAGGATTAGACGACGATAATGAGTAGGACAATGCGCCGGAAACTAGTTCATTTATTGAGCAAAAGGCATTAAATATGTGTATCCTCCACGATATATTGCCTGTTAAAGGGTTAAGGATACTATTTTAAGATTTCGGAAGGACAACTTTAGGCCACATGTATATATATTTTTCGTCCTTAAGGATAATATGTTTAAATATTCCATGATTTACCGGTTTATTTATCGACATTTCTGACGGTCCTCCAAGGCGTCTGAAAAGAATGTGGTCTTCTTGTAGGGTCATCTTCTGATGTAGGACTTTCATTAGAGTGCTTTAAAACAACTTGGAACCGTCCCAGTCGATTCTCATTCTTAAGGCCATTCCATCTAGCATTAAGCAGAAAATAATTGGCCTTTCCTTTTCCATTGCTCGATAGTAGGGTAGACAAGTGTCAAACTGGTTTTAGAATAAATCGCATAGGATTTTGCTTTGGGTTAGAAAAAAGAAAAAGGTTGCTTGTAATTCATTTTTAAATAGAACTCAAACATTGTCTCTAATAGTTTAAAAATGAGAACTAAGAGGTGCTGTTATTACAATTTTTTTGTATTGTACTTATTTTTCAATCCTTATCCAACAAAAAAGAATTAAAAATATTTTTCACAGTTAAGTAGTATACGAGGTGTGATCAAAAAGTTCCAGGACTTTTTATATACTATGGGAATGCAATGTCTCACAGCGATGCGGTTGGCAGCATTGTATTGCCTGACTCAACAGGAACACAGCTGTGTTTGCAGATCAATCATAACATCACTGAAAGTAACATTAGCACAGTTTGTTTGAGGTCAGTTTTATAGAGTTTGGCTATTTTATGAAAATGAATGTGAAAGAAGTGCCACGTGTTTGTGTGAGGTTTTGTGTGAAACTGAACAAAACGTTTTCTGAAACCTTTTTGATGTTACAAGAGGCTTTTGGTGAAGAATGTCTAAGCCGATCATGCTGCCATCAGTGGTTCAAGAGGTTTAAAGAAAGCACGCCAAGTCAAATCAAATGTGAAGGTCATGCTTACGGTTTTCTTTGACTGTAAAGGTGTTGTCTTCTATGAATTCCTTCCACAAGGTCAAACAATTAATCGTTTTGTTTATCTTGAAACCCTCAGAAAATTGCGTAATGCTGTGAGAAGAAAGAGACCTGAGCTGTGGCAAAGTGGTGATTGGTCCTTCACCATGACAATGCTCCTGTTCACTCTGCATTAGTTATCCGTAACTTTTGTGTATAAAACGCAATGACTGTCATTCCTCAGCCCCCCTACTCACCTGACCTGGCTCCAGACGACTTTTTTCTTTTCCCGAAGCTCAAGACACCTGAAAGGACGCAGATTTCAAACAGTTGACGAAATTAAAGAAAAAACAACGGAGCTGCTAAACACCTTTACAAAAATAGAGTTTTCTGGGGCCTTTGATCAGTGGAAACACCGGTGGGAAAAGTGTGTAGCTTCCCAAAGGAAGTACTTCGAAGGAGACAAATTTGAATAACCTGTATGTTGTATGAATAAATGTATAAAAATTCAGTCCTGGAACGTTTTGATCACACCTCGTATCTAATAGATATACCCATAAATATTTAACCCAAGGGCAGCATCTTCCATCCTTACATAGGTCAAAGAGAATCAGATTCTAAGAATAGATGAGAATGGAGTAGTATCAGATTTAAAATTCAACAATTTTCTATTTGAATCGTGTCAAGTACTATAAAAATTAACTATGTATAATCGTGGTGATAGTATTTCACCCTGAGGTTGATGGTGGGATTAGAAATGAGACAAAAAAAAACTTAAAGAGAAACTACCAATTGATACCAGCTAATTCGAAACTTCATGAAATGCGTAGCAAAATAAAAAACAAAGATTCCGCCTAGTACAAGGACACGGACACTGATATAGTGCAGTCAATGAGTGCTGAAATGAGGCGTGTAGAGTCCATGGAATATGCGATAATTTTTGACTTCACAGCTTCGTTAGGAATTGTTGGAAGGTAAACATACTAAAAGTCCCCGCCCCTGGGGGGTGAGCTAACGGTGGGAGGGAGGGGAGAAGTTCCATTTTTGTTTTTCGATTATATTTCCAAGAGACCACACGAAAACGGTGGACTCTTGAAAAATATATTATAGATCACAATTAAAGCTCAAATAATTTCCTATAAAATTAATTATACACGTATTCGTAGAAATTCTAACGGTTTTCGAGATATACTTTATTAAAAATCGACAACTTTAGAAATAAAAAAAATGTTTATCTCACTTTTTGTTAAACATTTGAAGCAAATACCAGAAACATACATATTATTTAATGCTCTACAATTTTGATTCTGACGTTTTTTCTGAGAAACGATTTTGGAACGTAATAGAAGCAAAAGTTTGACAAAAAGTGAGGTGACATTTGTTTTTTCCCGAAAATCACCGATTTTCAATAACGTATATCTCGTAAGCGGTTAGAATTACGACATATTTATATATAATAAATTTTATAGTAAATTTGATTAACTTTTATGTTTGCTTGAAATATATCTTTCTAGAGTAAACCGTTTTCGAGATATTATCGATAAACCAAAAAAATGGAACTTCTCCGCTTCCCCTCACCGATGGCTCACCCCCCAGGGGCGGGGACTTTTAGTATGTTTACCTTCCAACTACTCCTAACGAATCTAGGATGTGAAAAATTATCGCATATTCCATACACTCTACAATATGTTTATTGACTGGGCTAATTGAACAAAACAAGACGTGTTATAGGATCAAAAAAAAAAGTATTAGTGGAGGTAGTTAATAAATATTAAATTACTCAATTATTTTCATTTCTGTAGAAAGCAGAGTAGCTCTCAGTAAGGCATTGGGCTTTTGCTGGGATCCCAAGTTCATTTTTATATATAGTCAACTTTATAGGAAATTTAATTAGCTTTTATGTTTAATTCAAAAATATTGTTCTGGAGTCAACCGTTTTCGAAATATTATTGAAAAACCAAAAAAATCTAACTTCTCCGCTCCCCCCCATCGTCAGCTGACCCCCCAGGGGCGGGGACTTTTATTATGTTTACCTTCTAACTATTACAAACGAAGCTATGAAGTCAAAAATTATCGCATATTCCAAGCACTCTACAAAATGCTTATTGAATGGACTAATGGGAATTGTCTTGTGTTCAATTTTTGAATGCTCGCGAGAATCATTACGTTCGTTGTATTCTACGTATACGTAGATATTAATAAACGTATATTAAATTAAAGATAATTCTGTAAATTCAACAAAGATCTCGAACTTCACCAGACGTATACGCATAAGGGAAATATTGGTCGCCCATTAATAGAGGTAGAATACAACGAACGCAAAGATTCTCGCGAGGTTTCAAAAATTGAACACAAGACAATTGCTATCAATATCCTCGTCCTTGTCTAAGGCGGAATCTTTGTTTTTTTATTTTGCTACGTATTTCATGAAGTTTCGAATTAGTTGGTATCAATTGGTAGTTTATCTGGAAGTTTTGTTGTTTCATTCCTTATTCCACCATCAACTAGTGATGGGTCGTTCTGGGTGGAACGGAACCTGGAACTGGTTCCAGATTTGAACCAGTTTAGAACGAAACGAATCTGCCAAGTTTTTCGTTCTATCTGGAACGAAAACCAACACCAAAAGATCTCTCGTTTCGTTCCAAAACGGTTCAAAGCTGGAAAAAGTTCCAAGTTCCGTACCCCGGTGTAGTAGAGTTTAGATTAGATCTATAGTTTCGTTCCAGCTGAGGTCGTTCCGACTGTTTTGTAGCGTTGGTCCTGCCGCTCTTGATTCCCTCTCCTCTTACCATCGGCCCACTACTCCATGCATGGGCATATTCAAAATAAACAGCTATCTTTGAAATTTTCTATTCTGCCGACAGAGCTCGGCCTCTTCTTTTGGATTCAGGGAAATGAACCGCACAAGGTTTTACTGCATATGTAATTAAATAATTTTTTCGCTATTTGTTTAAAAGCTGTGCACAAGGGTTGATTACTCCTTTTTTCTCGGAACCACTGCAATTGAAAAATTCTCGTTCAATTGTGTGCTATATTTGAACTAACATTTAGGTAGTAGGTTAGTCCAACTGACGTGGAACGAAAACCGAACTGGTTCCAATAGTGGAACGGAACGTAAAATCTCATTCCTGTTTTAAGTTGGAACGGCCCTTCACTACCATCAACCTAAGGTAGTGTGAAATACTATAACAGCGATTATACTTTTGTTAATTTTTATAGTAGTTGACACGATTCAAGTAAAATATTGTGGCATTTTAAATCTGAAACTACTCTATTCTCATCTATCCTTAGAACCTGATTCTTTTTTGACTTGTGTAAGGCTGGAAGATGCTGCCCTTGGACAGCTATGACCCTGAAGCTAGACAGGCCTATGCGGCTAGAAGGGCCTTGACCCAGGTTGGGGTAGGCCCGGGCTGCATGAAGGGCAGCGGTGCAGCTGGGGGGGATTGCAGCGGTGCAGCAGTTGGGGTAGGTCGCTCTCCCTTCCTGACCTAGCCAACTGTCGTCCTCTGCCCCTACAATATTTAGTACCTCTTTAAAACTTTACTACTCATCCGGTTCGCCTTTAGTACCACAGCCTCCCTTATAATTGACCCTTTGCAGGCTATAGTCTAGTCTATGATCCACATCTTTTATGTCTTTCCTACTCTTTCAGTTTCATTCAACTTATCATCAATAAAACAGAATAGACTTCAAACCTCGTACTATCTCTATAAGAGAGTATATCCTCCACCTATCAAATTGTTGGTTAGTTGGGATTGTGTTAGGCATTGCTTATCATATTTTGAATTAACTAAAAATACTTAATGAGTAAACGTGATCCAGAAATCAATGAGAATGCTTAGAGTGGACCGAAAGAAATTAGAGCAGGTAGATTATTTCAAATATCATGGCGCTCATCTAAACAGAAATGTTAAAATTTTTGAGAAAGTAAGTAACTAATTGAATAGTTTGATTAGTACTTAGGGAATTTCCAGGTAAGAAATAGGTTACGAAAAAAAAAAAAAATGAACGTTTATTAAACGACTTTTCTTCCTATCCTCTCTTACTCTTTTGAACTCTCACCTAAAAAACCAAGAGTTTTATTCAATGAGGGAAAGATGAAATGCTGGTAATAGGTGTTATTGGGCTCGTAAAATAATAATTTATAAAAGCCTCCCTAAATTGTTTAAAATACGGGTCTATCAAACCATTCTTAGATAGGTCGTATTGTATGGGAGTGAAACCTGGACGCTCACTGCGAAGAATGAAAGCATTTTAAATAGATGGGAGAGGAATGTTTTAAGGAAGATATATGGCCCTACTAAGTGACCTGCACAAAGTTCCAGAATTTGTAGCAACAATTGAATGGGTCCGTCGAAAAACGTTCTAAGCGACTAAATTTCTGAAGTGGCGATTATAAAGTTTTTTAAATGTATAATAAATAGTACATCATAGTATGATATAGTACTCCATTATGTCAGTATACATGTAAATATTACAAATTAACATGTAAATATAAAATCTAACCTACAAAACTAACAATAACTTTAGATTCTGATTTTCCTTCACTGATTACTCAAAATTTTATGTTTGTCGCTTAGAACGTTTTTTGGCGGACCCATTCAATAAAGCAAAGACGTTTTAGATGGCAAGTCCATGTTCATAGAGCGACCTCCCATAAAATGCCATAAATTATGATGAATGGGCATCCCGAAGAAGGAAGGCCCAGGTTGCGCTGGAAGGAAGACATTGAAGCAGACCTGAAGGCCCTTGTTGTGAGGTACTGGAAGAGAACAGCTGGTGACCGGAATAAACGGAGGAGAATCGTGGAAGAAGCCGAGGTTCTGCATGAGCGGTAGCGCAATTGTTGTTGAATCCAAACCATAGAATTATACTACCTTCGTGAAGTGGAAGGAAGGGTACGAAGAGATACGATCCGGAACTTTACTGTGTGGGCTAATCTCGGAATTAAATGGCCGAGATCATCTTGGAGGAACATAACTTAAGCTGTTTTGGACACCTCCTTAGGATGGATAATGGTAGAACTTCCAGAATGATCTAAAAGGCTCGTGTGGAGGGAAGGAGACCAAGAGATAGTTCACAGTGGTTTGAGAAGGTTAGGGATATCCATACTTCATAGCAGTACTATAGGGATTGGATTATGATGGTGATGGTAAAAAAATGTTTTGTGTTTTCTATGATGCTATTTAGGACTCGCATCTGAGACAATATTTTGTATAGTCCGGTATTTTTAACTTAACTTATCAGTTAGTCACACATTAAATTCATTGAAGTCCATTAAGCTGCGTCGTAAATCTACATGTTCTGGAGTATCTTTTATTACATTTAACTTGCTCCTCTTGAACACACCTTTTTTTTCTGAAAATCTAACTAAAAATACTATTCATCTTCTTATACTACAACAATTATTTGACTCTCTATGGTAAACTTCCAATTAAACTTGTATACATGACAATAATCAGGCCTATTAGGAGTATCGAAGTTGAGCTGTTGATCTTCGTTCCTCGAATTTCATTCTTTACTTATGAAAAATCTTTGTAAGGTCTTTAATATATCTTATTATTTCACATATAAAATTACCCATAATGACATTAGACAAAAGCTGAGGTCTTCCTAATATAAAATTGTTACTAGAGAAATGCCTGGGAGTTGTTTTTCCATAGATAATCATCATGTGGCTATGTCTCTCATTTAATTGGGGTATTTCACTACCCAGTTTTAGATTTTAAAGAATCTAACATGTTTCCCTCATATGCAGATTTATTATACAGCTTACCTCATTACATCAGTTTATTTTCAGAGTAAAAGGTCAGAATAAAACGGAAACATTAACAGTTGGATCAAGGTGTGTGTTTATTTAGAATTGTTTCGTAAAAGTATGAAAAGGGAAATTTATTCCATTTATGTAATGGAAGTGCCACTCCCAAATCGATACAAAGTTGTAAAGGGAGTATGGGAAAGATGAGTTAGGATACCAGGAGTCAATGTTAGGGGTGGAGATGGGGGGGGGGAGGAAAAGGCGGAGCAATCAAATAACATGAGATCTTATTGGTGGTTAGGAGATTGGGACGATAAGGGGTTTCCAAGAGATTTGGTCAATGCTAATGCCAACTTCGTTATCAACAGAGAAAGCATGGATCCGAGGCAGCTGCAACTAATTATCATATTACTTTTACTGCAAATAATGTCATTCCTACTAAGATGCAGGGCATGATTATGAGAACAATATAGTCTCGTAACGTCGCCAAAATAATTGTGTTTATTTATTGACTGAACCTCAAAAACCTTACTAAACATTTAATAGTAACAGTCATGAAATTTATCCATATATATATAGTCGTATAAGCCGTTAGAACAAGTAACACGAAAATAGCAACGTTACAAGCATCTTTTTTTTTAAACCTTTTATTGAGTAATTATTACAATCTGCCACAACTGTGGGCAATAAGTAATATAGATGGTATATGATTACATTCACACATTATGTACAATGAGAAAATAATGAATGTAAGAAAAAGAAAAAGATAAAAGAAAAGAACTAGCCTACACATAAGCAATATAAAATATACTACTATATACAAAATGAAATACTAAAACTTTAAAAAAAAAAGAAAGTAAAAGGTAAAAATACAATTATACTCTATTTACAATTTACACATATCCTAGAGATCCCTCCACCAGACCTGTCCCTCCACTTATGAAGGGACAAACCAGGCACAGAGAGATCCCAGCTCTTCTCTCTCAGCTGCGTCACTGGTGTAAAAAAACCTAGTGGGAAGTAACAGGGTCCTAGAAAAATGTTTACAAATCCATTTTTTTGTGGAATATATGTAAATCATTCAAAAAATATATTCTACAAGTAACTGAATATAATTTCAGTCTTTTCGATTCTTGTAATATTCTGTAATTTATGAGTTACTTGTTTTTACGGCTTAAACGGCGATATACAAAAATTCCTGGAAACCACGAGCCAAGCTTCCCTCCCTTCGACTATCAAGCTGCCCACGAAAAAAAAGACGAAAGTCTACCAACTGAGCGCAGTTCTGTTAATTGAGTCAAATTCCAGTAAGAGATTTATGAGGTGTGTTAGTTGAAATGTTAGCATCGAAATTGGGGTTCGCTAAGCCTTTTTATGTTTTATTTTAATAATTCTGATACAGATTTTTAGTTTTTCTCAAAACATTCTGTATCAAATAAAATACAGCTTGTTAAAAAATGATTTGGGAGTGAAAATTTATGATAGTCAAGCAAATTTCACCAAAAATGAGAAATTCTGACATTGAAAATTTTCATTTTTTTAAATTCGTTAAATTATGATATCTATACTATTATATAAAAGGACAAATTATTTTTAGTTTGTGATCACAACCGCGAAAACTACTGAACCAATCTTTACCAAAGTTTAACTACGTAGTATTCATAGTTCAAGGGCGGTTTAGCAATAATAAAATATACACATTTTATATTCAATTTTTGCTAAAAAACGATAAATATATAGTGCGCAGTGAAGTTTGAAAATTGACCGATAGGTGGCGAGTGCCATTTAGGAAAGGTTATAAAGATACAGTGTTATATAAAAATAGAAATTGATTATAAAATTTGCTTAATTTAAATAAATTGTTATAAAAAAAAAAAGCTATAAATATTTAGTGTGGCGTTTGGATTTCAGGTAAGTTTAATAATCGAACGATTTGTGATTAGCGGCATACTGCAACAGAGTTTGCAACGGTAATACTATTAAATCCATCTGTACCAAATTTTAACAACATTATCTTCATAGTTCTAGGAAGGTTTAAAATATTATAGTTTACTATAATAATCATTAAAATTTACAGTGTTAAGTGACAGAGGTTTTATAGCTAGAAATTAAAATGCAATGAGATTAAGTCGATAAAATTATTTCTGCCGCATTGAAAATTATTGCCTTATCAAAATATCGATTTCATTATTTGTTGATGTTGTTTGTAAAAAATGGGCGGCCTAAACTTAGTTTTTGCTAATTATTAATAATTGAATATCCAATTGTGCTTCAACGTAAATTTCAACCTAATTATTGCAATAGTACCGGGTTAAAAATACAAGCTTTGTGTGAAAATATTTAAAAATATTGTGAGAAAATAATTCTCAACTGCAAATGCACTATACGATTTTTATTGTTAAAAAATAAAACTTCAATTATTTGTTAAACCTATCTAACAAGGGGAGGACACACTCAGTCTCTCGCGGATCTTGTTAGCAATTTTTTTGGGGATTTCTGGTCAAAAAATACTAGACACGTATTTTGCCGTTCCGACCAATGGGCCCTAGGAGCCGAAAAAAAGAAGACTAGTATTATATATTATATATTTGTTTTATTAGTATCTATATATATTCCTACGTTTCCTGAGTTTCGAGGGTACTGAAATGAAATTCTAGGGCTAAAAAAAATTTCTATCACATTTTACAGTGTAAAAGCTAAACATTTTCAAGTAAAGTACGTTCAATATAATTTTTTCACAAGAACCGACATCGGATTCGAATTCAGCATTCAAAATAACTCTTAAATACGAAATTTCATTCAAAAAGAAAAATTAAAATTTGTAAGTTTCAAAATTTGCCTGACCAAATAAATGGTAGGCAACTTTTATTTAAATTGATAAAAACATTAATTACGCTTAGACGGTTTAACGTATCAACTTTATTTTTTTACACAAAATATAAGGTGGTAATACGGTTGAAATGTATTTGGTTTCATCATCCTATCTGGTTTCAAACTCAAGTTAAAAATCAAAATGTTTTTCGGATTTTCCAATTTTTTTAATAGGTTTTTGTTCATCGAATTTTACATTTATATACATCAAAAGAAAGCTGAGAATCTCCTCTTTCCAACGATACCAACCAGTGAATTTCGTGACGAAGTAATGGCGATTTAAAGGTATGCAACCAATAATCGGTTTAAAATTTCATTTTCCTGGAAGAGGGTGAAAAAAAATGAGATTTTTTTTATTTTGTTGAATAAGCGTTTTTTATGTTTTTGAGGGTGCTGAATTAGGATCTGACGTCAATTTTTGTGTAAAAAAAATCTTAAGAGGTTGTTTGCTTGAAAAACTAATTATTTTTTTATAATTTAATTAACCTAAACCAAAATCTATGGAGCGTATTTTTCCTTTTTTTTTTGCTTATTGACTTTTTACACACGAACGACGTACTGTGAACGCTGCTTATTACTGTCAACTTCTTGAGCAAGCAAAAGCAGCCTTTCGGAACAAAAGGCGTAAACAGCCAATCAGAGATGTCATTTTGCTTCATGACAATGCTAGGCCTCACACAGCTGCCTTGACCCAAGAGAAATTACGCCAAATTCACTGGGAAACATTGGAACATCCTCCCTACAGCCCAGATTTGTCTCCATGTGACTTTCACCTCTTTGGTCCTCTCAAAGAAGCACTTGGTGGAAACCGTTTTGAAAGTGATGAGGAAGTACAGGAATTTGTGTGCAATTGGTTCAAGACACGACCTCAAATCTTTTATGAAGAAGGGATCCATAAGCTATCCTCACGCTGGGAAAAGTGTGTGAAACTTAAGGGAGACTATGTAGAAAAGCAGTAACATGTAATCATTGTTTTGTTTAGCTTTAATAAACGTATAAGTTAAAAGTCTTGTTTATATTTGACTGACCCTCGTATATATATATATATAAATAAATCACATATTATAGTAAAATAAATCAGATTATAGTATTTATAATACAACTATGGGAGTAAGGAAACGCAGTAAGGTAAAGATGAAAGTGCGACTATCACGTTGCGATGGTGACAATGAGCGATAATTATAAGATGGTTACCCTTGGCCTGGTTGCAGCCCGCTACTGCCATTCCTATTCCTCTAGTGCTGTATCCTAGAGCTCAAGCTGTCAGTATTATCTAGCTTTATCTTGTATTGTCCTCAATGCACCAGTCACTTCTAGCCAATCTTGACCTACACTGCACAATCACCAGTAAATTTGTCAAGACTGAACGAGAAAATTGCAAACAATTAAAGGTGACTTGATGCCTGAAAACGCTTTATTAACTGTTGTGATTTACTTTATTCATTTCAGACTTTTACTAACACAGCTGCATCCTCAACCTTCATTTATACGACTGCAATGTCCTTCGAATTGTTTAGAATCATTTAAGTTTTCACACAGTTAAGGATTCCCACGTACACTCAGATGCTCATCCCATCCTTCTCAGATCCCATTAGCGTAACCTGACTTACAAATAAACTGATTTACAACCGTTTTGAAGAGGTTTACATTCTCACGGGAACAGAACACTTTTGAATCAACTTCATTATCAATTTTCATTTTGACGTAGATGGCGCCGTTTTCTTTTCCTAGCGCCGCTATAAATAGAATATTTGTTTTGATTGGTCACTGTAGTTCCATACGCCCTATAAGATGCAGTCCGCTAGTGGTTATTAATTCGAACCTTATGATTAACAAGTTTTTTGTGGGTTTAGTCCAGTCAATGAGTGATGAAATGAGGGACGTAGAGTGCATGGAATATCCGATAATTTTTTACATCATAGATTCGTTAGGAATAGTTGGAAGGTAAACATACTAAAAGTCCCCGCCCCTGGGGGGTGAGCTAACGGTGGGGAGGAGGGGAGAAGTTCCTTTTTTTTGTTTTTCGATTATATCTCGAAAACGGTTTACTCTGGAAAGATATGTTTCAACTAACATAAAAGCTAATTAAATTTACTATAAAATTATTTATATACGTATTCGTAGAAATTCCAACGGTTTTCGAGATATACGTTATTGTCAGATCTGAAATTTATTTTTTTCAACTAAAATCTGGTTAAAATTTACTATCAGGCCCTATATATGAAAATTTTATTATGTCACGTAATACACCCAAACCTGAACGCTAAATATGTATGTTTTGGCAAAGTATGACGATATTAAAAAATTCAGTGGACTGGTTTCGGTGTATAACGTGACATAATCAAAATTTCATATATACATAGGTTCTTATAGTAAATTTAAGGAGCATTCAGATAAAAAATAGAAATTTTGGATTGAACAATTAGTTTCGGAATGAGTATCAACAAACGTGTTTTCTCAGAGAAGTACGACCCCAGATAAAGAGTGCTAAGATGGGGGGTGTAGAGTGGATGGAATATGCGATAATTTTTGACTTCACAGCTTCGTTAGGAGTAGCTGGAAGGTAAACATACTAAAAGTCCCCGCCCCTGGGTGGTGAGCTAAAGGTGGGGGGTGGGAAGAAGGTCCCATTTTTGTTTTTCTATTATATCTCGAAAACGGTGTAATCTAGAAAAATTTATTTCAGATCAAAATTAAAGCTCAATTAATTTCCTATAAAATTAATATATACGTATTTGTAGAAATTCCAACGGTTTTCGAGATATACGTTATTAAAAATCGACAACTTTGAAAATAAAAAAAATGTTTACCTCACTTTTTCCTAAACATTTGAAGCAAATACCAAAAACGTTTATATGAAATTAAAGTAAATTTAATGCTCTACAATTTTGATTCCGACAGTTTTTCTGAGAAACGGTTGTGCAACGTAATAGAAGCAAGAGTTTGACATAAAGTGAGGTGACATTTGTTTTTTTTCCCGATGATCACCGATTTCCAATAACGTATATCTCGTAAACGGCTAGAACTACGACATATTTATTTGTAATAAATTTTATAGTAAATTTGATTAACTTTTATGTTTGTTTGAAATATATCTTTCTAGAGTAAACCGTTTTCGAGATATTATCGATAAACCAAAAAAATGGAACTTCTTCGCTTCCCCTCACCGATGGCTCACCCCCCGGGGGCGGGGACTTTTAGTATGTTTACCTTCCAACTACTCCTAACGAATCTAGGATGTGAAAAATTATCGCATATTCCATACACTCTACAATATGTTTATTTACTGGACTAATTGAACAAAACAAGACGTGTTATAGGATCAAAAAAAAATATTTGTGGAGGTAGTTAATAAATATTAAATTACTCAAGTATTTTCATTTCTGTAGAAAGCAGAGTAGCTCTCAGTAAGGCATTGGGCTTCTGCTGGGATCCCAAGTTCATTTTTATGTAACCCTTCTTGGGCACACCCAGCCATATTAAGTGGGTACCTTAAATGGAGGAAAAAGTGGAGAATATGTGTGTTTGCTGAACACATTAATCATTTGTTGTTGATAGTATAGGATTTCCATTCCAAGAAGTACAGTGTTGATAAATTTTTATTAAAATTACGTGTAAAATGATTAAATTTTACTGTTTATCAATGAGCCATTGAAGTTTTGAAAAGTGCCGATGTTAACTTACATTAAATTAATGAAACAATGCATTCATAATAGGTTCCTAACATTAAGTGCATTATGATATGCAGTGGATGTATTACAACTAAATGTATTTCAATACAATATTTCCGTATTCAAGTGGCTAGGTAAACCCATCAAAGATCCATCACTTATGGATATCACGGGACTTCCCCTGAGTCGAGCATGAGTCGTCATTCAGTAAGATTTGAACAAGTGGTAGTCTGCATTTGTGTATCTTTGCGCAGAGGTGATGTGGTGTGATTGGCTTCGATATGTGCTGAATTATATGGTTATATGAAAATAATATGGTGTTTTAAGATTCTTTGAAGCTTTTGGAGGATATGAGCGTCGAGTAAGTAATGTTATATCGTTTTTCTATGTAGTTTCTATGTTGTAATAGATCTATTACTGAACCCTGTAAGACAACGGTTTTAACTGAATTCGTTATAGATATTTATAACCCTTTTACGAATATCGTCAAAGATAAAAACCTGTAATAAATAAAGGATAAAAGTGAAAGACGAAAGATGTAATTAGAAATACGTTTTTATGATGGGTAATATCTGAGCTATACGCAGAAGTGCATTTTTAACAAATAGTTCAGAACGTTCTATAGGTATGAGAATTTCTTCAACTTTCAAAAGCATATTTTTTGTATATAATATTTACCAGTTGAAAGAAGATTTATATTTTTAGAACTCGACCTGCGATTAGAAACTAAATTTTTTATAATTTGATTATATGATAAATCGCGAAGCTTGTACACTTCTCTCTAATCCACCACGCAAATACGTCTCCCTATCGAACCCTAGGTCAAACCCGGGTTGATGAAGTAAGAAATAGTTTTTTCCTTACAGCTGTACTCAACTAGTATTGATGAAATTAATTGCCGCTTCTATTGGAATTATTTTATTTGAAAATTAGTTTCGATCGTTAAACAGCCATAGTCAATGCTAAAACATACACAATTTTCAAAATATTAGTACTTTGTTCCACAGATTATAGATTGTAAAGTTTTAAAAAAATACAATATAATATTTTTTTTGTTGTAAGACAACTCAAATATATTGGTACTCACCTGAAGAGGCAGAACGGACTTCTGAAACAAATGGAGAGTGGAATTAGAAAGGGTCAGGTAGGTATTTTTTGGTTTTGTTCTGTGTTTTTCCTATTAGTCCAGTCAGCAAACACATTGTAGAGTGCATGAAATATGCGATAATTTTTTAGTTCACAGCTTCGTTTGGAATAGTTAGAAAGGAAACATACTAAACGTCCCTGCACCTGGGGCTAACAGTGGGGAGGAGGGAGGGGGAGAAGGTCCCATATTTGGTTTTTTCGATTACATTTCGAAAACGGTGGACTTCAAAAACGATAATTTTCGAAAATAAAACACTTTTTACCTGACTTGACCACAACATTCGCTTCAAATATAAATATTCAAAATACATATGAAATTAAAGTAAATTAAATGTTCAACAACTTTGATTCAGTCATTTTTTTTTTGAGAAACGATCCTGGAAGGCACTTAAACCTATAGTTCATGATTTTTTTCTTTTTCATTCTAATAAATTTTTTTGAACATGTTTTGGTCAGGTTATCAATAGAAAAATCCTGAAAAAAATATTTTTGACCTACAAACCATTTTAATTAATAATATACATTATGTTGCACATAACTAAAAAGTGATTTATCTCGATAATAAAAAACAAGAATTCTATCCTTATTGATATTTTACAAACTACATATCTTGAGTAAAGCCACTGAAATTTTATTTGATTAAAAAAAACAAAATGAATGTTTAAAAAAAAAAAAAAAAGAACAATTTACTGGGAGGAAGGAGGAGTCTCCACAACTGAGGACTTGCAGGTGTAACTGACAATTAGAGACATGTCTGGTACAGTCAGGGCATGCAAAGTCCTGTCATAGTCAAGAGGGATCATGTAGCATCTTTAATACAAGATTTAGTTCCAGAAAACGCAAAGAGAGTTCGCTGCCATAAGTATAAATATAATGTTGCAGATATGCTACACTATGCACTAGAGGGTTAAGCAAATGGTGAGCTATGGTTAGGAGGGTGGGAAGGTAAGAAGGTTCCAATTTTGTGTTCTTCGATTATATCTCGAAAACGCTGGGCTCGGGAGAAAAATATGCTACAAATTAAAATTAAAGCTAATATTTTGTAATTATTTGTCGAAATTCCGTTTTCGAGGTATACGCTATTAAAAAACGATTATTTTAGAAATAAAAAAAAAATGTTTACCTCACTTTTTGTTAAACATTTGCTTCAAATACCAAAAACTTATATATTTTTGGAAAAAAATAAAGAAAAATGCTTTAAAATTTATCGTTAAGAGTTCTAATATTGATAGTGAAGGGGTTGAAACAGTCCAGTTGAACAATGTGAACAGAGGAAGATTAACCTACTTGGGGTATATTGGAAGGCCTGGAGGGGAGAGAGGAAGCACCCTGCTGGAGAATGACATGGAACGACTTGGGTCCAATGGGCTTAATGGACTGAGCCGAGACCTATCCACCTTCCTGGTTAGGAACTGGAGATAAAAGAGGTAGAAGAATGGTAAGGGTGGGAGGTTCTGTAGGAAGTGGCGATCTTCTGCAGTTGGAGGGCTTACCGCGAATCTTGTTGTTTCTCAAGTAGTGATTGGTCGCTTTGTTTAATACGAGGGTGAATCAAATATAAACGGTAATTTTCAAAATTATATTTATTGAATAATATTATACAGAAACTATACCTTCAACATTTTTCAATGTAGTCTCCTGCATTATCTACACACTTCTGCCACCGATTTGGAAGCTTGAATATTCCCTGTTCGTAAAAAGACTGAGGGCGAGTTTTTAACCATTCGCGCACGTGCTTTTCGACGTCTTCATTGTTTTCAAATCGTTTTCCTCCAAGTGATTCTTTCAGGGGCGCAAACAAAAAATAGTCACAAGGGGACAGGTCTGGACTGTAAGGAGGGTGTTCGAGAGTTTCCCAGCCCATTTCTTCCAATTTATCCCTTGTCAACAATGCGGTGTGAGGCCTTGCGTTGTCATGGAGAAGGATGACATCTCTAATGGGCACACCTCGTCTTTTGTTCCGGTAACTGGTTTTTGCTGACTGTAGCACCTGGCAGTAGTAAGCCGCATTCACTGTTCGTTGATCGTGAAGAAAATCAATGAGTAGAACTCCCCTTGAGTCAAAAAAAAAATTGTTGCAAGAAGTTTTCCGGCTGAGAGACGAGTTTTGGCTTTCACTGGGCAGCCTTCATCCTTCCTTCGCCACTCCAACCACTACTTTAACCACGTGCGCGAATGGTTAAAAACTCGTCCTCAGTCTTTTTTATGAACAGGGAATATTCAAGCTTCCAAATCGGTGGCAGAAGTGTGTAGATAATGCAGGAGACTACATTGAAAAATGTTGAAGGTATAGTTTCTGTATAATATTATTCAATAAATATAATTTTGAAAATTACCGTTTATATTTGATTCACCCTCGTATTTCAATTCTTATCAGATGGAAAATTCCCTTTAACTTTGTTTCTGTTTTCCTAATTAATATAAGCAAATAATTTGATCATGTAATTTACTTTAGCTAGATAACAGTTATCTTTTAGGTAAAATAATAATGAGATATAGTAAATAATATATCGTAGGAGTTGAAGAGAGAAAAGAAGAATGCAGATACAAGAAGACACCAAGGGAGGAAAACCAAAGTAACTGAATACTAGCACCAAAATTATAGAAACAATCAAAATAAGAACTGGAAACATTTAGCATTCCCAGTCGCGGCTTCGGCCGCTCTTATAAGTAAATAACTTAGATAGGTTTAACTATTAATTGAATTTTATTTTTTAGCGATAAATATTTTTTACAGTATCATATAGTTGAGAATTATTTTCTCACAATATTTATGAATATTTTCACGCAAAGCTGTGATTTTAAATCCAGTACTATATGAAAATGAAAATGAAATGAAAAAAAAATCTTTATTCTGGGACGTATTGTCCCCTAAGAATAACAGACATGTATAATAAGTTGTACAATAGTCTGACTATCTTAATTTCAAATGGACAATAATAAGTATAAAAGGTAATATATGAATATACAATTGAAAATAGAACATTGTGATAAATATATACATGAGAAAAGAAGAGAGAGAAAAAAAAAAAAAAAAAAAAAGAATACAACAAAAAATATAATAATAATAACAATATGCTAATAGAATAATTACAATGCGTTCAGAAATAAAAAGAAATATAAAAAAAAGTAAATAAATAAAAAAAAATAAATATAATGAAAAGAAAGGAAAAGATATATAGAGAAGAAAAATAATCAGACCTATTTGAATGATAATATGACAAAATATTTACAAATATCTAAAAGGTAATATATATATATACAATTGATAATAGCACTTTATCAGTTAGAAGAAAAAGGAAAGAAATAATAACAATAATTTATAAGAGAAAAAAACAAAACAGAAACAATTGTTGGAGAAACGAGTTTAAATTTATATAATGATATACTCATTGAAGCAAACTCATCGGCATCGGATATGCTTAATTTGATTAACTGACTTTCAATTATCACTCATATTGGCGGGCTGTAACTGGGATTTAAGGAGATATCGGAATAGAAGAGTTTTGAATGAGTTTAAGGAAGAAGCATGTCTAATTTCAGGAGGGATCGAGTTCCAGAGGGTAGTGGATCGAGCTTGGAAGGAGTGTTGGTGTAATATGCAATGATTAGGTGGTTGAAATTTACGTAAAAGCATAATAGGAAATTAAGTTATAAATAATATTATCAAGTTGATAATTCAGATGGAGACTTTTTAGAAAGAAGCTTTGGCAGATAATAGACTGCATTATCAGTGCTAACAACCTTATCAATAGAGATATTCTCGACTGTCAACATTTATTTTTTCAATAATGTTATTTATTTTCTCTGCCATAGTATTTGTAGGTAAAATTACTGCTCTTTCACACAACAAATGGTGGTAATTAGTGGGGCAGGGAACAGTGGGACCTGACGTAAACCCGACGAAGGGAAACACCGTTTCGAAGAATGAAACGATTGGTCCAAGCAAAAAATCTTATTTACCAAAAAAAATTATCCATTAATTTTCTGATTAGGAAAATGTCGTCAAATCTACGATCAGAGTTACTCTAACAGAATAGGTTGCGTGTTATATTTATGAGGGGGAAAAAAACGTTACAAAAAAAATATATGTATAGAACCCAAAAGACGTCCTTGACAAAATGTGCTTTAATAATCAAACAGTGAATATTATATTGTTTTGATATAAATAAGATTGCACTGGGTTGTAAACCAGACTGTGTTAAGTTCTAATATTAATAACGTAAAGCCTTTACTTTTCCAAAAATCCTCCCTGACCCGTCATATATCCAAAAATATCCTTCCGCCATCCTTAATCGTGGAATATTTCAAAACAGTATCCTTAAAGACAACAATGGCAGATAGAATCCCCAAAGATGCCGTTCGGATAACTTAAAAAAACCGTCGTTAAATCCAATGGCGGATTATTTCAAAATAGAATCCTTAAGGACGAAAACTAATATATATGTGGCCCAAAGATGTCCTTCCGCCATCTTAAAATCGTTAAAACGTAGAATATTTCAAAATAGGATAAAAACTAAAAGGACAACAATGGCGGAATATCCTTCGGAAAACTTAAAAACCGTTAAATCCTAGAATATTTCAAAATAGTATCCTTAAGAACGAAAACTGATTTTAAGTGGGGAAGGAGAGTGGCTAAGGATGTCCTTCTGCCATCTTAAAATCGTTTAAATATTGTAATATTTCAAATTAATATCCTTAAGGACCAAAACTAAAAGGACAACAATGGTGGAATATCTTTCGGATAACTTAAAAACCGTTGAATACTGCAATATTTCAAAATATTATCCTTCCGGACGAAAACTAATATATATGTGGCCTGTGGTCCTTCCGCCTTCTTACAATAATATCCTTAAGGACGAAAACAAATAAAATCGTTAAATCTTGAAAAATAAAAAAAATTAATAAAATGTATCCCTCGAGGACGAAAACTAATTCGAAGTAGGGAAGGAGATCGGCCAAGGATGTCCTTCGGCAGCCAAAATTTGTCAGATCCTGGCAGATCTGAAAAAACAGTATGTCATGGCGTGATGAACAGTAAATTCAAAAAGTGAAGTCTCTCAACTCATTAATTTTAATATTTTATGTATTATTTATAGCTTATATATATATATATATATATATATATATATATGATATATATATATACTATATATACTATATACATATATACTTTATTAATAGTGTATTTAGTATATATATTTTGGAAGGGGAACTAAATAGCTACATGTGCTATAAGAGAGAGACCACCCCTGAGGGCAGCTACCCCCACGGTGGCAATGACCTCCCGACCCGCTTATTCTGTTCCGCCTCGATCTGTCAATAAATTTAACTTACTTCCTTTATACCTCTCAGTTCTTTCATGCTATTACCGTCGAATTCATCGCAGGTATGGCTTCCTCTTATTGCGTTGTCAATGGAGTTTTTTTACCAGTTAACTTCTGACCTGTTGTAGGTTAAAAAAATTGTTATTTCCGAGGGGTAGAAAACACAGATGGTTTTGCTTATGAATCATTGTAAAACAATTTTTTTTTTTTTTTTTCGTGTCGACATAAAAAGCTGTTTTTTTCCTATTTCAAATATTCAGTATCAGGAAAATACTATAATCGTTATGAGTTCTTACTTAACATGCACCTTTAACCCTTTGTAAGGCGCAGTGTACTACAGTACACCATAACATGATAGGTTGTTTGGAGGGGCCCCATCATTCAAAAAAATGAAAATAAAAACTGTAAGAAATTAAATTTTTTTGTTTCAAAGATTTTTTTAATTTTAGTTAAATGTTTTTAAAAACCTATGCTTGTACTGAAAAAGATTAAGAACTTCTAAAGTCTACAGCTCATGTTATTTTTTAAGGACTTTATTTTCTCCTTTACTTCGAGAGATGCTCTTAATCACTTAATTTTTTTTTTTTCGTGTTATAAAAGTTAACCCTTTTCTTGGCATGGAATCCCTTAAGATACCATCCCTTACATATAAGTAAGTGTGTTTCACAAATTGCAGGCATATTCTGACTTCTATTTGTAAGTTCCTTTACTTCACTATCACTGAGATATTCTGAGTGATTGAGAACCTCTTGGTTTAGTATCTCAGGAGGTAACAATTTTCAGTTTAAAAAAAAAAAAAAAAATGTTTTTTTAATAATAATATTTTTTAAATTTTTTTTTATTTTAAATATGTTATTCTTATTTGATTTATTTTAGCGAGATATTACTGCGAAATGGTTTTTTTTCTTTTAAAAAATTATCATGCAAAGAAAAATAGGAAAAAAAAAAAAAAAAAAAACCTGTCTTAAATACTGTACATTATATAATGCTCTGATGCTATAACATGGCTAAAACAAAAAATACTGAAATACTGATTATTTTATTTTTTATTTTTTAAATTCGGAGACGAGTGAAAAAGAATCTTATCCTTGAAGTTCCGTTGATAATAATAAACCTTTCTAAAAACAATATACTGACATTTTAAACCATTTGTAAAACCATCGCCGTACTTCCGTTCGAGAATAAAAAATTATTTAAAAAATATTTTTTTTTTTTAGTATCTTCTCCCTTATGTAGGGCAACAATATGGGTCGAAAAGTTGAACACTACGAATTTTATGATTATTATATTTAGTGTTTTTGTTTTAAAGCACCCCAACCATGTCTGCTTAAAAAAGGCTATTTTTCAACTTTTTATGCGTAACATATCACTTTCAACCGCTTGGAAGTACATACTTAAGTGACTACTCATTGGGCGTTTTAAAATGAATGAGATTTATTTTTAAAGCTTCGAGGTTTTCTATATTCATTCAGTGCATAAGAGTGGGTAACTTAGTTTTTACTTGGAGGTAAAAATTATGAATTACCATTACTTATTTGTAATTATTAATCTATTCATTAATCAATTTTTGTTATTATTATTTAATTTTTTTTTTTTTGCTCGTTTTTCTTTTTATATTGATCTTATATATAGTTTTGTTTATTCTCCTCTTACTGCTTACTATCATTTTAAGGAGTCGTAGTTTGTTATAGATAGAGCCCACTTTGTTTTATGCGTATACGGCTTACTCACTAAAGTAACTTAAATCTATAATTTCCATTTAAAATAATTTTTGCCATCGTTTTTGCTTCCTTGCCGTTGAGATTTGGCTGCACATTGGATTTGAAATTATTTTTAAGGCATTGAAAATTTTTCTTCTCAATATAGAATTAATTTTAAAGGCAAAGATAAGTTTGAAGCAGATATTAACTGATTCAGTTTGTAATATTTTAATTTCGCTTTTATTATTTTATCATTTAAGTGTGAATAAAACGTAAGTCGCCTGTCAAATTTAAAACCCAAATAAACAATGTTTTTCGAAATTTTATTGACAGAATTATTAATTTTGAAATTGGTCGAAAATTTCTTTTTGCCTATTTGAAAAGAAATATGTTATTATTAACATCATAAAACCAAATTTATACATAAAATATTTTATTGTTTGAGATTTAACTTAATGATATTATAACTGTGCGCTTAGGTATACTACTAATAAAATACTATGTTTCAAACTACGCAGTCTCAAGCATTAATAATGTTTGTTTTTTTATCTTTTAAATTTTTTTTTTTAACTAAATAGATCGATTCCATATACACATCCTGATTATATATGCTTGATGAATATACCATTTACTATTTTAAATATTTAAATAAATTATTTTTTTTTAGATTTTGTTGAGTTAAGAGGAAGTTTTCCGTTAAACACGCCCTTAGCCCTTCCCTACAGGACATTTAGTTAAGCGTCGTTAAAATGTTAGGGATGCGTGATGGGTCAAAGGGAACAAACGTAGTGTGGTCAATTATTTCTTCTTACTCCAAAACTCGCTTTTACTTAATTTTCATGAAGTAATTTTAATATTTCAAAGAGGTCATCTTTTAATATTTAAAACAAGTTTGGTAGAACCTACCAATACAAATATTTTTTTTTTTTTTTTTTTTTTTTTTTTTTTGTATGAGTTAACAATGTTAAATAATGTATGAAAAATTTCTTAGAAGGAAGAATCAAAATTTTAATAGAAAAATGTCACGAGAAGGTGCATCTTGTTGAAAAGTTTTTATATATAAATATTTTTTTTAAATAAAACATAAAGTTGCGAAAGGTAATTATTTATTAATTTTATTAGTTTTCGTATTTTTTTTAATATGCTAAATTAAAAAAAAAGAAAGTTAAATATAAATAAACTCTTCGTTAAAAGTATCGCAACACTGAAATATTTGAATTTTATAAAACGTATTTTTTTTCATTATAAAGAAAGGGTTCTGAAGTCTATAATAACCATTCCAAAACTAGACATAAACAGTTATTATTATAATAAATTACAATATTTTTTCCAATAAACAAAAATGTTAGAAAAATTAGTTGTTAATTTTTTTTGCAATTTTAACTTTTAAATTTTGATTTTATATTTAATAAGACATATTGCCCCCTCTCTGGCTTGAATGACTGCTTCCACTAGTCTTGGCATACTTGTAAATAAAACGAAACAAATGATAAACGTGTACTGAAGGAAATTTGAAAAAAAAAAAAATTCATTAAGTCATTAAAAGGGGAAAACATTGATAATCTCTAAAATTCATTTGTTATTAACAGGGAAAAATATTGATGTGTCCAATCCTAAATGTCTCACGTTAATTAAATAATATTAATATGAATATAAACCAATTATGGATTAAGGTAAAAACCAGGAAAATCTCGAGAATTATGGGTATTGCTATACTTTTGACGGGGAGTTTATATGATTGTGAGATTTTCAACTGTATGGAAATTATTTTACAAAATCGAAATCGAACACCTGTAAGGATTAACTTTGGGTCCGAAAAAGAATTCAGGTGTAACGTAACCGCGTGAGAACGAGAGTGAAGACCTGTTATTGATGAATTACCTGTTCATTCAATAATAATAAAAAAAATATATTTTTATGTGAGCTGTTTTTATCCAATCATCACAATGAAAAACCTTTCGTAAAATCATCAATGCTCCTTATTATGTCACAAAGTAACCTAATCGATAGTGACTTAAATTTCTTATTTATTGCTGACTTGGACAGGACCAGATATTTATCCATCTATCACAAGCTCCATATTCACTCGAATCCTCTACTATCCCATTTGCTTCGAACTCGACATTCGATAACCTTCCCTGGTTTCTGCAATGATCTATGGAACAGTACTAGTAATGTTCTGATTCTTTTTCAAGTGATTGACTTATTATTGTAATCATATTTCCTTCCACATATTTACTTCATGTATGTATTGTATTTTTTTTTTTGTTTTAAATTGTTTTATTGAATAAATATTACAAGATGTCTTTTAAATGGCTATGAATAATATAGATGATAAAGAATCCACTCATACAATATGTACAATTAAATTAAATTGTACAATTAAAAAACAAATCCTCTAACTACACAAGATATTAATATAAAATAAAAGTATTAACAGTAGTAAAAATAAAGGAACAGAAAAAAAAAATAAGCATTAAAATTTTTTAAAAATAATTTTAAAAAGCACAATCACACTTATATACAATTTAAACCTCAGACCAAGCATGTCCCCCATTTATGGGAGGGCAAGGCATGCCCACAGTAATCCTAACACTGCTCTCTCAGCCGCGTCACTAGTATTAGAATCTAGTGGAAGCTGAGAGGGAGCGCCAGTAGAGAAGCTGGTCATTGCCAGCACTCCAGTAGCATATATTTATTACAATAGGCCTCGGGGCCATTGCCGTTTTAATCTGCGAGGAGGGTTATAAGGATGTGTGGAACTGGAGAATGTTTGAACCAGAGGGTTGGGATGGTTGGAAAGGTTTTAGGATTGATGAATTAATTGCCACTTCGATTGAGATTGAGATTTGCCAATCTCCATAGAAGTGGCAATTAATTCATCAATCCTAATTGTATCGATCCTTCTATACCATGATGCGTACCTCAAGTGGAAAGGTTTTGATGGAATTTGGAGAATTGAATGGGTATAAGGTCAAGGATCATTGAGATGATTATGTAGGGTATGCATGTATTGTATAAAGTTGAAAATATAAATAAATCAATTTCTTCTTAAAACGAATTAAATATTAACATTCAAAGCAGGGGGTATTTAATATCTGCGCTGTGAAAATTGGTTGAGTTTTTTAATTAGGCTTTAAGCTATCTATTTTAGATATTTTTAGAGTAACTCCATGATTTTGGAAAACGATAATAATAGGCCTGCTAAAAAGTGCACAATTTTGACTTTTTTGCGAAAGCCATTGCCATAAATAATTGCAATTTTAAAATAATTTCTTAGAGAACGTCTTTGTCTTTAATACCTGAACTAAAATATATATAAATATATATATATATATATGGTATATTAATAAAAAAATTAAATAAAAATTTATATTGGGCTAAAAATCAAATTATCCATTTTTCAGCGTATTAATTTTTAATTTTGTTTCTTCGCTTGTAAGTGTAGATTCTTTAGAAATTATTTTTTTTTATAATAGTTCAGCCTATTATTTACATATCAGTTCCTTCCGAACTGAAACCATTTCATATTATTAGATATTTTTTTAAACAATATTTTGTATAAGAAAGGTAAGAAAATAAGTAGTAAGTATGATAAGTATGATAAGATCTAAAAAAAGCTGTGGATGAGGCTGAGCGGGCGTCGACCCCGGAAGCCGGTCAGATCAATGCGGACCCTGTCACGTGACTGTTGGGGTAGGCCTACCCCCCTCTTCTATTATCTATCTCTATCCATCCATACATTATGTATTTATCTACTTATATTATATTTTAATAGATTCGTGGCATTTTTACCATCTTATTAGACCTGTTCGGCTTATATATTACGAAAAAAAAAAAAAAAGTTGTTCGTCTCATTTTTAGGAGGCTTAATTATCGAAATTATTTAATTTATGTTAATTCTTAAGTAAATAGAAAAGTTTGAGGTATTTTCATTTATATATATTTTGGTTCAAAATACATGACAAATTATTTAAAACATTAAAAGGATCAAATTGTATGATTTTTTTTTTCCTGTATTGTAACTATACGTAGGAAGTTTTATTTCGATTTTCTATACCCTTCATACACTCAGCATATTTTTTTGTCGACGGTTTTGTAATAAAATAAAGTTAGAAAGTATTATGATATATTAAGTAAAGTAAAAAAGTAATATATCATAATAAATAAATTAATACGCAGTGACAGGAGAAAAATTCTGACCAATTGATTTTTCCATTCTTTCTTAGGGGTTAAAGTCCCCAAATAATTCAATCAGGGCATATCAAACGTATTAAGAATATTTACAAAATAATTAAACAAAAACAAGCTAATTTAAAAAAAAAAAAATGAACAAGCAATTTTAAATTTACTAACTTTTCAATTAATGAGATTTATATTCGCCTCTTGTGTTCATTACTTCTTGTATTCGATAGGATATTGGTTAATTGTGCTTTTGAATAAATTCTAGAGGAATATATCCCATCTAATGCAAAATTGTAATAGTTTTATTTTTTTTTTTTTTCTTTTAATTCTGCTTGCTTTTTTTTAAAATTATTTTTTAAAGACCCTAATACTTTTATATTCCTGCTTCTTAAAAGAATACGAAGAAGTAAAAACATTAAAAAAAATTAAAAAAAAAGGTGGAATTTTTGCTATTCAGTATATTTTCTAAAAAAATATAATAAATCAAACAAAAATGACATATTAAAACGCAATAATGTTTAATAAAATTAATAACATTTTCCATCATCTGCACGTTAAATTCAACATTATTTTTCCTATAATATGCCTGTATATTTGTCAATATTATTTACTACATACTTTTTATATTGAATAAATGAATATATTTAATAAATAATATTTCAGTTTTTTTTTATAAAACATAGTGAAAGTAATTTGAACTAGAATACTTATGAATAATAAATAAATCTAATCATCAGTTTTTTATTTGTTAACATATTGTGCGAGTATGAAACAAAAAACTATCGTATGACAGCTGGTAAACAATTATGTTTAAAGACAGGAATCGATAGCTTTAAATACTTCATCAACCAACTTATTGTTGCGATATTCTACAGCTGAGTTTATGTGCCTAAATTGTTAGCCTTATACTGACCAATGTTAACTTCGAAACCGAGAAACTTAGAATTATCGAGTATTTCTATATAGAGAGGTTCGATTTATTGAGTTGATTTCTGACTGTCTTTTATATTTAGAGGTTAGAGGTTCATAATAAAACATAGATTAAATGTAACTAAAGAAAATATGTACATATTTTATTGAAATATACAGTTGTATGAGAATAATTTACGTCAATTATTAAAATTATGAAAAATGTAAGTTGAGATCTGAGAAAAAATTTGAAATAGTAGTTTGTCTACCTGAAAACGACACTTTGTCTAGTGACAATCTTTCAAATAAAGAACTTTGTTCCGTATAACGCTACTTATTTTACGAGTTGACTTTGATATGCAGAGGTTTTCCGATGAAAACTTCGTTTTGTTGAGGTGCGGTGTAAGCTAAGAAAAATTCTAAAATTCGATATATCAAGGTCTTCTTAAACAATCCTTCGATATGTAGCGGTAAAAACAACTTAGAAATTACAGGCTGATTCAAGGGCATAGAAAAAATTCGATTTATCAAGGAATTCGATATATCGAGGTTCGACAATATTATGTTCTGAACAAATTAACGGATATATAACTTCACTATATCACATCATTCTGGCTTTCAATTTAATTTTATTAATGTGTCTTCAGCTTTAAATTTTTTTTCTCATTTATTGATATTTACAACTGTACAAAATAATATACTTCAAGTAAATGTGTTGATAGTGAATACAATAGCATGTAAATAACTTGTGAAGAACTATTCACTAGCAGCACTTCAATAAAATCTACACCAAAAGGTCCCTAGGCCAACTTCTTTTCAGACGCCTCGGAGGATTATCGGGACTAGAGAGGGAAGCAAGTTGGGAGACTAGTGGATTAGAGTGGTTATGAAGCTTACTATGGAAGGATGCATATCTGGTTTGGGTGAAATCAGCAACATATGGAACATTAAGATCTTTATAGATAAGTTTATTGGTCACAAAATAAGGATCATTGAGGATATTTCGAAGGATTTTGGATTGTAAGGATTGGATACGAGATGAATTGGATGGTTTAGTAGAGTCCCAAAGCTCAACTCCGTACGTCCAAATAGGTCTTATCACGGTCATGTAGATGATTCTTTTGTAATTTATTGGAAGATTTGAACGTTTGTCTAGTAAATGTTGAAGTAGTCTGTAACGACGGGCAGTTTCTTGTCGTTTTAGTCTTGTATGTGGATTCCAAGTTAGACGTTTGTCCAAATGGAGTCCTAGGTAGCGGATCTGTTCAACAGGGATTAGTGGAATATCATTAGGATACTGTAGGACAGGAAGCAGTTTTACGACGAAGGGTAAAGGTATTTGTTAGGATTTATTTTTATTCTCCATTTCGACACCATTCGGTATAAATTCACGATTCATATCATTCTGGCCTTCAATTTAACTTTATTAATTTACCTTCGCCTTTTAAAGAATAATAATAAAGCCGTGTAGGTCTTGAGGAAGAACAATACCCAGCTCTGTAAGAGCTACGAGCATTAGCTTTTCTTTTATGAATTACGAGAGTGGATTCTTCATCCTCATCTTTCTCAATATCCTTATGCTTTGAGGCATACACGTAGTGCCTATTGTTTCAATAAGTGTTGAATAGTGCTGTACCTTTGTGGTCTGTCATGAAGTCGTCTACAGTTAGTACGTATAATTTTGTATATCTAAAGTCTTTATGAATGTAATTTTTTTAAAAACAATTCTGAGAAACATTAGCCCAAAAAGGTTTAAGTAGATGATTATTACTAGCTAGTTTCTCAATTTAAATATAAGGTAATATTTATCGCACCCCGTCCTGTATAAAGTACTATCATAAGTTTCAATAATAACCTATTGTTTCAATAACTATCACCTATAGTTCAATAAGTATTTTCCTGTTTGGTAATAATAATTTAAGAAAACAATTTTTTTTTCTACTAATTAATTGTCATTTACAACTGTATACATTACAGATAAGAAGTAAATTTAAGGAAAATGATTACGATAACATGTAGGGAACAACTCACTAGTAGCACTTCAATAAAATTTCTACATTAGAAAGTCTCTGGGCCATCTTCTTTTCAGACGCCTCGGAGGATCATCGGGAACTGAGTGTGTGGCAACTAGTGTGGAGACTAGCGGATTCGAATGAGTATGGAGTTTACTATGAAAGGATAGGTATCTGGTTTGGTTCTAATCAGCAACACAAGGAACATTAAGATCTTTATGGATAAGTTTGTTTTTGACATAATTAGGAGCATTCCTTACTATGTTTCCAACAAAACCCTACATAATGATTTGAATATACATACGTCCTTGACCTTTTACTCCTTAAATTATCAAAATTCCATCACAACCTTTCCTTTCACCCTAACCCACTAGCTCAATCATTATCCGCTTCCACCCATCCTGATAACCCCCCTCACAGACTAAAACGGCAGTGGCCCCGAGATCTTTTGTAAAATTACTTATATTGGAGTTCTGGCGTTGGCCAGCTTCTTCACTCATGCCCTAAGTGAATGTTATAGCGCTCTCACTTAGCCTCCACTGGATTTTTTTTACTCCAGTGACGCAGCTGAGAGAGAAGAGCTGTGATCTCTCTGTGCCTGGCTTGTCCCTTCATAAGTGGAGGGACGGGTCTGGTGGAAGGATCTCTAGGATGAGTGTAAATTGTAAATAGAGTATAATTGTATTTTTTACCTTTAATTTAAAGTTTTAGTATTTCATTTTGTATATAGTATTTTTATATTGTTTATCTTTTACTTTATAAAATGTAATCATACGCCATCTATATTACTAATTGCCCACAGTTGTGGCAGATTGTAATAATATAAACATAAATAAATGAAATTTAAAATTATATAAATGACTAATGAAACCTTCTATAAATGTAAATAAAATATCAATACAATTATTATAGAGTGTTTGTTTTATTTTATTCAATTCTTTTAATAAAAATTCTTTATTATTTTAAAAAAAAAATTTTTCTTTATTTTTTACGGATACATTCTTTGATAATTTAGCAACCATCGAAACCAAATTTTAAATCAATATTCAATAACTATTTTTTTTCTATTTTCTATTGTATTTTATCAGTATAATTTATCGATGAAATTAAACATAACCAAAATACTTTTTTTTTGCTTTGAGATGGTAAACTAAGAAAAACATTATGATAATAGAGACCCCTACGAGAGGGTAGAGAACTGGGTCCGGAAGTCCACATGAAGAGAGCAAATATTGAATGACCTTGTTTGTTTTCTTTTTGACTCAGAGAATAGATGTTTATATTTTTTATATTTGCTATGCCAACATTCTGCATTAGTGTCTTTAAATAAAAAAAAAAAAAATGTTTTTTATATAAATTTTTTTGTACCTAATGTATGATTGTAATCATAAAGGCATCTATAATACTTATTGCTCACATTTCTGGCAAATTGTAATAATAACTCAATAAATGATCAATTTAAAAAAAAAAAAAATTAAAAATAACATTTGCTTTTTACACTGTTTTAAAAAATAACTAGTAAACTATTTTACTGAAATTGATTATATACGAATTGAGAAATCTCATTGATAGACAAATTGCAGCAACAAAAATATTTCTATTAAACAATCCGGACGTATTAGTCACGCCATCGGATAAAGGAAAAAAAAAAAAAAAAAAAAAAGGAGGACCTATAACCCAAATATTGTAGAATAGTTATTTAAATTATTTCTAAGGCTCGACAAAATATAATTTTGATATTATAAAGTCAGGGTAGATCTATTATTAAATACTGGAACAGCAAATTTGTTAGACATTGGTACATCAATTCTGTATATTTTTAATCTTTATTTTTGTTTTCATAGTTATTGTTATCTTTGTATTATTATTAAATAACTATGGGTATCTTTTATGACATTAGACATTGTTTTGGGAAAGATATGCCCATTAAAGCAAAAAAGACAGAGAGTGTTTCTTTTAAAATGTAGAAAACATAATTTCGTTCACCCACATATTAGTGACCGTACAAAAAGATTAAATGATGTTATTCCAAATAATTCGAGATTTATAAAGATGATGGGAAATATTATTTGCAAAAACCGAAATGGCTATTTTAAATTTAGAGATAAAAGAAATATGTTCGGTCATTGCAAAAACTAAATATAAAATTGATTACCTTCTTATAGAGCTTTCTGATAGAATTGATAGTGATCTGTATTACAAATTAACTGCCGACCAGGTGAAGCTCTAAAATAAAAATAAAACAAAAAGGACAGTTTGATATAAAAGTTTAAAAAAATTAGTGGAAGAGTAGATAGATAAATCTTTGTCAGGCGTACCAACTACAGCTTTAATAAACCTTAACAATGTAAAAATACCTGTAAATGAAAATGTACAGAACACTTTGGCTTTAGGACCGAAGTTCAACGTAAAAATTAATAACAAAAATGTTATTACTAAAATTCCGCATTTTCTTTCTGATGTTGAATACATGATTCAAACGGTAGAAAAAGATGATAGTAAACAAAATGAACTCAGATTGAAAATGGTCAATAGTAAAACATATTTATGCAATAAAGTGAAGAATACTGGTAATAGAAAAAATCCCATTGATAGACAAATAGCAGCGACAAAAATATTTTTATTAAACAATCCGGACATATTAGTCACGCCATCGGAAAAAGGGGGGGGATGTTCTATTAGGGCAATACGTAATAATGTTTCTTATTAAATAATTTTAGTGTCTAGTTTTATGATCAATTCGTGTTTTTATTGACTATTCTGAATCCTGGTGCAGTGGTTGTTTACATATCCTAAATAGAGATATTAATTGCAGGAATGAGGTTGTTCATTGACCTGATTTCGCAAGATATCAGTAAATATTGTCTTAATGCATTTGCACATTAATAAGTGTGCAAACAATGCATTTGGTTTTCATATCTCCAACCTTCAACGGAACTCTCCATGGTGGATGACAAAAATATGTCAATTTTTTCAGCAGCAATAAAAGCTAAAATTATAAAAGTTAATTCCCTCCTCAGTTAAATATGATGGCATTATATAAAAACACTCGATTATACCCTGGCTTGGAAAAACAATTGATCATGGATATGTCTCTTATCTATAATCTACTGTTTTGTTCAATTTACATATTACAATTAAAACGACCATAACTTAATTTAATAAAAATAAATAAAATAAAACCTGTACCACTGATAACCCAAGAAGGCTATAAGGACACCCTTTTACAGATCTGCCAGGATCTGACGATTTTTTGAGGCCGAAGGACATCCTTGGCCACTCTCTCCTTCCACAATTAGAATTAGTTTTCGTCCTTCAGGATGCTGTTTTAAGATGGCGAAATTTTATTAGTTTTTTTCGTCCTTATGGATGCCGTTTTAACGGTTTTTAAGTTAACCGTAGCCCAGACCAAAAACCTGTCCTTCCATAGTAAGCTCCATAACCACTCCAATTCACTATCTCCCAACTTGCTTCCCACTCCATTCCCGATAATCCTCCGAGGCGTCTGAAAAGAAGATGGCCTAGAGACCTTTTAGTGTAGATTTTATTGAAGTGCTACTACTGAGTAGTTCTTCACAAGTTATTTAAATGCCATTGTATGCACTATCAACACATTTACTTGATGTATATGTTTTTGTACATTTATAAATATCAATAAATGAGAAAAAAAAAAGAAGTTATACGAAGGATAACTTCCGCCAATGTTGTCCTCCAGGATACTGTTTTAAAATATTTAACGAATTTAAGATGGCGGCTTCTGCTATTATTGTCCTTATAAGGACACTTTTTTGAAATATTTGATTATTTAACTGTTTTTGAGATGACGGAAGAATATTCCGCCTTTGCTAACGCATTCTACGGGAGGCTGGAGTTTAAGTATTACTTTACGAATAAGCTAACGTGCACAGTTCAAATTCTGGAATTTAATAAAGCTTTTGTTTCATTTAAAAAGAAAATAAACATGGTTTTTTTAGTCACGAAACATCCAAACTTTCAACTACTAGTTTTAATAGTTCAGCTAAGTCCTATGTACATCTATTATAACCGTTCAAATTATTTCGTAGCATTATAGTCTGTATTTATAGCAAAATTTACAAGGTTAATTTACCTAGTATCAATTAAACCAGACTTATTGTTTAAATATTATTTGGTACATTTAATGAGTCATTACTTTTGAAATGGAATTGAGTATTCTAGAAATTGTTTGGATCGTTTGGATATTGAAGTAACCCTTCTAAATTTAAATTAGACCATTAATATTTCTTGAATGGCAATTCAGGTACAGACATTTTCACCCCATGTGCGTGAGGGGTGCTACTTTTGAAAATATATCTGACTTTCGTATAATTTATGTTTACTTTAAGGTTACGAAGAGACGTTAACATTAAGAAAGTTCGGAGTGCGAAAGTTGTAAAGACCTCGCCATATAAAGTTTGCTATAAGGGTACCGAAAGTTCTTGGAACCCGGTGAATTCTTAATGAACATCTTTGAAAAAGATTTTTATCTTTATTTTATGGGTTTATCATAAGAGAAGTGGCTTTAGAATAAAAAAAAAAAATATTGTTTTGTATTAGTTTCTTTTATTTTCAAAGTCACCGAAAATAAACTAATTCAGTATATTTAACTTAATAAAAGACACTGCTCATATTTAAAAAAAAGAAAATTTAATATCATATTTTTCGCTTAAATTTATATTTAAAATTTTTTTTAATTTATTGATATTTACAACTGTACAAAATAATATACAACAAGTAAATCTGTTGACAGTGAATACAATGGCATTTAAATAACTTGTGAAGAACTACTGTCTACTAGCACTTCAATAAAATCTACACTAAAAGGACTCTAGGCCATCTTCTTTTCAGATGCCTCGGAGGATTATCAGGGATGGAGGAGGAAGCAGGTTGGGAGACTAGTGGATTGGAGTGGTTATGGAGCTTACTATGGAAGGATAGGTATCTGGTTTGGGCTAAATCAGAAACATATGGAACATTAAGATCTTTATGGATACGTTTATTGGTCACAAAGTAAGGAGCATTGAGGATTTTTCGAAGGATTTTGGATTGTAAGGATTGGATACGATATGAATTGGATGGTTTAGTAGAGCCCAAAGCTCACCTCCGTACGTCCAAATAGGTCTAATCACAGTCATGTAAATGAGTCTTTTGTAATTATTTGGGAGCTTTGAACGTTTGTCTAGTAAATGTTGAAGTTTCTTGACGGGCAGTTTCTTGTCGTTTTAGTCTTGATTTTTTATATTTAATGACTTAAAAATAAAATTTAAATTTAAATAGGGTTTTAATTATGGTCTTATTTTATTCTTCTCTCAATCATTTCATATTACGTACATCTAGTTAGCGTAAAAAGTAATAATTGTTAAATATGACTTGGTGGGAAGCTGTAAATCTGTATACCTTGTTATTGCATTGATCTTGTTAATAAAAGTTGCTATTAATTTTCTTATTAATGTAAAAGTGTCTAAGCTATTTGTATATTTAAAATATGTTTGTGGTACTTAAATAATTCAATCTTATCGATACAAAGTCCTAGTGCTGCTGGACGAAAATGAATTGTTTTATTTCATATGTTATTTGTACAAGAAATGCCTTTTGCTAATAAATAAAAAATATTGATTGGTACCTCAATCTAAACAATAAGTCCGATTGATTATGACTTATGATGCATCTTTAATTCTTTCTTATTTTTTCTATTGGTTTTAATAATACGAAATACTCCTCATTCGCTCATATATAATTTGTTAATATCTTTTAATTAGATTGTATTTTACTTGCTTCTATCCAGAAAACAGGTGGTCTCTTAGATTAGTATGGTTTCGTAGAAATGGTGATTGTAATTAAGTATATTTTTATACAAAATTTATGGTTTAATTCAATGTATTTTTTATTTGTTTGTAGTTTTTTTTTGTCTAAACACTCTTCTCAATACGATTCAAGCAGTTTGCGATAATTTAAAACTATATGCTTAAACTAGCTGAAAGTACCCTGCTCCGCTATGGTTTAATATCATTAGAGTCGTTGGGGACGAAGCTACTTGGGAAGCAATGTTGGTGGGTTGCTTGTAAGGAATATGTACTGGCCTTAAATATCATCATCAGAGAACATATGTCTTTTAACCTCCTCTTTAACATAAGTCTTTTAGCTGAAAGTACCCTACTCCGCTACGGTTTAATATCATTACGATGAAGGACAACTTAAATTAGTAAAAGTTAAACTTAACGTTGATAATTATTATTACTTAAATGAACCTAAAGAATTCCATTCTTAAAATAATTTAAAGTAAATTTGACAATTTGCAAAAGTTAAGTTTGTATTATTTTGATAGCCCTCCAGTGAAGCTTCGAGGCGGCACTACCATCTTACCCAGCTCTGATACCAGACCATCAGCTTTTCTTATGGCATACTTTAAGTGAATATAGTCTCAACTTCTCAACATTTTTGATTTTTTCGAATAAAGTTTAGTCTTTCTGTTTCTTTTTTTGCATACATATCAAACATAAATTGGTTGAGGAGATTACGAAATTAAAGTAAATAAGATTCTTCACCACCTCGCTCCATCAACATTTAGGCGTCAAAATCAGCTGCAGACACAGTTTTCTTAAGTGGTGTATTGGTGTTTGGGTCAGGCTTAGGGATGCTAATTCTGTACCCATCTTCTCCATGGTAGAACATGAGACGGTACTGAGAGAATCATACACTTGATAGAACTCACTGATTCTTATCAGTTTTTGTCCCTACATCGAACTGGCCTTACATGTCATCATCAGAGAACATAACTCTTTTAACCTCCTCTTTAACATTAGTCTTTTAATAGCTTCTCGAAACAACTCAAACTTGTAAGGGCCCACCTCTGCAGTCACCATCACAGTTCACAGAAAGTAGCATATTATAAGGTTTTGACATCGATCGTATTTTGTTTGTTTACAACTATAAGGAACTTAATCTGTAGTCAAAGTGTGCGGCTTAAACATCCAACCTATTTTTTAACTTAGCTAATCTCCAAATACCATATGACAATTAATCTTTTATTATTCACCCAATAAAAATTGTAATCACATTTTTCGCGAATTAGCCGCGATCCAGGCCGATTTTTTTAAATCCTTCCTTAGCGAGCACCTACGGCCCTAGAGGAAGCTACATATCGAATTTCATTCGAATCCGTTCGGTGGTTTTTGAGATTTCATGTTAAATGAGTGAGTGGTATTTGACAAATATATAGTAGATAATTATAATTTTAATTTTCAATTGTATATAATTTTTTTTTTTTTTTAAGTATTGAATTAAAATGATGTTATTATAGAAATAAAAAAAAATTAACTTCGATAACTTATTTTTATTTTTTGTCGAATTCTTTATGTAATTTTATTTTTTTAAACAAAGCAATTGATAGTAATGATTTTTAATATTTTATATTATGCGATTCAAGGAGCATAGTTTTTGATCCGGAAAATATGTTCTGGATGACCTCTAGCGCCTTCAATGTTTGCAAATGCTTACCCGCAAAGTCGTAGTGGCGTGCAGATCGTGCTTCTCTCTGCCCCTTCCCGTGGACATTACAACGGCCTGGGTGTTGTTCGTTTATAAAAACAGGGTGACAGTTTTAGAATAATCCTTTTTTACATGTACTTTGATGATTATTTTTTAATAAGAATAGTAAATTTATCAATATATAATTATTAAGAAATTATCTTCAGGTTTTTAATTTATTTATTTTTTTTTATATACTTAAGAGAGAATTGAGAATTGAGAGAATATAATATAGGTACATTATAGTAATAATAAATCGTATAAATTAAAATTAAAATTATTAAAAAAAATAAACAGAAATCTCAAAATGTCAAATAAAATTCTAAAATGTTAGTTTCAAGTAATTACTGGCTAATAAGAATAGAATTAGGATTGATGAATTAATTGCCACTTCTATTGAGATTATTTCATTAGAAAACTATGAATGCTGAACATTCATCTTCAGTTCTAAAACATACAACATTTGTTCAACACATCAGAACTATGTTAAATAGATTATATATACTAAAGTTAATCTATGTAATATAGTACTGATGTGTTAAAAAAATATGGTATATTTTACAACTGAAGATGAATGTTTTAACATAACTAAACTAATCTCAATAGAAGTGGCAATTAATTTTTCAATCCTAATTGTATTGATCCTTCTATACCATCATACGTACCTCAAGTGAATAAGAATAAAGCTCATAAAAGTTTAGACAACCATTTCCATTAAGTTGATACCGTTTACTTTGTCTTGACGTGCTAGTAATGTTTTTCTGATATTCAAAAATACAGTGTGCACTTAATTTTTGTATTTATTTTGTTTCAGCCCGTTGCATGACATATAAAAGCTATTAAGCCATTTAGCAGCTTTTAATACACTGTTTTATATTTAATATTATTCATGATCAGTTAAACATCGCGTTTATTTTTAAACGTTTTGAAGTTGTTTATTTCGAAATATTTATGTATGTATATTGACACTAATTTTTCATATACAAAATGATACTTTTCTTTGATTTGTATATTCGAGTCTACTTTTTATTTTAACTTAATATTATTAAATTTAGAAAAATAATTAACATGCTCATTTTCTATAAATAATAGTGTGACTATACTAATTTTCAGCTAATATTTAATTATTTTCTTAGAAAACTATCATGTAATTTTATTTTTCTATTACAACTTTATTAAGTTGATTTTTTAATGAAGGACACTTTTCTTTCTCTGATAATTAAATTTTTTTTTTTTTGAATTGTAATTTTCAGTTAAAATAACCCTGTTATCTGCAAAAGTTGGTAATTTAATATTGTTACTGTAGCCCGTATATTGGAGTAAGGTATTTGAAATTAAATTCCGTAGGAATAACCCACAGAATGAGATCCTTGGGTTCAGAAACGCCCCACAAGGTGAACACAGAAAGTTAAAGTTTTTACATGTATTATGGAATGATCATTTTCTGACTTTTAAGGGATTAGTTAATTATTTAATACTTAATATAGTGTATTTGCAAAGTTGCGTAAAGTATTTAAAATTATTTACTACATTGTGTCACCATTTCCTTCCAGAAGCATGTTTTCTAGGGGCATTCCATAAGAAAGTGCTATGGAATAAGAAAAGAGGATAGATTGTGGATATAAATAAAAATCTATGACGTTTGACTAAAACTTTCATGTTTTTTTTTGTTTGTTATTTTTCGTTTATTGAAATTTATAACTGTAAAAAATATATACATCTAGTAAATGTGTTGATAATGATTACAATAACTTGTCAAAACGTAAAAAGAACTACTCATGAGAAGCACTTCAATAAAAATTCTACACTAGAAGGTCTCCAGGCCATCTTCTTTTCAGACGCCTCGGAGGATTATGAGGGATGGAGGAGGAAGCAAGTTGGGAGACTAGTGGATTTGTGTGGTTATGGAGTTTACTATGAAAGGATAGGTATCTGGTGTGGGCTAAATCAGCAACATATGAAACATTAGGTCTTTATGGATAAGTTTATTGGTGACAAAGTAAGGGGCATTAAGGATATTATGAAGGATTTTGGATTGGAAGGATTGGACACGGGAAGAATTAAAAGGTTTAGTTGAGCCCCGAAGCTCAACTCCATATGTCCAAATAGGCCTGATTACTGTTATGTAAATGGGTCTTTTATAGCGAATTGGAAGTTTTGAACGTTTGTCTAGTAAATGTTGAATAAGTCGAAAATGACGAGCAGTTTCCTGTCGTTGTAAGTGGATTCCAAGTTAAACGTTTTTGTCCAGTTGGAGTCCTAGATAGCGGATCCGTTCAACAGGGGTTTTATGTTAAAACTGAGGTAATAATTGACATCTAATTATTATCCGTTCCTAGCTTAAAAAATGTAAATTTTTATGATCAAGAACATCCGTTTCGTCGATGTTAATAGTCCTCTATTAATCATGCGAGGCCTTATGGGGATGGACTATATAATTATAAAGGCTATAGATATATAAGGTTTATATATATTAATTTATATAAATAAATACGTTCTATCATTGTGCCAAATATTAACTTTTTTGTTGTTTTTTTCAGGTAAGTGACAAATTTATTCTATTCCCTTACTGATGTATTTTTCCAATGTTGAAATATGTGAGTATTGTATTTTATTAAATAGCTTAATATTTTTTTTGCCTATGATTGTTAACATAAAAAATTATATAATAAAATGATGAAAAAATAATCTTTATTCTGGGACATCTAAGAATAATAGGTGTCCCCTAAGAATAACAAAAATGTATAATAAGGTAGTACAATTGTCTAGCTTACATAATTTCATACAAAGCTATTTATAAATGATGAACATGAGACATTCAAATACGTTCAATATTAAATAAAATTGTATAAAGAACATCCAGTAAATATACTAACATAAGAAGGAGAATTAAAATAAAATAAAAATAACAATGAGAAAATAAGAAAAGATATATACAGAAAAGAAACTATATCTATATGTACGTTGATTGGAGAATATATTTACAGATACTACGATATATATTTATACTCACTGCATATATTCATTTATATACATATACACACTAACATACACATATGAATTGTCAAGTAAAAATATAGTAAGTGAAGTAATTATTTCTTTGTATAGGAAAAATAACGATTAAAGTAAGAACAAATTTGAATTTATATAAAAGAAATGATTATTTATTATTACTGTACAAATAAAGGTTTATTATAATACAAAAGAAAAGTGATTAATTCATCGTTATCGGATTTATTGAATTTGACCAAATTAAATATTAAATGGGTGTGAGGAGATATTGGAGTTATACACTACCAGTTATTAATTTGTTATTGAAAGAAATATTATCCTTTTTAAAATCAATATTTAATATTTAATATCAATATAGTATTAGTCCAAATTTCAAAAAAAAAGTTATAAGTCATACAAATGTTGTAAGAGTACAATTTTTATTGAATTATTTTTTCTATTATGCCATAAAAATTGATATTACATTTATGATTTTCGCTAAATTAACTCAATCTACCAAATTTTATACTGCATCTTGAACTGCGCCCTTCGAATGATTATTATCATTCGTGATTTATCTTTTTTTGAAAAACATTTCTTATCTTTGGAATTCTCTTCCTCCTTCTATTCGCAATGCACCTTCCATCGGAACTTTTAAAGCACTCCTCTTACACCACTTTTCCTCCCCTCCCTGGATGCTTTAATGAATTTCATCTTAGCATATCAGATATAAACCTTTAGGCTGTTTCAACAATTTTCTCTTTTATTTAGATAATTTTCATTTTTATCTTTTTTATTTATCATTTTTTCTGTTCCCTCTCAACAAATAGTATTTATCTTCATGCTTTACTATGTGTAAAATCAGAAATCTGTCGTTCAATCAACTTTATATATAATATTTTTTCCTGATTGTATATATAGTTTATGTATGTATATATGTGTGTATGTGTTTATATATATGTATAGAATTTTTTACTTTATATTACCTATTTTATTGTATACTTGTATTTACTTTTACTTATCTTATTTTATTATTAAATTTAAAATCTCTAGTCCAGATATAATTTATTTTTGTCATGTAATATTATTCTTAAGGAACTTTGTCCCAGATTAAAATTTGTATTCTATTCTCTCTTTATTCGTACCTGCCGTATGGATTGTAATTCATGTCATTATTATTGTATAAGTTTTCTCAGAATAAAGTTTTTTTGCTTATTATTTTTTTATTGTCATTATCTTAGCATTGTATGCTCTGAATCAGCATGGGCTTCTCATTTAAAAAAAAATTTGTTTGAACGTGTTATTAAAGGATATATTGTTTAGTAAGAGGGAGGTATGAGTGGCTCAGTGTTCGCGGGTTCAATGGCCTAAGCAGAGTTCATGTTTGGCAAGAGCAGGAGGTTGTGTAATTGTACAGTAGTCAAGAAACTCACTCTGCGGCTCTCAACAATAGCATCTAACTCGTAATAGATTTTGCCTAACCAATAGATTATTAAATGATTCAAAGATAAATCTATTTTTGTAAATAGGTAATAGTTATACGCTTTGAGTAATTAAGTTTGAACTATCTAGTATTTTTTGTGGAAATAACAGCTATATGCATTTGATTAACATTGATCTAATTTTAAATTTATTAAAATGTTTGCCGTAATTTACTTTCAATTGATACCAACAGAATTCGATAAAACAGGCTGATCTGAAGAAAATTTATATTTGAAGCACATGTCGTCCTCATTTGTTTTTATCATGGCAGAGTTATATTAGTAGTATATAATTCATAACTTTATTGACTTACTTTATTATCGTTACAAAATCGTTATGATATTCAAATGGAAGGATTTTTTTAATATTTATTCTAATCTAAGGTGTTCGGAAAAAACATTCATGCAAAAATAAAAGCTACTTTTTATTTTAGTCTAAAGATCTCCATATTTACTATTTCAATTTACAATTGTTAATCAAAGAATCTATTTATCCATTTGCTATAGTAAAATATAGCAGTTCCAGGTGGTTAAAATATAAAGTAAATTGAATTATTACTGTTGCGTTATAAATGAATTATTGGTTATTATTCTCAGTAATTCAATCATAGTTAAAAAAAAAAAAATTAAAATTTTTCTTTATAACAATATTATACGAGGATGAATCAAATATAAACGGTAATTTTCAAAATTATATTTATTGAATAATATTATACAGAAACTATACCTTTAACATTTTTCAATGTAGTCTCCTGCATTATCTACACACTTCTGCCACCAATTTGGAAGCTTGAATATTCCCTGTTCATAAAAAGACTGAGGGCGAGTTTTTAACCATTCGCGCACGTGCTTTTCGACGTCTTCATTGTTTTCAAATCGTTTTCCTCCAAGTGATTCTTTCAGGGGCGCAAACAAAAAATAGTCACAAAAGGACAGGTCTGGACTGTAAGGAGGGTGTTCGAGAGTTTCCCAGCCCATTTCTTCCAATTTATCCCTTGTCAACAATGCGGTGTGAGGCCTTGCGTTGTCATGGAGAAGGATGACATCTCTAATGGGCACACCTCGTCTTTTGTTCCGGTAACTGGTTTTTGCTGACTGTAGCACCTGGCAGTAGTAAGCCGCATTCACTGTTTGTTGATCGTGAAGAAAATCAATGAGTAGAACTCCCCTTGAGTCAAAAAAAATTGTTGCAAGAACTTTTCCGGCTGAGAGACGAGTTTTGGCTTTCACTGGGCAGCCTTCATCCTTCCTTCGCCACTCCTTACTTGCCATTTTCGATTCGGGGGTGTAATGGTGGACCCACGTCTCATCACATGTGACGATGCGCGATGAATCACTTGGAGGAAAACGATTTGAAAACAATGAAGACGTCGAAAAGCACGTGCGCGAATGGTTAAAAACTCGGCCTTAGTCTTTTTATGAACAGGGAATATTCAAGCTTCCAAATCGCTGGAAGAAGTGTGTAGATAATGCAGGAGACTATATTGAAAAATGTTGAAGGTATAGTTTCAGTATAATATTATTCAATAAATATAATTTTGAAAATTACCGTTTATATTTGATTCACCCTCGTAATATTTAGTTAAAAAAAAAAAAAGAAGAAGTTTCTATTCACTACTGAAACTTGAAAATAACTATGATTCGGAGTGTGCAAGTCATAACTTTATTGTTGATTAGATTATTTAAATTTATTGTTGATTAGATTATTTAAATTTATTGTTGATTAGATTATTTGATTAAATTTACATATCGGTAGGAAGTTCAAGTGGAAGGATTTTTTTTTTCTATTAACTTGAATATGTATTACTAATGTAATATCAACTAGTATTTACTATTTCAATTTATAATTGTTAAACAAAGAATCTATTCTACAATTTACTATAGAAAAGTATAGTAATACATCACGTAAAAATTTTAAGTAAAATGAATTATTACTAATACAGTATAAATAAATAAATTATTACTATTGGTAGTAGTTCAATAATAGTTATAAAAAATTCTTTTTAAACTTTTTCTTAATAACAATACTTAAACCGTATGTAACGATTCAAAATAATTGTTTCCATTTTGCTACTGAAATACAAAAATAACAATGGTTAGGATTAGGTTTATCTCTCATCTATAAGAGGTTACTCGATATTTTATTACTGTATGAACAATAAAATATTAGAACATGTAATATGTTTTTGCTATTACATATGTTAATTAAAAAAACAAAAAAAACTTTCATGACTGCTTAACTATTTTTTTACAAAAGCAGAAAAATTTTTTTTTATTTATAGTAAAAAAAATTAAAGTGATGAAAGAAAATCAAATATATTAATTATTGTTATTAGCAGCGTAGGCTTAATCGTAGAAAGAAAATAATTACTACTAAAAAAAATATGTATATTACAATAACAAACCAGTTTAATATCATTTATACTACCCATAATGGGGCAATCGATTTTTTTATTCAGTATAGACACTAGGCAAACCCTAATTGTTTTTTATTTTTCTTGGCTAATAATTTCATTATATTTTAAAGTGAACCATCTTATTACATAAGTGTTAGGATTATTAAAAATATTTAATCAATAAAATCTAGTATTATTTAGAAAAAATTACCAAGCAATTTTATATTTACTAAATCTTAAATAAATAAGGTTTATATCCACGTCTTACATTCGATGGGGGTATAGGTATAGTGTGATTTTGAATGCATTCTTGAGGGATATTGCCGTCTAATGTAAAACAGTAAAAAATCATAATAATTTAAAATTTTGTTACTTTAATTTTTTTTAAAATACAGTTTGATTTTATTTAATTAATATCTCTAAAAATCCAAATATGTTTTACATGCCCAGGTTCAAGTTTATGGGAACGTAAACAATTAAAATGAAACTTTGAGCCGAAAAAGTGAAAAAATCATAGGGTGCAAGTTTTTGAATGTCAGTATATTTTACCCGATTTTTAGCTTATCATGAACAAAATCAAGCAATGAATCTAATTTTTATTATCTATACAAGGTATTTTTAAAATTATTATTTTTTTTATTAATTGTTTTCCCTTTAATTGAATTAACATATTTAAAAGAAAGTAAAAGAAAAAACATTAAATTTTATAACAAATGCAATACACATAAGTACGATCAAAAAAAAGAAAGAAAAAAAAAATCTTTGAAAAACAATTTAAAAAGAATTATACAATGAAAAATAAATACGATACAGAATACAATAATACATAAATAAGATGCGGAAAAAAATATTAAAATGAAATATATAAAAATAAAACAAGAAAAAACCAATAAATAAAATATGATACAATATGAATAAAATACTATAGATTTATTAGGTTTAAGGAAGATCTTTCTTTTTTTAGTAAAAAAATATAATATTTTAAGAATCCATATATTGGATTATAAATGTTATATTATATCAATGTTTCTTGATTATAGTAAATAATTTAAATTCAAAGGAAAACCAAAGTGAAAGTATCATATCCAACTGATTTTTTTTTTTTTTTTTTTTTTTTGTGGCTGTTAATATTTATATTGTATTTAAATATATTTGTATATAAAAATAATACATTTATGATATATATTGTATTAGAGAGGGGAGGAGGTAGCTAGAGGGAGATATTGCAAAATTAGCGCTAGGGCGAGGATCGAGGTCGACGAACGAACAAGGAAGAGTTGGCCTCTCACTTTCACCAGCCAAGTGAAAGTGCCGATGCTTCCTAACTCCAAAGGTCGCCGGGGGATTGGCCCTTGTAGTTGTAGCTAGCTGCCTAGCTGCCCAGCTAGCTTGCCTAGCTAGCCCATAGGGTCCTCAGCCCTATGTATCTGTCTTCCTTGAAAGGGTAATTGATGCTGAAGTCTTGATGAATTTATATTTAAATAAAATGTCTATAAGTCTGTAATACAAAGATATCTTTCAATTTTTTTTTTTTTTTTTTTTACTGCTGAAATAAAATACAAAGTTTTGTATAATAACTTTCAATTAGAAATAACATAACGTAAACTTTTGTAATGTAGGTATCAGATGGATCATATTTAAGATGATATTAAGTCTGTTTTACGAAAACCAATTATCTTTTAAGAATTTAAAAAATATCTCTGTGTTTCTTTATAAAAGATGATATTCTATTTTTTTTTTTTTTAATTCTCGAATTTATTTGTTACAGTAGTATTATATAGTAAAAGATGAGAATATTTACATTTTCAAATATTTAATTTGATGTATTACAATTATAATGGTAAGAAACCAGGAAAACTTTATTTGAATACATGAGGTGTGGAATTCCAAAACCTAGGTCCAATTTCCAGATTGAAAACTTTTTATACTAGACTATCTTTTAGTTAAAGGTCTTATCAAAAAAGTAGTTAAATCACATTGAAAACGGCCATGCAAAATATAATTCCCTTTCCTAACACAATATGACCTTTCCCTTTGTTAACCAGCTAGTTAAAAATGTACTTAGGCTGGTTTTGGAATTCTACGCTTTATATGACAAGTACAATATATGGGGGCCACCTGTGGTGTAGTGGTTAGCATAGCAACATACTAAACCCAAGATCGCGGGTTCGCAGCCCGGCAGATGACCTTAGGATTATTTAAAGGGAGTAAAAAATCCTTAGCTACGTCGTTCTTCGGAAGGGACTTAAAATGGGGGTCCCGAGCCTGTGCGATGTCAGGTACTCGTTAAAGATCCCTTTCCTAATTATACCTGGATAGGCAAAATTTAGGACTCCCACCGTAGCATTGTCCGATTAGCCATAGCAGCATAAAGTGACGTTAAACGAAATAAACAATAATAAACGAATATCATAAATATAAACAATAAACGAAATCGATAATCCGATAAAGGATTAGAGGGGTGTTGTTGACATGTAGAAGTAATCTGTAACGACGGGCAGTTTCTTGTCGATTTAGTCTTGTATGTGGATTCCAAGTTAGACGTTTGTCCAAGTGGAGTCCTAGGTAGATCTGTTCAACAGGGGTTAGTGGAATATCACTAAAGGATACTGTAGGACAGGAAAAGTAATAATTTAAAAAAAAAAAAAAACTTGTTTTATTAATAGTATATTACATTACTAGTACCGAAAGTGGCATTTTACGTTGCGAGACCGTGTTTGACTGGCGAGGCGAAGCCGAGCCCGTTAATTCGATCGAGCATCGTAAAATCACTTTCGGTACGAGTAATGTACGATACTTTTCATCACGAGGCAAAAACGCTTAACGGAGTTTTTAACTCGTAAATCTACATATTAAGATTTTAATGATTCATATTATTACACTAAATGATTGTTTTCCATTTTAATGATTATTTGTAACAGCTGATTTAGAGAAATAACCGTAGACAAGTTTTATTTAATATAATTACGTTTAATAACTGAAATGTAATAATTCAAAATACATTTATAAAAAGGAGTAAGTTTATATATTAATAAAAAACACTTCATTTTTATAGGGTCAGGTTAATATTTTTGTGCAGTTTTGGTTGTTGGTAATGTTTAACCCATCAGTTAATGTTTTTTTATTTAGGTTCTTCATTTGCGTGTTTTGTAATGGACACTTTATTCAAGCGTTGGTCCTCTTTACTGTCCTCATCTTCACTATCGGTATCCCGAAATAGATCAACATCACTTCATCATTAACATGGTTAGGGTTAACACTTTCACTATAGCACCACTCACAAAACTTATTAAATTCTTCTTCGTATCTATTACGAGATTTCCCGGGCAATAACGAATCAGTTATTCCTTCAGCTTCTTTAATTAATTTTTGAAGGATGTTAAAGGCCATTTTCGCACACTAACAATGTAAAATTAAATTATAAACTAAAAGAAACGCTAGCGAACCTCGTGTTGGTAACAGTAAACACTGCTAGCTGCGAAAACTTTCCCGGCTTGACGTGTAAAATCATATGTTCGTTGTTTTACCTTGCTCTAAATTTTGAGATAAAGGCCTACTTTCCTTGCTCCCAGCTGTTATGGAAAGTATCTATTTTCCAATCCGAGTGATGTAAATACTTTTCATTATCTATGGAATATAAATACATTTAAATTCGCTTTAGACTTATGAGTTTTATTAAGGTTAGATATGGTTTTAGCTTATTTCCAAATTTCAGCGTTTTGGAATCCTGAAAATGCCTCATCAACTATATAGCAGCAGACAGTTTATTGATTAGTTTTCCCGAAGCCCTCATGAGGAACCTGTTAGACCAATATAGTTAATCTGTTATAAAATCCAAGCCGGATTACGAGGTACTCAACCGTCGGCAGGTGTAAGTATGTAGAGCTTTGTTATTAGCGGCCAACAATGGCTGTTACGTATACTCAACATGTTTTTTAGATTATGGTCGATAAGTCTAGTTGGAAACAATCGCTGTTGTTTTATAATTTTTTTACCTTTCACCTTTTAATACAGTCAATGAAATGACAGGCTTTCATTAGAAAATATTCCGTTGACCTGATTTCTTTTAAATAATATGATGAATGAATCCTATTGAGGAATCTTAATGATTTGGGCGAGGAACCCAGCGCGCTGTTCGTAGGTTCGAATCCCTCCTGGGCAGGTTACAATTTATTTCTTGGCGGATACATAGAATGAATCTTAACCTTTCGTAACCTGTAATATAACTCGTATTTCCCTCCTTCTTCGTGAATAAGAACAATATAGCAATACAATTAGGATTGATGAATTAAATGCCACTTCTATTGAGATTATTTTATTTGAAAACTAGTTTCAAATGCTAAACATTCAAAAATCCTTCATTCAAAATTATCTCAACACATCATAAACTGGTATCGGTATGTTGATGACATAATTTGCCTATGGTCTGGGACGACCAGACAAATCAATAGTTTCTTAAACGAAATAAACGAAATCCACCCTTCAATTAAATTCACACTGGAGTTAGAAAACAATAAAACTTTAAACTTTTTAGACATAGAAATCTCCATAAACAATAAACAACACGAATTTAATATATACAGGAAACCCACACACACAGATGTAGTTATAGACAACAATGCCAGGAGACCACTAACACACAAACTCGCAGCATTTCATAGCATGATATACCGCCTTTTAAATATACCGCTAAATGAACGAAATTTTAACAAAGAAATACAAACGATTCACACTATAGCAAACAACAACGGATACAGTAAAACCACAATCGATAATATTTTAAGAAAACAAATACATAAAAAAACTATGAATAATATATACGAAACACCCCCAGAGGATAAAGCTACCCCTAAAAAATATATTTTGATACCATACTACGGCCCAATATCCGCTAAAGTCGGGAAAGAATTAAAAAAATTAGGTTTAAACCCTGCATTTAAAACACATAAGCCATTGTCATCATACTTCCCTTCACCGAAGGACAAAATAGACCCTTTCCAAAAAAGCGGCGAATACGAATTAAAATGTAATGACTGTGAAGCAAAATACACGGGAAAAACCGGACGATCAGTAAATCAAAGAGTAAATGAACATATAAGAGCATATACTAATAAGACCCAAATTTCCAATTTCGCTATCCATCTAAATGAAAATAACCACAAATTTAATAAAGACTCGGGAGTAAAAATATTACATCAAGTAGAAAATAGCCTGAAATTAAATACTTTTGAATCACTAGAAATAATAAAATCGTTTAAACCGATCCAGATTTTTGTTTAAATGATCAGATTAACATATCCAATAGCCCCATTTTAAATTTGTTTCCCATAGGAACGGAAAAAACCCAATGAGTCATAAGGGAAACCCCATTGTAAATCTAAAACCTAACCTACCTGCCCCCTTTTACTTCTCACAAATTCAGTGTTTTAGTTACCTCGAAGGTGAGTGCCTGTGCTTGATTTCTTGTCTTATCTTTTTAAAAAACTTTAGTATATTTAATCTATGTAACATAGTACTGATGTGTTGAAAATTTTATTGTATGTTTTAGAACTGAAGATGAATGTTTAGCATTCGAAACTAGTTTTCAAATAAAATAATCTCAATAGAAGTGGCATTTAATTCATCAATCCTAATTGTATTGATCCTTCTATATCATCATGCGTACCTCAAGTAATATAGCAATAGCCATGAATTTCTCTGTTACATTCTGGCAAGTCGAATCAGAAGTGATACTGGTTCGATTCATGATTGTGATGATTTATTTTGAGTAGGAATACTTGGTGTCATATAACCTGTTTATAAATTTCTACACTGTTAAGATAACATAAAGGCAAACCCATCTTCTTGGATTTCACCCTCCAAAAAAAACAAAACAAATTCACACCATTTTCCATTGTGTACGTTATGAACTCAAGTGACAATATTTTCTATTAGTTTTTAATTTCATTTGTTATTGATCAATTGTGGCTAACTGCTGTTTCTTAGAAAAATGAATAAAAGATATATTTAAGTTATTTACATTATTGTGTTGTTAAGGTACTCAAACATACATTGATCGAATGATGAACTCTATGGAAAATTCAATGTTAGTTCTTAAACGTTTAAATTAAAATTTATTGGATGATTTAATACTTAATACTTAATACTCACGCATAGGCATATTAAATGAACACACGGATACACTAAAAACAGCTGGTTATTAAATTGAATATACACCGAAAAAAATTCATGTTTGGAATAATCACTAGGAATCTAATAAGTCTAATAAGATATGAGTTAGGCTTATGGTTAAAATAATGCCTATGAATTCCTATATGATAAAATTTTGTTCTCCAACACCACTGAATGACTTGAAATCTACTTTGCTGAGGCATGCTGTATTCTATAATGGTTTCCACAGAATCAAACCTTACACATTGAAAAAAAAAAAAAAAAGAGCTACTGTAGCCAATTCTTTACCATATTTTAATATAATTACATTCTGATGTAATGCTAATATAACTAATTCAGGTTCACTTTATTAGAAGAAAATAAAGTCCGAAGTTAAGATGATAAAGATGGCAATGAGTACGGCGTCTTTTCTTGGAGGGTTCGCCTAAATAAAGGATAAGTTTGTGGAAGCAATCTAGACCAAGTATGTAGATCTTCACCAAATTAACGTAAAGGATCAATCATATGAAGTATTAAAATATTTTCATATTCATAGAAGTTCGTTAGCTTCTTCATAATGAATGATTCTAGATGTTAAACATAGAAAAACAAAAATTACACATGTGAAATTTATCAATGATTTTTGTGCAAAAGAACTTAGGTCTAGAAATGTGAAGTTTACAGGACAAGTTTCCAAAATTTTGAAAAATTATTTTAAATCCTGTATAAGTATTTCTTTATTCATGAAATATTATATCATAAAGGACTCTGTATGTTTTTTATCTATTTATTCTTAGTCCAGAAAATCCCTTTGTGCCTAACCTTCTCGTATATATATATATATATATATATATATATATATATATATATATATATATATATATATACACACTATATATAATATACATATGTCTATTATATATTCTCTTATATATATATAGTTATGCTGATCATTGTATTGCTCATAACAATAAGCGACGTAATTCCTTTTAATCAAGGATACGAGAAATGAACCTGACCCTGCTGGAGAAAAATCAAAAATATATTTTTTTTTATTTTGAAATTATGATTGCCTTTAAATATTCTAAACGTAAACCTACGACCTCCTGTCCTACAGTATCCTTTAATGATATTCCACTAATCCCTGTTGAACAGATACGCTACCTAGGACTCCACTTGGACAAACGACTAACTTGGAATCCACATACAAGACTAAAACGACAAAAAACTGCCCGTCGTTTCAGACTACTTCAACATTTACTAGACAAACGTTCAAAGCTCCCAATTAATTACAAAAGACTCATATACATTATTGTGATTAGACCTGTTTGGACGTACGGAGTTGAGCTTTGGGGCTTCACTAAACCATCCAATTCGTCTCGTAATCCAATCCTTACAATCCAAAATCCTTCGTAAAATCCTCAAAGCTCCTTACTTTGTCACCAATAAACTTATCCATAAAGATCTTAATGTCCCATATGTTGCTGATTTAGCCCACATCAGATATCTATCCTTTCATAGTAAGCTCCATAATCACTCAAATCCGTTAGTTTCTCAACTTGCTTCCCACTCCATTCCTGATAATCCTCCGAGGCGTCTGAAACGAAGATGGCCTAGAGACCTTCTAGTGTAGAAGTTTTAATAAAGTGCTACTGATCAGTAGTTCTTTTTAAGTTTTAACATGTTATTATAATCGTAGTCAATACATTTACTTGATGTATATATTCTGTACAGTTGTACATTTCAATAAATGCATATATATAAAAAAAAAAAAATATTCTAAACATGCTAACGATAGAAATACATAATCAGTAACAAAAATTTTGAATAAGCAATTTGTACGGGGGAAAGACGTTGAGGCAGACCTAAATACACTTGGTGTGAGGTATTGGAGGAGAGCAGCTGGTGACAGAAACATATGGAGACGAATCGTGGAAGATGCCAAGGTTCTGCGTGGAACGTAGCCCCAATGTTGTTGCTGTTGAAGTACGGTGTTAGTTTAAAAATGAAATGTTATTGGTCCATTTTTACATTAACTAAATCAGGATCGATATCTTCATCATTATTGCACCTAACATTTCTGTAGAAATCGTGAAAATATGACGGAATTAGTTGTAAAAGATCTAGTAGATATTATAGGCATAAGAAACCGTTTGAATCACTGCCCAATAGCAAATATGACTTAAGCCCGTTTGCCCAAACACCAGTGATGTATTATTCAAACAATATAATGCAGTTTCGCTCAAAATCAATATTAAACAAAGTCAAATTTGAGGAATATTGTGAAAATATTTTGCACCTGGTGTGCTAAAACGAGTGCAACTTATGCAACCCGAACTGCGAGAGCTGCATGTTGAATAAAAATATGTTGCAGCTTTCTTTTCCGTCTCAGTTTCTGTCAAAGCGCTAATGAGGTCATTCAGTTCTAGCAGAAAATTGCCAGTTATGTAAGTCATTCCCCTGCACTTCAGGGCACTGTGATAATAATAGCTTACTGGTTGTTTTATTTTTGTAAAAAACTATTTGTAAGTTCTTCAAATGGCTCCGAGGAAATAAGCTAGCCCCTAGAGGGTGGTGAGCATTTCCAAGTTTCCCATTTCTTCTTTACAGTGTGCACTTCACAACTTTATATGTTCCATTCTATTAGGTTGTCCGGAAATTATTGCAAGATTTCATATTTAAACCAAAACCTGATATTATTATTAAAGAGATTATTTATCACTTTACTAAAACCAAAACCTGATCCATTACTTCTACTCTACGTCGTAGTTTCGGCCCAAAAGTCCTACTAAATAAGATCCCATTACCCAGATCTGATACACTGTGATATCTCGGTTTCATCTTACAAGGTTCATCTTTTGACTTGTAACTCACAAATTTGAATGCCGATTTTTTGTGAGTAGTAGGAGCCTATAATAGTGCAAAACTAGATTTATAGCTGCCAATGAGCATTTGTAACCAAGGAAAAAAATAAAATATGAAAATCACATTTCATTTCTTTTCTCAGCTCTCAGTAAAGATAGAGAAATAATTTTTTCACCCAAATTTGTAGTTTTGTACGCTCTTTACCATAATCAAAATCTGACAAATAATAAATAATTTCTTTAATAATAATATTAAGTTTTGGTTCAAATATGAAATCCTGCATTCATTTCCGTACAACGGATTTTGGTTGTGGTAAAGAGATAAAAAACTACAATTTTACATGAAAAAATTATTTCTATATCTTGACAGAGAGCTGAGAAAATATAATAAAACTTGATTTTTATATTGGTTTTTATTTTATCATTCTCGGATTCCAATGCTCATTGGCGGCTATAACTCTAGTTTTGCACTATTATAGGTCCTTCCTACCCACGCAATTCAAATCTGTGAGTTACAGGTCAAAACGTCTCCTTGTTAGATGAAACAAAGATCGCACTGTATCAGAACTGGGTGGGATCTTATTTAATAGGACTTTTGAGCCGAAACTACGACGTAGAGAAAAGCAATGTAGCAGGTTTTAGTTGTGGTTATAAGATAATCTCTTTAATAATAATATTAAGTTATGGTTTAAACATAAAATCTTAATTAATTTCCGGACAACCCAATGGTTGATTCTAAACAGTAGTATATTTGTTCGAAACAGTAATGTATTAGGACCAAATGGGAAATGTTCTTACCACTCATCGGTTTGATTTTTAAAATTCACGGGGATGCACATGTCGCAGCAAATATTTAAATTATCTTTAATAATTCAATTGAATATGAGTAAATTTTATTATCAATATCAAGCTGTATATAACACCATACTTTTATAATCTTTCATGAAAAATGGCGCTTTCACTGTTATCCACATATCGCTTTTTTAATACCAAATTAATTAAAAATATATAGATTTTATAATTGCTAAAACGAATGGTTGGTACAGGATGGTTCAGTCATTTTCGTCGGTAGTGATTACAAACAAAAAATGACTTTTTCTTTTATATATCAGTATAGATTTCACAAATTCATATCTAGTAGAAGGAATATATTTACATATCAAATAATATGGTTTTCATTTAATGATGATCAAACCGAAAATGTAACTAAAACCTTCTCCTGAAACAGAATGTAGAAATATTTAAATGTCTATGCATTTCTTGATGAAGTATCAGGCCCGAAAATCAGTATGAACTTGCTGTAAAGTAGAAAATATTCTTCATTTTTTGACATAGCCTAATAATAATAAAAGTGTGCTAAAAAAATGTTTGTTGCCCAAATGCATTTATTTTAAGGTCTAAAATCATTTTTATTTTGGATGTGAATCACACGGTACATAAAAAACAATGAAATGTTTTGGCGGTGACATGTTCAAGTGTAGCTGATCTCATTACCACGTGAGTGACGCCTGGTATCAGAGGAAGATAAGGCAGGTGATGTTTGCTCATTTATATCATTTCGATTTAATAATAAATCAATAGGCCTCGACCTTTTATATCTAGCAAGAATATTTAGACTTGTAGGATAACTTCATTCCGCGCTGATTAAATAGTGTACTTAAAAAGCAAATAAAATACATGTAAACAATTAGGCTAATGCATACATATGATATCAATTAATACTATATGACTGATATTAAATTAAAATGAATTAGGTATATTATGTTAAACTTCTCAAAGTTATTTTTGATGATTTTTTTCAGATGAATGAACATATACAAAATTCAAAATTTGATGGAAAACCAAATTCCTTTTCAACAATGAATATAATAGGGCATAAAATGAGGAAATAGCTCAGATCTACCTCGAGAAACTACATGAAGTTGCAGCTAAAACGGGTCTACAGATTTCGTTTGAAAAAACAGAATATATGTCTAATCATAATAATTACAGAAATAAATTAACTACTAAATATGGCACCATTAAACGGCTAAATAAATTTAAATATTTGGGGGAAATAATTCAATCGAATGCGTTAGACAAGGCAGCAAACCTAGCAAGGGCAAAAAAAAAAATGGAGTTTGCATTTCAGAAAAGCAAAGACATATACAACAAAAAAAAAGAATTTCTATTCAAGCTAAATTGAGACATTACAAAACAGTTATTAGACCTGAATGCCTGTATGCCTCTGAGTGCCTGTTTCTTAACAGAAAAGGGGAAATGGAAAACATGGAGAAGAAAGAAAGAAAAATTTTGAGGAAGATTTTGGGACCAAGAAAAACTGAAGAAGGATACAGGCTGAAGAGCAATGTAGAAATCTATGAAATGATAGAGAAATTGAGTGTCGCAATGAGAAAAAGAAGACTGACCTTCTATGGACACCTAACAAGAATGGATGAGAAAAGATTGACAAAGAAAATTTTTGAACACAGCAACCGAAGAGAGAAAACGTTCAACAAATGGATACAGGAGATAAGAAGGGATCTGTCTTCACTCAACATCACCCAAAAATTAATTTCGAATAGAAAATTATTTAGAAAAGCAATTAAAGAAATTCAGTCACTCCCAGAGGAAAGGAGGGAGAGAGGTGAGAATCGCAAGTGGTCGGAGGAACGGAGGAAGCACCATTCGGAAATGATGAGGAAGTATTGGGAGGAGAAGAAGAAGAAGGGAAGGAGTATCAAGGAGTGATTTGTTGAACGTGGTCCAAAGATGGCCGAAATCGAAAAAGAGATAATAGGGCATATATAAAAAAAAAAAAAAATGACCGTGTTATCAAATTCCAGAGTTCCAAAGTCTGTAAATATCTTAATGCTATTTATTATTTACCAATACTTAATAATCCCTTCAGAGCATTCCCTAAGCTTGTTTACTAATACTTCTTCAAAAAAGCATTAGTTCTTTTATTTATTTAAAGAAGAAACCTGACAATGTCCTACGAAAATCTCGTAATTTTAAGACATTACTGGAAAAAAAATTTCACAGCCGCTGAAGCAACTCGTGAAATTATTAAATATGAAGGGGGAGGTGTCCTTGAAGAGCGCACTGCGCGCCGTTGGTTTGTAAAATTTAAAAGTGTAGAAACGACGTTGGAAAGGAAGAAGGGCTCTGGGTGGCCATTAATGGATATTGATGAGGTTCTGAAGGAAGCTGTTGAGTCAAATCCGTCCACAAGAAATCGCGAACTTGCAAAGGAGTGTGCTTTGTCGAAAGATACTGTTAGTCGCCACCTTCTCTCCATTCGATCTATGGCCCATTTTCTTGAAGGGGAAAAATTAGATAATTTTGTGAAAGTTGAAAATGCTGTCCAGGAGTTCTTTGACAGCCATCCCAAGGAATGGTAAAATTTCGTTTTATGGAGTCCCAACGTTTGAGGCAGACATATTCAGTATTATAAATTTAAAAAAAAAAAAAAGGACGAAGACGGATAATAAACCAAATAAATAGGAAAATATTACTAATAGTATAAAAGTATTGAAATAGACGAATAAATCTTGGCCTTCACACTCCTAGAAAACATTGAAAGAAAAAAAAAAACTCGTTCCTGCCACTAAATATTCTACATTTAAATTTCAATTACTGTACATTTTAATATTGCTAAACCTACTCAAGTCATGCAGTAAGCATTTCCGAATTTTGAAACGACAGATATAAAAACGTAAAAAATATTGTGAAAAATCTCAATGCTTTATTATTTGATCATATTTTGAATCGGTACTATCTCTGTAATGTTGATGTCATTGACATAGCTATGCAATGGTTTCATCTAACAATTATACAATCACTAGCAGTGTAAAGTGCTAATTTACAGGCTGGTAGAACTAGTAGGTTGAGGGAAGAGACAAACTGCTAACAGATGTGGAAACTGCTAAGTGGAACAGCGATAAGGATGTGAAGGAACTCACTGTACTAAGATCACCCTACCGTTCCTGTCTGCTACTTGTGTAGGTTCTGTCTGTCTTAGGAATCATTACAGCATCTGGATGGGTACATTGGAATCTTCATTTCTAAACTGTTGTTTACGATTATCTAACATTATTAATTTAAATTTATTGGTTACAGACTATTTCAACATTTACTAGACAAACGATCAAACCTCCCAATTCAAAAGACTTATTTACATGACTGTTATTAGACCTATTTGGACGTACGGAGTTGAGCTTTGGGGCTTTACTAAACCATCCAATTCATCTCGCATCCAATCCTTACAATAAAAAATCTTCGATGATCCTTACTTTGTTACGAATAAACTTAACCATAAGATTAATCCTGCAGACCGTCTATGACCTTATGTTCTTTTTCTGCTCACCTATATGATTTTGAATTATTTAAATTAAATTAACAGTTAATGATTATTCGAAATAAACAAAGATGAATTAAAAAAGAAAAAAAAATATAGGGGTTCTATACGTGACTTTTTGCATTCAACCAATTGGATTAAATGGTAGGTCCTAGCGAGAAATGTATTAAAATATATTCTCCATTTATTTTCTGATAAAGAAACTGACAGCAAATTTTCGATCCGAGCAACCAAATTTTTTTCATTCTAACCAATACTGCTCCTAAACGTTAGGTCATAGCGACAAATGTTATATAACAAAAAATATTTTTCATTTAACGTCTGCTAGGTAAACTATCGACAAATGTTTGATCCGAGGAACACCAACACAGCTAGAGCGTGTCAAAAAAGCTCCTAGAGTTAAACAATTTTGGGAAAATGTGACCTTTTTCATTTAAACCAATATAGCTTCTAAACGGTTGGTCCTAGCGACAAATTTTGTATAAAAACAAAAAAATTCTTCATTGAATTTCTGATAAGAAAACTGTTGTCAAATTTTCGATCCGAGCAACACAATAGTCCAAATCGCCAGAGGTATCATACTGTCATCTTCGTCTCATAAACATGAGTGCTTTGTAAAATTTGCTGAACCCGTGGCCTAGTTGGTTAAAAGTAATACATATTTGTGTGGTGCGCGAGGGCGTTATGCATTGTTTAACACGTTATAGATCTAGTCCAGTCAATAAACGTATTGTAGAGTGCATGAAATATGTGATTATTTTTTATCTCAGGGGTTCGTTAGGAGTAGTTAGAAGGTAAACATACTAAAATCCCGCCCATGAAGGGTGAGCTGATGGTAGGGGAGGAGGGGAGAAGGTACTATTTTTTGGTTTTGCGATTATGTCTCGAAAACGGTGGACTCTAGCCCGAGCCAGCGCCCTCATGGCATTCTAGTCTTTGCCTTTCTTCTCTCCCACCTTGGAGATGTAGTCCATCCATTGGGTTCTGGGTCTCCCTCTGGGACGTTTTCCTGTTGGTCTGGCCTCAAAGTACTTTCTCGGGTCTCGGTCCTCATTCATCCGGCAGAGATGTCCGAACCATCTAAGTTGCCTCTTTTTAAGGGTATCCTTTAGAGAGACAACCCCTAGATCCTCTCTAGTCCTATCGTTCCTGGTCCTTCTGGTTCGGCCCGCTACTTTCCGATGCTTACAGCTTAGAAATTATAGCTAATTAAATTTACTATAAAATTGTTTATTTACATATTTGTCCAACTTCAAACGGTTTTCGAGATATACATTATTTAAAATCGATAATTTTCGAGAAAAAAAATAAAGCTTACCTCACTTTTTGTCAAACATTTGCTTCAGAAGCTAGAAACCTGTTTATGAAATAAAAGTAAATTTAATGTTTTACAACTTTGATTCTGACATTTTTTCTGAGAAATGTGGAAGACACTAGAAGCAAAAGTCTATCGAAAAGTGAGGTTAAAATTATTTTATTGCCAAAATTATCTATTTTCAATAACGTATATCTCGAAAAATATTCGAAATTCGACAAATATGCATTGAATCAATTTTTTAGGAAATTTAAGAGGCTTTAATTTTGAAACGTAACTTATTTTCCAAGAGTTCACCGTTTTGGAGATATAATCGAAAAACCCCAAAATCGGACCTTCTTCCCTCCTCCCCCTACCGTTAGCTCACCTCCCAGGGGCGGGAACTTTTAGTATGTTTACCTTCTAACTCCTCTTAACGAAGCCCTGAGATCAAAAATAATCTTATATTTCATGCACTTTAGAATATGTTTATTGATAGGACCAGATCTAAAACGTGTTAATCAATGCATAACGCCCTCCTGTACCACACAAATATGTATCACTTTTAACCAACTTACGTAGAACACGTTTTATGATAAAATTTTACAAAGCACTCATGTTTATGAGACGAATAGGTTATTATGATACCTCTGGCGATTTGGTCTTCTTCCATTTAGATTCTTGCCATTCTCTTGAGTAGAAATCGATTGTTTAAATTCCAAAAATCGATTATTAAAATATAATGAAGATCGATAAGGAACAAAATATCGATACCGGAGCTAAATATAAGAGTCAATGTTAAGATATGAACGGATTAATGGGGTCGGTAGTGGGGGAAGTGCCTCCTAGGTTTCACTTTTATTTTAGAAAGAGCAAGGTCCTCGCCTGACCCACGATCGGTTCCCACTCCGCCTTCTTCTTTATTTAGCCTATATATATGTGTATATACACACACACACACACACACACACACACCATATATATATATATATATATATATATATATACACATATACATATACATATATAATGATATCCAATTTTTAATTTAATTCTATATAAGAGTGATAAAACGATCTTACAACTAATATATCATACCAATTTTTTTTACCCTAATATTTTGCATTTCTCTCACTAGAAAATTATATTTCTACATATATGTTGAATTTAAGCTGATTTCATAACATTCAGTGATTGTTACCCTAATAACAGGTGTGAATTAAAATCTGAAAGAGGAAAAAAAAAAAAAAAAAAAAGCTGATAATGGTATGTATGATAAATGTTTTAAAGAAACAAAACTCACTTATTTCAAGATTTTTTTCCATACTAATCCAATAACGATACTGAATTATAATTTTTATACCATAATACAACAATAAGACAAAAATATTTAGAATCCTCTGCATTGCAGTTAGGAACCAAAAAAAAAAAAAAAAAAACAATGTAAAAAAAAAAAAAAAAAACGATATTATCTTTGCCCGAGTAATTCAAAATACTTCTCAAAAGACAGCCAATTTTTTTTTTTTAAGCTTTAATTAGCAAATTAACTGTTTATATTTTCGGAACTTTTGTTGGACACTTTGAAAAAAATACAGTTTTACATTTTACCAATATGATTATTGCTCGAGTAGTTTAAACAGCAAAGTTGTTTAAACAGCTTTAGTATGCAAGTTAACTGTATATATTTTTGTAACTTTCGTTGGACACTATTTCAAGATTGTTTTCCATAATATTTCAATAACGATACTGAATTATAATTTTTAATCTCTGATAGAACAATAAGATAAAAATCTTTTAAAAATCCTCTGCATTGCAGTTAGGCGCTATAGAAAACAAAAGAAGTAAAAAAAAGAAGAACGATAATATCGAGTAAGTCAAAATACTACTCAAAAGAGAGCAATTTTTTTTTTTTTAAATAGCTCTAATTAGCAAATTAACTGTATGTATTTTCGAAACTTTTGTTAGACATTTCGATAAAAAATACAGTTTAACATCTTACCAACTCTTCTTTCTCTAAACCGTTAGTTCTAAAATGTTTATCCTGGGTAAGATTCAACGTGATTAATTTTAATCACTAATAATGAACAATGAATTTAATTTATTTTCATAATTTGTTTGGAAAGATCAGAAACGCTTTAATTTTCCAATTTAGTGTAATGATACAATAATTATACGTATTACTAAACCAGTCAGTTTCAAGTTAAAATTATAATGATGAAATTTAATGTTTATTTTTTATTTCATATTTATTTATTTTACTTACCAATAATAATTTCTAATTATTAAAATTGTTCTTATAGAAAATATGTTCAAGATTTGATTATGAATTTAATTTCAGCAGATGCTTTGTTTATGATACCTTCTTTTATTTAAGACAGCAGATGCATGACTATCCTTGAAACAGGATCATTATATTGAACTGATTAAATTGTTTTTAACTTGTTGTATTCCTTTCAAGTAAGTCTTAATTTATTAATAATTCTTCATTTTCATATTAAATGGTGATAAAATGATATAATAAATAATGAAAACACAAAGAAAAGAAATCATTTTAAAAGGTTGTTCGTGTATCGCGAATCGTTTGAGTACACAGGTCCATCGAACTCCATTTTTAAAAACCTAAAGGGGTCATGGACACAAACACAATCGTCGACTCATTCAAACAACTGCCTGGGATTTTCCTATCTGGAAATAGTTTGCGTGCTAATCAGGCTCTATATATTTTTACTGTCATTTTTATCACTAAAATACAAGTAATTAGTGAACTATAGGCCTTACCTAAGTTGTAAAAGTAAGAAAATTTATGTTAAGTGTCTTAACTATAGTGTAGTCATAGTTCCTTATATGAGCAACATATTATATTCGGACCCTATTGTTTTCTAAATTATTTATTTTTTTTTTATTTATCCATTTATTGAAATTTACAACTGCGCATATTTATTTGTATTCATATATGTTTCCATACATCCAGTAAATGTGATAATAACGTACATAATAACATGACTATTGCTTGTGAAGCAACTACTCACTGCGCTCCAGATTATTTACAACAAAAAACAATTTTTAATTTCTGAATTATAATACCCGAGGTTTAATCTAATTGTAAGTACAGGAGCTTACTTTAACTTCACAAAACGTTGAATATGCGATAATGTTTGACTTCATAGCTTCGTTAGGAATAGTTAGAAGGAAAACATACTAAAAGTTCTGGGGGTGAGCTAACGGTAGGGGGAGGGGAGAAATTTACTTTTTTTGGTTTTTCGATTACATCTCGAAAATGGTTGCCTCTAGAAAAATATGTTTTTAACAACCATAAAAGCTAATTGAATTTCCTACAAAATTGATTTCTTATACTTTTGTCGTAATTATAACCATTTACGAGATATTTGTTATTGAAAATCGGTGATTTTCTGAAAAAAACAAAACAAATAAACCTCACTTTTTGTCAAAATTTTGCTTCTAGTATATTCCACAGTCGTTTCTAAGGAAAAACGACAGAATCAAAATTGTAGAGCATTAAATTTACTTTAATTTCATATACACGAGTTTGGTATTTAAAGCAAACGTTTAACAAAAAGTGAGGTAAACATTTTTTGATTTTTAAAATTATCTATTATTAATAACGTATATCTCGAAAACCGTTAGTATCTCGACGAATATGTATATAATTAATTTTATTGAAAATTTAATTAGCTTTAATTTTGATTTGTAGAATATTTCCCTAGAGTCCACCGTTTTCGAGATATAATCGAAAAACAATAAATAAAGATTAAACACTGTGTGGTCAGTTGAAAGCAATAATAGACTTTAGCATAAATAAATTGATATTATATTATATTTAGATTATTAATAGAGTTTTCATTGATAAATTATTCGTTGTAGATGAAATGTAATGTTTCAATAATTTTGCTCTATGGGTATCAAATGCCTAGCAGTTCAGTAAAAAGTAACCTTCGTCTTTAGCCTCACAAGTACAGAGTTTACATTGATTATTACTGTCGAATATTCTTATAAGATCCATTTATTCACATAATTTTAGTGTCATGTTTTAAACTCCGATAAAATAGAATTTACTTGAAAATATTTTTTTGCCACTTGTTTTCACTTTTGAGATCAGCATTTGTTTTTCAAACGATTCACTTGAAACTACGAGGTTTCTCGTACCCGGGGCGCCATAGACAGGAGCGGCGTACCCTTGGGTCAGACGATGTGGTACCAGCTGACCGACTGACCCAGAGGTGCAAAGAAGAGAAGAAAAAATAAAACAAAAAACAAAAAAAGAAGAAGGAGAGTGGCCTTTAATGGAGCGCGGGATGACGTGGAGACAACAGGTAGTGGGCTTGGGGTAGGGGGGGTTACGCAAGGGGGTCAATGCCCCCCGCCGATCTGGGTCATCCCCTCCCCTCTGTCTCCCCTCCCCTCCCCCCTCCCTCACTACTACCAGGCTAAATTTATATAATCTATCTTCGTCAAATATACAATATTTTATCAACTTGTTTTTATACTATGTTTAACTCTCCAACTAATGTATTTAAAAAAAAAAAAATAATATTTTTAATAAATAACTAAAAATTCATTTTTTAAAATAAATAAACCAAGTCTAATTTATTTACAATTATTTATAATATTATAACAGTTAAATTTGATCTTAATATCTGGTAATTAAATCCAGCCCTAGAAATTTAGTAAAAAAAAACAACTTATTTTCTCTCTGGCTGGGAAAACAATAGATCATGGATATACCAATCAATAAACATAGTTCAGAGAAAATGGCTGTTTCAAACGTGAATTTTTACATTCAAGTCAATATAGCTTCTAAACCGTAGGTCCTAGAGACAAGTGTTATACAACAAAAAATATTTTTCATTTAATTTCTGTTAAAGGAACTGTGGACAAAGTTTAGATTAGAGTGTACACCAACAGAGCGTGTATCAAAATGTTACATGCGAAAAAAACGTGACTTTTTCCATTTAAATCAAATAGGAAACTATCAGTAAGTTTTCGATTTGAGTAACACTAAAAGGCAAACATTACTTTTTTCATTGAAACCAATATAGCTCCTAAACTGTAGGTCTTTGCGAAAAATGCTATCAAACTAAAAATATTTTCTATTGAATTTCTGATAAAGTATTTTCGATTCGAGCAGCACTATAATAGCTCTGTTAGTCACTTGTCGAAATGATACATTTTTGACTGTTAAAAAAACGTTAATCCAATAAAGTATTGACCTCCAGCCAAAAGGCATCCATGAAAAAAAAAATGGGAATATCTATATTTTAATGTAACCAAGCCTTATTTATTTACAATTATTTGTAATATTATCACAGTTACATTTTAACATGCTATCTGTAATTTTATAAAATATAATCCAATCCAAGAAATTTAGTTAAAAAAATTAAAATTAACAAAATTGAATAAACTATATTAATATTATTATTTTTACACTAGTAAATTCAGCAAAATATAAAGTCGATTTTCCTATAATATAATATCAATTTTTATTTATTTATTTTTTAAAATTTTTTTGGATAGGATAATATTTTCTAAGAAACCAAATAGTAAGTAAACCAATCATAAAAACCACTCTAAAGTATCAGTGAAAATATTAAGTATAGTCATAAATAAATTAGACTCGGCTTATTTACAAAAGAAAATTATTTTTTATTTATTCACAAGATATGAAAAATAAGAATTAGAAAAAAAGACTTCTAAAAAACATCATAAGTTAAAGATAGTGTATCCAATCCTTTTGGGGGACGATTTATATAAATAAAATGAAACTGAAATGTCTAAAAATAAACTGTTGATAAAATGTTTACGTAATAGATTTCATAAGAAATTTAACCAATGCTTACTCATTTTTTTCATTTATCCATAAAAGCTTAAATATCTACTTTAGTTTATTAGTTTTTTTAAAAAGTATTTCATGATCTTTGTGGTTTTCAATCATGTTTTATATGTTTGTTATTTTATTTTTTTCCACAATTAGTTTATATTTGTATTTATCTATATTTTTTTAATGTTCTGGTATTCCGCTTGTAATATATTTTTTTATGAATGGAAGATCGAATCGCTAAAAAAAAAAAAAAAAAAAATATTGTCATGATTATGCGTACATCAGTAAATCATGACATCACTTTTAAGCATGACAATTTTTTAAATTAATAATTCATAAAATGATATATTTTCTTTTTTTTAATATTTAAATATTCTAAAAAAAAAAAAAAAAAAAAAAAAAAAAAAAAAAAAAAAAAAAAAAAAAAAAAAAAAAAAAAAAAAAAAAAAAAAAAAAAAAAAAAAAAAAAAAAAAAAAAGAAAAACCCTGTTGGTTTTCAACATAGTCGGAATTACTAAGGACGATTGGCGACCTTTCCGTAGCCCTGTGAGGTAAGGGACGAAACCCAAGTACATGGTCCAAGGTCTCGGCTCAACGGGTTTCTAAACCCCCAGTGCCGGAGAAAGCCAAAAATTCTAGCTGAGCAGGCCCTTGTTTTGAAATCGTTGACAGAAAATTTTAAAAAAAATTTACAGTTTTTATTATTGTTTATTATGCATTTATTTAAAGTTGTATAATTGGATTTAAGTAGTGATTATAGGATTTTATTTATGTTAGATGTCATGTTGTTTTTTGTATTGCTTGAGTAACCTTTGGGCACTAATAAACCTATAGCTAAGAAATAAATATCTGGTTAAACAAATGCAGAACGGTTATTTTAACAAATGACTAATTCATAAAAAATTGAATTGATATTACACCTTTTATTGTGGACGGGTTGTTAATCTGTTATTGTGTTAAATATTTAAATAAATTATTTTCTGTTTCTCGTATAATTGAATACATTTCAAACCCGACAGAAAATATTTCGCAAACAATAAACGTAATTCTATATTAAAAAAAAAAAAAAATTTAAAATTAAAAATTAAAATAATATATTTTATATATATCAGGATATATTTTCTTGACTGTTACTATTAGATGATAATTAAGGTTCTTGAGGTTATTAATAATATAGCCTCGATATAAACAGTTATTAACCTTCGGAATAAATTAAAAAATATAAATACGATTTATATGTTTGCATTGACTTAAAAAAAATTAGAGTTTCTCATTTTTAAACATCAAAGTTTCTTTATTTTTTAAATTAGTTTTTATGTTTAATAATGATTTTTTTTTTTAAGGTTTAAAGTTGTCTTAAAAAATATCGCTCATGGGCTGCAATAGTGGCACAACTCAAAAATTCAGTTTTTTGGGATAAGTGGGTTTAAACTTTACATTGCTAAGGAAAATGCATAGGAAATGCTTTAGTTTGCTTGAACGAGAGAAGGTTTAACTTGAAGGTAATTTCGTTCAAGCAACTTAAAGCATTTTCTATGCATTTTCCTTAGCAATGAAAAATGTAAACCCACTCATCTCAAAAAATTACTTTTTGAGTTGTGCCACTATTGCAGCACATGAGCGATATATTGTTCAAAAAAAATATATATATATATAATAATTTTAGATATGATTTATCGATTTTATTGTTATATTTTCTAAGTCATTGAATTGTCCATTGACCCCTACACATATTTGTGATAATCTTAAAGGAGTGCGGATTGCATTCCAGAACATGGAGTCAAAGAGCGAGAAGTTGGAATCGTTCCAAGACACATTAAGATACTTGAGCTAGTATGTTTCCAGTGTGTGGGAGTTAGCAGAAGTATGGTGTAGACGGAGAATGCGATCTCCTTTTTGGAAAAAAAAAAAAAAACGACTTCAAGATTAAACCTTCATGTACAAACTTGAATTAAAAAGTACAAAAAATAATATTTTAATTACTTTCAAACAAAGAGCATTAAATGACAATCAATGAAATTATCGATACTTATGTACCTATTCACAATTTATAATCAGTTATTTTTGGAGTCGGTGTACAAGATTGTACATGAAGGTTTGATCTTGAAGTCGGTTTTTGTTTTTTTTTCTAAAAATTAACTTTATTTTTCAATTTTTAGTGGTGGTTGTAGATTTAGCTACCTTCCACTAATTCCTGTTGAACAGATCCGCTACTTAGGATTCCACTTGGAAAAACCTCTTACATGGAATCCACATACAAGACAAAAGCGACAAGAAACTGCTCGTCGTTACAGACTTCGTCAACATTTACTAGACAAACGTTCAAAGCTCCCAATTAATTACAAAAGACTAATATACATGACTGTGATGAGATCTATTTGAACATACGGAAAGGAGCTTTGGGGTTCCACTAAACCATCCAATTCATTCCAATTGTGACCAATAAACTTATCCATAAACACCTATCCTTCCATAGTAAGCTCTATAACCACTCTAGTCCTCTAGTCTCCCAACTTGCTTCCCACTCCATTCCATAATCCTCCGAGGTGTCTAAAAAGAAGATGGCCTAGAGACCTTTTAGTGTAGATTTTATTGAAGTGCTTCTAGTGAGTAGTTCTTCAGAAGTTATTTACATGCCATTGTATTCACTATCAACACATTTACTTACAGTTAGTTTTGTTCAGTTGTAAATATGAATAAATGAAAAAAATAAAAGTTAGTTATTATGGAGTGTGCAGTAGAAGGTTATATAACAGTGAGTTCTTATTAATGGTTTGTTTTTTTTAGTGCTGAGTTGATTTCTAAAATATTTTTATAGGACTACCTCTGAAGTATTCCTACCGATTAAAAAAAAGAATGATCGAAATTGATTTATAATGGACGGAGTAATCGCGTAACATACATACAAAAAAAAAAATAATAATAAAAAAAAAAACAAAAAAACATTCGAATTGAGAACCTCCTCCTTTTTGAAGTCGGTTAAAAATAATTTTTTGTGACATATTTTTATGATTAGTATTGAAGCCTACGAGGGAGTGGAAAGAATTCAACGTGTTTAACGCTCGGATGGTTCAACCTGAGGTCGCAACCCCAAGAATCTTGTGTCATTCAAGACTTAATGAGTACTTAACCTCAAGGGGCTCTGTCGAAAGACCTATTGCATCCTCTGGTCTTGAATTCACGTGGGAGCTAATCCATGTGTGTTATTGCCGTGTCATTGGCCGTCATCCCGTGATTCGTTTCAATTACTAACATTGATATCTCTAATAATAAAACGTAATATCATAGATTGCTCAATAATGTTTAGTTTTATCCGTAAAATGTCTATAATGGTTTTTTAAATTTTTATAATTTTATTTCCAGATCGGCCTGGTAAGCCTTATGTGGATGATTTAACAATATTAATAATGAGTTGACAATAGTAGAAGGGAGGGTATAGTCTCCTGCAAGAGATACCCCTAATAGATAGGTTTTCTATTAATTTTGGAATAATTGTAACTGTAGAGAAAGTATATAACAAAAAAAAAAAAAAAAATGAAAAGATGTAACAATAAAAAATAAATAAATAAAATAATAATGATAATCAAATGTGGGAAAAGTAAAAAAAAATAAAATAAATTAATAAAATTAAATAAAGGAAAAAATAATAATAGTAATATACAGGCGAAATGAAGTACTTAACACAAATTAATTAAAAAAAAATAACAGACAAGTGTATACACAAGAAAATAATAATAAAGAAAAAAATAAATAAATTAAGTATAGAAATAATGAAGTAATACAATCAAATTGTAGTAATACGAACAGTAATTGTTGTTGAAACGAAAAAGTAAATACTGAATAAAATAGTAATGGTGTTTACATAAGGACGTCTTGCATGAGTCTTGGTTTCAATCAGCGGGATGTTGTTTGAGCTCCTATGTTGAAGGCTACTGCACCTGTAACCGCTGCTAACTTGCTATGAAACCTGGTGAAGCCTTTTTTGATGTAATCATCAATTCATTCAATGTTTAATTCACGATGTAGTTGACTGTTTCTAATAAACCAGGGAGCATCTACAGCAATTCTCAGGACCTTGTTTTGGAAAGATTGTAATTTTTTCCGTTTGGTAGAGGGAATGTCTATAATTAATAATTCATCCATAAAACGTCTATATATAAATTTATATATGCTAATTTAAATCCTTAATATTAATATACATATATATATCAAGAAATGAAGTGGGTGGAGAAATAAGGGAAAGAATAAAGGCTGGTAATAGGTGTTATTGGGCCCTTAGTAAAATAATAGGTAAAAAAAGTCTCCCTAAAAATCTAAAAATAAGGGTCTAACCACTCTTAGACCGTTCGTATTGTATGGGAATGAAACCTGGACGCTCACTGCAAAGAATGAAGGCATTATAAATAGATGGGAGAGGAAAATTTTGAGGAAGATATATGGCCCTACTACAGATGGAGATGTATGGAGGAGTATGGAGGATAAAAAGCATCCAGGAGTTAAGAGACCTGTACTAATCTCCAGCTTTTGTTTCTACAACTAAGCAAAGACGATTAAGATGACTAGGCCATGTTGATAGAACAAAATGCCAAAAATCATGTTGAATGGGCATCCCGAAGACGACAGAGAGAGACGATGGCCTATATTGCGCTGGAAGGAAGACGTTGAAGCGGAACTAAAGACCCTTGATGTGAGGTACTGGAAGAGAGCAGCTAAATAAATGGAGGGGAATCGTGGAAGAGGCCAAGATTCAGCATAGACTATAGCGCCATTGTTGTTGTAATAGAAACGGTTATAATTCAGTTATAATAGTGATCAAATATCCTAAAAGGATACTATTTTTCAGATCTGCCAGGATCACTCTCCCTCCTCACTAATTAGTTTTCGTCCGAAAGGAAACTGTTTTTTTTTTTTTCTCCAGAATTTTACGATTTTATTAGTTTTCGTACTTAAGGATACTATTTTGAAATATTCTAGGATTTAATGGTTTTCAAGTTATCTGACGGATATTCCACCATTTTTTTATTTTAGTTTTTGTCCTTAAGGATACTATTTTGAAATATTCTAGGATATAATATAGATTTATTTACATTTTACTTATCCATATACGAGACCTCGTTTTCGACTGCTACAGCATTTACAAAACAAACGTCCAAAGCTCCCAATTAATTTCAAAAAACTCATTTACGTAACAGTTATTAGACCTGTTTGGACATACGGAGTTGAGCTTTTGGGATCCTCTAAACCTTCTAATTCTTCTCTTATTTAATAGTTACTAGGTATTTCGTAAAATCCTCAATGCTCCTTATTATGCCAGTAAAAAACGTATCCATAAAGATCTTAATGTTATGTTGTTGATTTTGCCGAAACCGGATACCTATCTTTTCATAGTTAACTCCTTACTCACTCGAATCCATTAGTCTCCCAACTTGGCACTCGATTCCCGATAATCCTCCGAGGCGTCTGAAACAAAGAAGACCAAGAGGCTTTCTAATGTAGAAATTTTATTGAAGTGATACTGCTGATAGTTCTTAACATTTACATTTTGTATATAATGTATACAGTTGTAAATATTAATTTTTTTTTTTTTTAAATCGTTATCATTGTTCTTGAGACTGAAGGCAACCATGAATGTGCTGAGAATTGAAACATAACACAATTTTTTGTAAGGAATAACTCTGACTTTATTTAAGCCTACCCTACCTTTAAGCCTACCCTACCTTTAAGCCTACGTACCTTATTATCTTCCAGTATATGATATTGAAGACGATATAGGATCTTGTTGTTGTCCTAGTTGTAGGAAGTGAAGGCTGCGATATCCTTCAGAGTGTGCCAGGGGGTTCGAGTTCCTCAGCTCATCTAGGTGTCAACACTTTGGCGAACGGTCCAGGATTCTTAACCTTTGTAGGACCTTAGGAGCCTCATATTTATTTTAGTGGATGGTCATGTCAAGTTCGCTATTACTTAATATGGAAATCAGGTCATTTATTATAGTCGTTTCACTTTGTTGATTATATGGAGATTGAATCAGTGGTGTACGAGGCCCGCACAGTTCACGACAACTTCATATGAAGAATTTTTTTTTTTTTAAAGACTAAGCGCTTCCAAATTCGAGCATTTCTTACAAATATAAACCCCGCAACACTTTGAAAATTGTCTAACTTATTAGTGCTTGTTAAGTTTTCTGCAAAACAAAAAACTTCCTACTTTATAATATATTTAAAAGCTAAATATACCATTTTTCTTCCAATGTATAAGGCTTTCTCTTTTTCTCTTAGATGCATTCACCAATCGATAACACTTCCAAAATGATAAAAGATTAAAAAAAAAAAAAAATAACTATTTCGAGATTCATAGATTTCAATAATGAATCGATATTTGAAAGGGTTCAATGTTAAAGGTTACTTGCTGGTTAAGTTGTAATTCACTTCTATTTTATCTTATTAAAAGTTTATAAATAATTTCATAAAATCTTTATTGAGGATATTAGTCGAAATGACTTTGCAATAAGGACACTGTTTTACAGATCTGCCAGGATCTGACGATTTTTTGAGAACGAAGGACATACTTGGGCAACTCTCTTCGATCTGAATCGATTTTTTTTTTCCTTTCTTGTAATAACCTTATGTAACGTTTTTCAAATTCTCCTCTTATGACTTACTATTACTTTATTTTGAGGCAGTTAGAACTATTCACGGTTAATTTTTTTTTCCTTGGTCAAAGATTTGACCTTTTAAAAGCTTGAGATTTAAACAACCCATGATTTCTTGTACGATGGGGCTGGACTGTTCTTTGGATGTGCCAAACACGTTTACTCCTTGAAATTCCGTTTATTTTTCATTGTTGTCGAAAAAAAAGATACTGAAGGGGCAGTCTCGGGTAAAAAATGGCTTGGTTTCTTTTATGAATTTAACTAAAGGAATACCGTTTTCGTAGGATAAAAAATCTTTCTAGATTTAGGCATAGTAAATGTTTTTTATTTATTCCACTTGGGGACATTGCCTCTTCAGAATAATTATAATGACAATTAATAGCGGCCTAGCTGCCGTATTATAATTTAGAAATATAATAAAAGCAAGAAAAATACAATTAAATTAAATAATAACATTGAAAAGAAATTTAAATTACAATAAAAAGTAATAATATACATGTTTTAAAAAATTCACACGAAAAACAAATTACATGTTAAGGTTAGAAAATTTTAAATAAGCTACAAACTAAAACGACAAGAAACTGCCCGTCGTTACAGACTACTTCAGCATTTATTAGACAAACGTTCAAATCACAATTAATTACAAAAGACTCTCATAACATGACTGTGATAAGACCTATCTGGATGTACGAAGTTGAGCTTTGGGGCTCCACTAAACCATCCAATTCATCTCGTATCCAATCCTTACAATCCAAAATCCTTCGAAAATCCTCAATGCAGCTTACTTTGTCACCAATAAACTTGTCCATAAAGATCTTATGTTCCATATGTTGCAGATTTAGCCCAAACCAGATATCTATCATTTCATAGTAAGCTCTATAACCACTCAAATCCCCTAATTTCTCAACTTGCTTCCCACACCATTCCTGATAATCCTCCGAGGCGTCTGAAAAGAAGATGGCCCAGAGACCTTCTAGTGTAGAATTTTTATTAAAGTGCTACTGATGAGTAGTTCTGTTCAAGTTTTTTAACGTTATTGTAATAGGTTAACAGCACATTTACTTGATGTATAAATTTTTCTTTCTTGTACAGTTGTAAATTTTAATAAATTGTTATTAAAAAAATAAAAATAAAAAAATATGCTACAAAAACAAAAATGTACATTAAAAGAAAAAAAACAAAATTCAATGAAAAATACAGTAAAAAAAGCTAAGAATATAAATTATACGGAAAATAATGTATCTTCTCTGATAAAAATAATATAATTATGCCGAAAACCAATTATATACAAATTTAGTGCAATAGTACTTAAATAATGCTGTACAAAATCAATGTTATAATATAGGAAGGGTTTTTGGTTTTTAGAGATTGGAATAGGGAAGTACCCAGAAAGTATTGCCGTCGGAATTTAGGAAAGAGCCACCCAAGCTCAGAATATCGGCAAATAACGTGTGACCGCTTGTGGATCCCGAAGATAAATCTAATGAAACAGTTCATCAGTCTTCCCAGCTTCATCTCGAGACCCATTGCATGTGCGTTTTAAAAATATATATAACTTCATAAAGCCTACTCAAGTCACTTGTAATTATACGATCTACCAAAGTAATCATTGACATACTATTTATGTCAATGTTTACTTTGACTGATCCTGAACAAAAACATTCTTATTTGATTTAATAATGATATGAGTTGGTATTAAGGGTCGTGTCCATGCATTAGGATTTTTGTAACCAACATGTAAGATTTTGGACTCCGTTCTTTTCCTGATGAATCCTAGGCTTCTTGCTGTATTTGGGTTGTAATGGCTCCTTCACTTGTTTACGTAACCATAGTAATAATCAAGTTGCAGCACAGTGTGTGATAACGACGATTGTACTTTCAAATTTGCCAAATTACCGTACCCCTCCCCCTTCACCCTCGTTATAACTTCCAACCCCTTCAGCTCAGGTCTTCAATTCACCTCCACAATACCCTCCCCCCTCTTCAGATATATAAATATGTAACTTTCTTCAGAATAACTATGCCTTTTTTTTATTTCGACTCTAACTTTATATTTGTTCCTCCCAGTTTTTAATCATTTGAATTTATATCTGAATCCATTTCTAAAAATTACGATTTCCCTCGCATTCTATTCTGTAATGTATATTGAAATATTTTTATTTTTTTTAATTTTTTATATACATTTATTGAAATTTACAACTGTACAGAATATATACATCTAATAAATGTATTGACAACAATAATAATAACATGTTAAAACTTGAAAACAACTACTCATCAGTAGCACTTTATAAAAAATAAGCAACATATGTAATATAAATCTTTATGGATAAGTTTATTGGTGACAAAGTAAGGAGCATTGAGGATTTTGGATTGTAAGGATTGGATACGAGATGGATTTGAGGGTTTAGTAGAGCCCCAAAGCTCAACTCCGTACGTCTATATAGGTCTAATCACAGTCATGTAAATAAGTCTTTTGTAATGAATTGGGAGGTTTGATCTTTTGTCCAGTAAATGTTGAAGTAGTCTGTAACGACGAGCAGTTTCTAACTTTATATTTGTTCCTCCCAGTTTTTAATCATTTGAATTTATATCTGAATCCATTTCTAAAAATTACGATTTCCCTCGCATTCTATTCTGTAATGTATATTGAAATATTTTTATTTTTTTTAATTTTTTATACATTTATTGAAATTTACAACTGTACAGAATATATACATCTAATAAATGTATTGACAACAATAATAATAACATGTTAAAACTTGAAAACAACTACTCATCAGTAGCACTTTATAAAAAATAAGCAACATATGTAATATTAAGATCTTTATGGATAAGTTTATTGGTGACAAAGTAAGGAGCATTGAGGATTTTGGATTGTAAGGATTGGATACGAGATGGATTGGAGGGTTTAGTAGAGCCCCAAAGCTCAACTCCGTACGTCTATATAGGTCTAATCACAGTCATGTAAATAAGTCTTTTGTAATGAATTGGGAGGTTTGATCTTTTGTCCAGTAAATGTTAAAGTAGTCTGTAACGACGAGCAGTTTCTAACTTTATATTTGTTCCTTTAGTTTTTTGCATCATTTGAATTTATATCTGAATCCATTTCTAAAAATTACGATTTCCCTCGCATTCTATTCTGTAATGTATATTGAAATATTTTTATTTTTTTAAATTTTTTATATACATTTATTGAAATTTACAACTGTACAGAATATATACATTTAATAAATGTATTGACAACAATAATAATAACATGTTAAAACTTGAAAACAACTACTCATCAGTAGCACTTTATAAAAAATAAGCAACATATGTAATATTAAGATCTTTATGGATAAGTTTATTGGTGACAAAGTAAGGAGCATTGAGGATTTTGGATTGTAAGGATTGGATACGAGATGGATTGGAGGGTTTAGTAGAGCCCCAAAGCTCAACTCCGTACGTCTAAATAGGTCTAATCACAGTCATGTAAATAAGTCTTTTGTAATGAATTGGGAGGTTTGATCTTTTGTCCAGTAAATGTTGAAGTAGTCTGTAACGACGAGCAGTTTCTTGTCGCTTTATTCTTGAAAAATAAAATGAAATAATAAAAATTAATTTGCTAAACAAAAATTAAGATACATTCATACTATATGTACAATACAAACACACTCAGCCTGGAGAACCGCGAATCGAACCTATTCCCACATTTATTGGGAGCTAAGACTAAACCCGTAGGGATCCCTGTGTTGCTCTTTTAGCTGTAATTTCCAGTGGAGGCTCAGTGGGAGCGCTATAGCCACAAATGCTCAGGACTTTAGTAGAGAACCTGGTCATTACCAGTACTCCAACATAACATTATATTACAAAAGGTTTCTGGGCCATTGCCGTTCCAACCTTCTGGGAGGGTTATAGGGATGGTTGAAGCCGAATAGAGATTGAGCCAGAGGATTAGGATGATTGGATAGATTTTGATGAAATTTCAAGAATGTTGAAGGAATGAGATCAAGGACAAAAATTATTTTTACGTCATTATGTAGAGTTTTATTAGTAACATAATATGGTGCATTGACAATAGTTCGGAGGACTTTGAATTGGAAGGATTGGATGCGTTTGATATAGTCTTGCTGCCCCCCCCCCCACAGTTCAAGTCTGTAGTTTTATATCGGTTTTAAGATTGTTTTGTATTTGAGGAGTTTATTACACTGGCCAACAACAACAAAGAAATTGTTTGTTTCCTGTGACAATTTTGTTGTTTCTAACTTAATTTGAAACATATGTTGTGAATATGACAACAATGTTTTTATAACAGCTTTTGTTTTTAAGTTATATCTTAGTTACCTTATTTAGTACTTTTCTTAGATTTTCAATTTTGTTGGACAGTGAAATATATTCTTTTGTTGTTTTTGATATGTGTTCGTGCAGGCTTAATTGCTTACTTCTTAATGTTTAAAAGTGCTTAATCCAGATTATTTTAGGTATATTTGTGGCGAATATATATTTGACAAATATCGAAAACCTATATCAGACTTTGTAAAAAATGCATATCATCAATACTGCAAAATAGATATATACAATCAGGACAAGCCATGGATTCCTCATATTGTTTGCCGAAAATGTGTTGTGTGTATACGGTTATGTTCTAGTGGGAAAAGAGATGCAGTGAAGTTCGTAACTCCTATGATTTGGTGAGAACCCTAAAACCATCATGACGACTGCTACTTCTGCGTTGTAAAAATAAATGGAATTAACCCTGTAAATCGAAGTAAGTGGGCATCATACCCTTACTTATCTTCTGCACAACGATCTCAATTAAAATCACGAGAGGTACAACCCAGACCATCTAAATCCTCTGATGATCCAAATCTCTGTGAACGCGAACAATATATCTAGTGATGACTCTGATCCAGATTACAAATGTAGCCTTTCAGAACCTCAACCATTTAATCAGAAAGAACTAAATGACTTAGTGAGGGATCTGAACTTACCGAAAGAATATTTTGAAATGTTAACATCTCGTTTAATAGAAAGCACTTCATCGTTCCCGAGAAAAGAATCTGTTACCGTATTGTTCTCAAGAAAAGGATTTAGTGTTTTGTAACGGTGTTGGTGGTATTTTGCAACATATGGGTTTAAAGAACTACACGCCTAGCGATATATGGACAAGAGAAAAAGAAGTTTAAAATGTGTTTTTCTCCATAACGGTGACAAGTACGGATTACATTAATGTTTCTAAGGTTATGGAACAAATTAAGTATGAAGACCATTACAGGGTCATTTACTTAAAAATGGTAAATTTACATTTCTTAATCAAAACAGTAAAACTTTACATTTCCCAAAATAGAGCTGTTAGCAATCTCCTAGTATTTTTTTCATAGTCATGGCCTTTGAAATGATCAATAACAATTAAAAAAAAAATGCAGGAAACAAAAACTGTATTGACCAGTGTTATCAATGCAGAGTTGGGATGTCCTATTTATTAGTCTGTACAATTGGCCGAAGCATCTGTTAACTTCTTGCCTTTTAAGTCTAGTGGGGGATTAAGGGAGGGAGAAGTTAGGTTACCACACTGTTACATAATCAATATCAATGAGAAAATAAAAAAACTAGAGTTTTCTTGCACTTATAATGACTGTGAAAGGCTGTTTCAAAAAGTATATAAGGGTGCTATTTCTTGTCGAAAAGGGCTGCTAGGACCCACTTACTTGTAAATAAATACATCGCCTGAGGACATATCATAACGAACCGAGACGAAGGCATTGTTGGAGAGATGTGTGAGAGGGTGTGGAGTGAAATTCGGCTAGGGGCATCGCCCTCCCTTGAACTGCTTCATTCAAGGCGATCGCCGCACACAACCTTCACAAAACATTTAGCAGCCTTCTATTGTGTTCAGCTAACTTCCACCATATATTATTTATTATTTATATTATCGATACTAGTTTTATTACGATATATATTATAATAGTTGGAAGTTGAAATGTTAACTAAAAATTCGCAATTTTTAAGAACAGGGATGCATTGCAAACTGGATGCTCCAAAAATGATAGCTTTGTGTTAGTGAAAGTAGTAGTGTCTTTCCAAAATTAACTAAAAAAATAAATAAAATTTGGATCTATGAATTATTTGCAACTTTTATTGGAATTATTTTATGTCTTTTGGCTGGGGATCTTATACTTTGGTGTAACTTTTTTTTTTTCATTCATTTTGACACGAAAAATTCGAAATTTTAATTTCATTTTGTTAAACAACATTTTCATATAATTAACAAAATAAAATAAATTTTCACTCTTTAAAAAAAACAAAAAAAAAATGATTTCCTTCAGTTAAATGAAATATTACAAACGTAACATATGGAAACCCATATCGGTTGAAATTTAATTAAATTTGTATACAGTTATTGAAATTTACAACTGTACAAAATATATACATCAAGTAAATGTATTAGTAAATGGATCACAATAACATGTCAAAACTTGAAAAAAACTACTCATAAGTATCACTTCATTAAAATTTCTACTCTAGAAGGTCTCTTCGTTTCAGACACCTCGGAGGATTATCAGGATTGGATTGGGAAGCAAGTTGAGAAACTAACGGATTTGAGTGTTTATGGACCTTACTATGAAAGGATAGGTATCTGTTTGGGCTAAACCAGCAACATATGGAGCATTAAGATCTTTATGGATAAGTTTATTGGTGTAGTAAGGAGCATTGAGGATTTTTCTCCGAGATGAATTGGACGGTTTAGTGGGAGTTTTTTTTTCTTAAAACTCATTCTATCTTACCATTTTTATTTTCATGTTTCTGGATAATGGATTTAAGTGAAAGACCCCCTTTAGGGATTTCTTCAGTTTGGGATTGAAGAACGGGTGTTGCATTTTCATCCTGTGTTAAAATGAAGCTGTCCCTCAACTTTGCTTTTAGCTTTTGAACAGGCTGACGGTCTTTAGCAGAACTCTGTCCTGAAAATAAAAAGAAAAAAAAAAATATATAATAATAATACATTTGAAAGAGAAGTATACTTTGTGAAGACTAGCAGATGACATATATTTAATCATGTCATTTTAAAATAGAGTAATCTAATTAAAATAAATAGCAAGTTTAAGTAAAAATGTAAGACAATCAATTCAAGTGCTTTTAAATTCAGTTTTCTAAAAATAAAAAAAAAGACAGACTTTGTTTAATAAAATCTTATATTTTAAAATAAACAACCACTATTTTGATGAACTTTGGTCATTGGTCATGGCCTCCTTTGCACAGAATTAAAAATGAAGAAATTAAATTGCAATCTCTAATAAAGAAAATAATGCCATCCAGACAAAAAATATTTTATTAAATCTTTTTGTTATTATTAAGGAACAATATGTTCAAGAATAAGGATTTTTCTCCATTTTACCACCAGTTTTTGAACCTTAATATTCAATTAAAATCCAATGCATCTGCAATGACCAGTGAAAGGATTCAGAAACATTTTCAGTTCCTTAATCAATAAATGAAACCTTGGAGTTTATTTTCGTAAATAAGAATTTATGAATTGAATTATATTATTGTACATTGTCTGAATTATAATTAATAACTTATATTATATGAGATATGGATATTAAATGCTGTTAGCGGTGTATTAATTTTAATCGGTTCGTTTTAGTTTTTTTAGCTTATTTTTAGGATTTTATTTTGAAATATAAATTTATTTTGAAACTGAGGTTTCGGTACGGAGAATCGAGAATCGATTTCTTGGTACGGTACCGATATCGAAAAATTTTGGTATCGACATATCAGTCGTATAAATGTTAACGATGGCATCTTTGTATATTATGTAAATATTATATAATATTCTATTTTCTGAGCTGTGACAATAGTCGTAGAAACTCGGACAAAAATAATAAGAGATAGAGATTGATATTACGAGATGTATCTGGGTCAGGAACGATAATGGCCGAGGAAGAGGATATCCTGCGAAATCCGCTAGCGGTGCGTACACTGTACACTGTGCACTGTACACTATGTTTGTTCTATCTAGACCAGTTTTCCTGCCCATTACCATGATAATAGCAAAGAGTCAATAGTACTTAACGGGACTTAGTTCTCCGCTACCTAATTGAGTACCCAAATGCAGCCAATAGCTCTGTCTAATTATACCTCCGGTCGGTTTTAGGGGGGCACTGGCATAGAAAAAAAACGAAGTAAAAAAGGAACAGGAATTCCACTTAAAAATAAAAAAAAGTACTATTACTCTACCTAAGAGCCAGACCTACAGGACTAAGGAGGGTATCGATATCACGCCTCCGCTTCCAGTTTACATATAGAATTATCTATATGTGTTTCCCATAACCTTTGCGTAAACAATTGTTGCTTCTTTTTTTTATTATAAAAATTTTAATTCCTTTTTAGTCCAGTAAAAAGGTATTTTGAACTAGAGATCTTATGGGTAATTGTTTTATATTTTTGGGGCTGCTGAACACGAATCTGAAGTTTTCCAACAAAATTTCCATCGGCAAATATGAGAAAAATTAGAAAAAAAGTAAAAGAACTTTAATTTTTTATTATTTTGCTTGTAACTTGCATAGTAATCATTTAAAGCAAAATACTCTTTTATATTAAAATAAAGAGGATCTACAATTTATGTCCTTATGTTTTTTTTGTCAGACGTAAGGTATCCACAGAGGAATTTGGCAAACTGGAGTTTAATCGGGTCCCTTGAAATACACATGCCAGAACGCTAAAGATCCCGTACTTTTATGAAATCCACGGTTTTTTTTGCACATTTTTCGCAATAACTCCAAAACTCCTTGTTCGATTCAAAATTTAATTTTTACATCTCAAAACTGGCTAAATTTACTACTAAATCGTATATACGTAATTTATATTAAATTCCTTAAAACACCCACGCCAGTCTCACTGAACATGACATAATTGTCTTATTTCGCCAAAATATTCATATTTAGCATGCTAGTGTGGGTGTTTCACGGGATTTAATATAAATTACATATATATACGATCTAGTAGTAAATTTAACCACCTTCTAGATAAAAAGAAAAGAAATTTTGAGTCGGACGAATAGTTTCGGAGTTATAGTGACTAATGTGCCAAAAATCATATATTTTACAACAGTACGGATTTTTTAGCGTGCTTTTAAGGGACATTATTAAAACTTCATATTTAATGGTCTAATAGTACATTTCGTCATCTTTAAGATGAAAAAAGTATTTTTTTTAATCGGACAAATAGTTTCGGAGTTATTGACAAAAAAGTGCGACAAACATATTTTTGCGGAGAAGTGGGACTGGCCCCCAGTTGGCCAAATTCCTTTGTGGATAAATTACGTCTGAAAAAAAAAAAACATAAGGACATAAATTGTAAGTCATTTTCTCCTCTTTATTTTTATACCGAGAGTATTTTGCTTGAAATGATTACATTGCAAGTTACATGCAAAAAAATGAAAAAATTAAAGCTCTTTTACTTTTTTTCTAATTTTTCTTATATTTGCCAATGGAAATTTTGTTGGAAAACTTCAGATTCGTGTTCAGCACGTCGATTTCGACTACTACAACACCGACTTGACAAACGTTCAAATCCCCCGATTCACTACAAAAAACTTATCTATATGACGATTATCAGACCTATTTGGACTTACGGTATAGAGTTATGGGGATCCACCAAACCATCGAAATCTTCCCGCATTCAATCACTCCAATCCACAATCCTTCGAAAAATCCTACATGCTCCTTACTTTGTCACAAATCAGCTGATCCACAATGACCTTAATATCCCATATGTTGCTGATTTGGCAAGAACCAGATACCTTTCCTTTCATAGTAAACTTACTGCTCATCCAAATCCACTTGTTGCACAACTTGCTTCCCATTCCATTCCTGGCAATCCTCCGAGGCGTCTGAAAAGAACATGGCCCTGTGATCTTCTTTTGTAAATATTGATTAGAGTACTACTAATGGGTAGTTCCTCTACAAGTTTTATTCATGTCATTATATCTCATATATAGCGCATATTCACTAGATGTGTTTTCTAATACAGTTGTAAATTTCTATTAATAAAAGAATAAATATATATATATATATATATATATATATATATATATATATATATATATATATATATATATATATATATATATTTTTTCTTAGCTCTCAGCCAAGATAGAGAAATGATTCTTTCACGTTTAATTGCAATTATGTAGGCTATTATAAATAAAAATCGTTATGCTCAAGACACTACCCGGCTTTAGGGTGCTCAAAACTCCAAAAGAATGACAAAATTTCAAGGAAATTTGCTTTCAATCAGTACGAATATTTTTTCATGAACAACTGACCTCAAATCTCGATTTAATCCACCATAAAACCCTTATATCTGAAATTTGATTAAAATCTAAAAATATTAATTGTTTACCCCTTTCGAGGAGGTTAAAGTTTTGAAGTTGAGATTTCATCAACGATTTTTAACGGCCATAAGAACTGCTGTGTTCAACCGATTACAATAGTATTAGCATCACAAGAATCAGCATACATTCTGCTTTTTATCCATGCATATAACATTGGATGCTCCTGATTTCAGTGGACAAAAACTGATGTGAATGAAAAAACCCGAGGTCAGCTATAACTTTGTAACAAAAACATGCTATACGTCACTTTTAATTAGACATTATTTTTCCAAGACCATATTTAACCCAATTAAGGGCACAGTACACCACAGTTTGATAGATTGTTTAGAGGGGCCCCTTCGTTCAAAAACATAAAATAACGTTTAAAAACAAAAAAAATTGTAATAAATGAAAGAAAATTATATTTATTTTCTTAAAAGAGATTTATTCAATATTAGACCAATAAAAAATACAGTGGATTTAAATGAAAGTATAAACCAGTGGAGGATGAGTGAGAGCACAGTGCAGTCACTCAGAGAATGTGTAGAAAAGCTAGGACTCCATTTTAAATCTCACAATAAATTACGAGGCCACTGCCTTTTTAACCTGCGAGGAGGATTATAGGGCTGAGTGGAATTGGAGAGAGATTTCGCTAGTTGCTTTTTGATGATGGGGAAGTTTTTGATCAAATTTTGAAAATTTGGTGGGTATGGATTTTAAGAAATACTAAGGTGTGTATGTAAGGGTATTTTATTTGTAAGTTGTGAAATTTTCAATATTATAAAACTAAGAATGTTATCCAGAACAACTTGGATCCGCTTATAAGGCTTACACTTAGATGCGCTGCTGAATGCTAGAGTTTAACCAGGAAACAGGAACTAGCTCTGGCAAGATTTGAGTGGCGATCTTGAGGAGAATCCTGAGAGTGGTTTGTTCAAATGGAGTTTAGCTTAAGCGGGCTGGTTTAATGAAGTTATACAACAGCGTTGATGTGGCTACTTTGAATAAGATAAGCCTACCCTGATGGGCTTGGCATGTATTTAGACCTCTATAAGTCTGATCCCATAGAAAATGCTCCAAGAGGGAATATATGGGCATAGCAGTTTACGGTGGTCGTATGTTATAGCTGAAATACACAGGTCTTTGGATCCAGAATTAGGTGATGTCTGTCATTTCTGCAAGAGGCCTTTCCCACAAGAGCAACATAGTGCTAATGAAAGAAGAAAAATTATTGAAGAAAGAAATGTGAAATAATTAGGAATCTTTAAAGAAAATATAATTATTTTTGAGAACATAATAGATGGATTAAGATTTTTTTTTTTTTTTTTTTTTTTTTTTTTTTTTTAATTTAGCCAACTATGGACCGCAAAGAACTCAAGACTTGTTGATTTTTCTTTTCTTTTCCCAGAACCTCTTCATATGGTCGCTTCTGCTTTTCCACTCCTCGAAAATGATAGGCTTGGGTCTCCTGTTGGGTGGTCTCTCTGGAAAAGATTGTATTTTGTCAATTCTACTCTTTTCTATAGTGGAACATCTGTAGAGTAATTCTTAGTTCATCGACATCCCTCCTCACCTCATACACCCATTTAGAAGTGGATTTTAACCCTATGATGTAGTTGAAGATTCTTTTGGTCTGTCTACCTTCATTCATCCTAGTAGATGTCCGTAGAACGTCAACCTCTGCTTTATCCTTAACAGTGTCCGTGATTTTGTTAGCTTGCTTGTAGAGTTACTCATCTTTCCTATTTCTCCTCTCCCTGAAAAAAATCTGCAAGGCAACTCGGCAAATCGACACTCTATAAAAAAGGTTTTTACTTGCACGTGTTGTTTACTTCTCCTGACTGCATCCTAGATCATCTTGTATTTCTCAACTCATTCTTCGTAATTGTAAAAATAAAAGAAAATAGCATTCCAACGACAGCATATTATTTCTGATGCCATCTTAAAATATTTTATCGTGATAAGTGTTGAGGTAAATATCCAATAGGAATGTTAATTCATATCTTCCAAAAGAAAAAAAAAATTAAATTATAAAGAAATAATTAATTGTTAACTTATTTCTACTGCTCCAATAATGGCTAAATAGTGTGTGGTAAGAATGTAAATGAATGCGTAGGAGTTTATTCATGAAGGTGGATAAAATCGGCCATTTTCAAGTGAAACCTCTCAAGGCTGCAGAGTAAAAGGTATCCAATGCTGTGAAACGTAAACAAAGTCAAGCTCAGACAGCTTGAAACATTAAACAGGTTTTAGACAGCATAATTATGTTTAGTTAAAAAATAAATACAATTTATACATAACACTTCTTTTTTCTTTTCTTTTTTTAAATGAATTGTTGCAGACAAGAATAATTTGTAAACAGAAATAAAACGAATGGGGGTGAAGGAATAGTTTTCAATTTATTTAAACTACCTGGGTTTTATCTTTAATATCAATTTGTTATTATATGGATATCCCTATACACTCCTTAGTTACATGGCCAAAACGCTTATTCCAGACGTCACCTAGAGAAAGCTGAAAATAAGCTGGATAGAGGACTCCTAAACTAGTTGGAGGTACCACAGGGTTCTTCCCCACTTTGATTGAGTTAGAATTAAATTAGAAAAATCCTTAATACTCCTTACTTTGTCATAAACAATCAACATAGATCTTAATATTTTTTATGTTTCTGACTTAGCCCAAACCTGACACCTATCCTTTCATAGCAAACTCCATAATCATTCAAATCCATTTGTATCACAACTCACTTCACATTCAATTCCAAATAATAAGTTGGCCTTTGGACCTGCTAATATAGTATTTAATTATATAGAACTTTTATAAATGCTACCAGTGGGTAGTGGCTTTACAAGCAACATAATATACATGCAATTTTTAGCATTATCATCACATTTTCATGTATTTTATATGTATTGTGTACAGTTGTAAATTTCAATAAATATATCTTCGATCCTGCGCTCTCTCCCTCCAGCCTTGAACCCCCACCGCCTCCGATCCGAGGACGTCCTATCCTTCTCCTGCCACCCGGTTTCCCGTATAGCATCTTCTTTGGCACCCTTTGGTCGGTTATTCTTTCCACATGACCTAACCACTTAATACGTGTTCTTTTTATCATCTCCACGTTGTCGGGTTCCCCAAAGAGTATTACGATCTCTTCATTCTTTCTTCTCCTCCAAAATCCGTTCTCGAAAACTCCGCTCCATATTCTCCTCAAAACTTTCCTTTCCCAGGTGTTGAGCATCTTTTCTGATTGTTAAGTTAAGGGCCATGTTTCACATCCATACATTACCAATGGTCTTGTAAATAAGAATTTTCATTCTTTTAGATAAACACCAAAGTTGAACACTTTTTGAAGAGAGAAATAGCATGTGTTTCCTCCTGCTATTCTTGTTTTTATTTCACTTTCAATTTTAGTGTTTCTTTCGACCAGGCTTCCTAAGTACTTGAACTTGTTTACAGACCTAAAACTATGATTTCTGAAAGTTATTTCTCCGTTTTCTTCGGTTCTCCATCTTGGTCTTTTCATGTAAACTGTCTTATTTTCGTTCACTGCAAGACCTAGTTTCCTTGCTGCTTCTTCGAAGATATAAACAGCTATATCTAAACAAAAAAATTCAATATAATGTTTTTTTTATATACATTTATTGAAATTTACAACTGTACAAAATATATACATCAAGTAAATGTATTGACAACGATCACAATAACATGTCAAAACATGAAACGAACTACTAATCAGTAGCACTTTATTAAAAATTCTACACCAGAAGGTCTCTAAGCCATCTTCGTTTTAGACGCCTCGGAGGACTGTGAGGAATGGAGTGGAAAGCAAGTTGAGAAACTAACGGATGGAAGGATAGGTATCTGGTGTGGGCTAAATCAGCAACATATGGAACATTGAGATCTTTATGGATAAGTTTATTGGTGACAAAGTAAGGAGCATTGAGGATTTTTCGAAGGATTTTGGATAGTAAGGATTGAATACGAGATGAATTGCATGGTTGAGTGGCGCCCCAAAGCTTTTGGGTCTTTTGTAATTAATTTGGAGGTTTGATCGTTTGTCTAGTAAATGTTGAAGTAGTCTGTAATGACGAACAGTTTCTTGTCATTTTAGTATTGTCAATATAATTATTAATAATTTTGCACAAAAATAAGTTTTAACTTTTAGTATCACAGTGAACAGTTTTGTATAAGGTATAATGTCTCTTGTTGGTTTTAGAAAATTTAAATATTTTGACGATTTATTTACTTATATCTCTATGTTAATTAACCTAAGTGAGAACAATAGATAGACAAGATCGATGCAAACTGGCTGCAGGAGTAGCAGCCAACAAGAGCAGCCCTGTCGAATTTCCTTTCACTGTTTGGACACCGGCGAGGAATGCACTACCCCAGAGTGGTTGGTCTTCACCCTTACCGGTCGTCCTTCCACTAGTACCTGTGGCCTCCTTCCCAGGTCCCGATCCTTCTTAAACCCCTTCAGTTCATTCCCTCCTTCCTGGCTCTTTGAAATTTATCGTTACCTAAAGGTTATCGTTACCCTTTGTTTGCCACTTCTATTGTCAGTTCGTTGTCTGTGATCGCTGCCTACACGATTGGGTCGATTTAATATTCCACGCAGCGGCTCTTTTGTCTGTCAGGGAACATGATGTTAACTGACCCTGTCTGAGTTCATTAGGATATGCCATCGGGTTGTTCCTTTTTAGTTATTTATCTTAAAGTCTTGGTAAATATACCTGTTGTTTTACAATATTAAATATCATTATAATTAATATAAACGTAATATATTTTAAAAACAATATATGTTATACGATAAAAAATATTTTGTGGATAGTTATGCTATGCCAATGGTACCAAGCCAAAATAGACCCACCTTTAACCTACTGGCCCTTTAATTTAACCTACCCTTCCCCTTCCATTCTGGATATATATCAGGTATCCGTTTGATCTCCTCAGGTTTGTAACAATATATTTAATTTCTTGTCTTACATTTTTGAAAACTTTAGTGTATATCATCTATGTAACAAAGTTCTGATGTTTAGAAAATTTTCTATGTTTTAGAACTGATGATGAATGTTTAGCATTTGAAACTAGTTTTCTAATAAAATAATTCCAACAGAAGTGGCAATTAATTCATCAATCCTCGCTAAATAGACCTTTTCAAAAAAAGCTGTGTATATGAACTAAACTGTAATTAATGTGAAGCTAATAAAAAACTGGATGATCGGTGAATTAAAGATTAAAAGAAAATTTAAATTAATTTAAAATTTAAATTTAAACTATAACTATAAGAACTAAATTAAAAAATAAAAAACTATAAATTCAATAATGACTCGGGATTGAAACTAATGCATCAAGTAGAAAGTACCCTAAAATTAAATATTATGAATCATTAAAAAAAAATAAAATCGTTCAAAATCAATACAGATTTTTGTTTAAATGACCAGGACGTTTCCAATAGTCCCGTATAAAATTATTTTTTAATAGGAACAGAAAAATTTAATTACTCATAGGGAAAACCCAGGGATAAAACTCAAAATTTAACCTACCTGGCGCTTCCTCATCCACTCTAATTATCTTTCAGTTGTGAGCTTTTCTTTCTGAGGTGAGTAACAGTTTTCAAAAACTATTTGATTTCTTGTCATACATTTTTGAAAACTTTAGTATACATAATCTATGTAACAAAGTGCTTCTGTTTTGAAAATTGTGTATGTTGAAGAACTGATAATGAATATTTAACTTTCGAAAATTGTTTTCAAATTAAAGAATCCCAATAGAAAAGGTCTACCATATATGCGTTGAGTCTCATGGAAACCTTAACGTATTCTTTTCCTAATTTCAGACGGTAATGCTTCCTCGGTACTTTATTATTCCAATAACTAAAAACAAAAAAACCTTCCTATATTCTTGACTTAATAACTCTGCGTTCTTTCATCCATCTCCTGAACACAACTATCAACATTTTAACCTGTACGAGTACGACCTCACATAGAACTGCTCCTTTGAAAACCCTTCAAATACTCCACCTGAACACTGAACACAGTGAATTCCAGAATAACGTAGTTGTTTTTTTTCATTTCAATGTTTTGGGTCACTCCTAAAACAATTTTCATATTTACTTCTCGGTTGTTTTTTGTTTAGTATCCTAGACTTTGGAGATGCTTCTCAGATTTAAGATTCCTACTTGGAACTAGATATTTTCCTCTTTTGAAACGTCCAAGAAGCGATCCTTCGGAAGTCTATTTTACATCGTCGTAAATAGTGTAGAGTCTTCATTTATTCCTGGTCTAGATGTGTAAATTACCACTACCAAAAAAACAAGAAAAACTTACTTTAGATATGAAGAAAGGATTTTTAAGAAAACGAGACTATTTTTGCTTTTTAACAGTAAATTTTTTAAAGTTCACTGCTAAAAAAAATCCTATATTTCACCGAGTTTTTTTAATTTTTTATTCAAAGCTACTTATATAAAAAATACGCATTTACATATTCTACATATCTATTAATATTTACAAGCTTGCAGTCACATAAAAACTTTTTTTGTAAAAAATGTTTGGTGAATAAAGGACAGAGGTGCCCTTGAGTTCTGGGAACTTGGTCCTCAAGGAACTCAGTCAGTGGGACACGGGATCGTTAGCCCGAGTCAAGAACATTTGAGTTCATTGTTCTCGATGGGAAAATTAAAATAAAAGAAAAAAAAAATGTTAAAGGTAAGGTGAAAGAAATAATAAAATAACAATCATATCTTTGCCCTATTTTGTACAGCAATTCAGGAAAAGAATTATCTCATGATAATATTTAAAAATAAATATGTAACTACATAAATAATATATAAAATTTCCTAGTAAACACATTTTTTTAAAAATTAGTAACATGCAATAAATCAAGCATACAATAGTATACATGAGGTTAATAATTTTAAATAAATATATTTTAATCAATTTAGATAAAAATCTGTTAATTTTAGTATTATATATTGTAAACATATTAGATATTTATTATTTGATATACATATTAAAATACTGACGCAATTAAAAGTCTATACTGTGGAGCGAAAGCTAAGGTCAAAAGTGGGGAACCGTTTGACAAATAGTTTCCTTATCACCAAAGGCCTAAGACAAGGGTGTAGTTTATCACCCACCCTTTTTAACCTCTATCTAGAGGAAGTTTTGAAGGAGTGGAAAAGGAAATGTCGAGGTATGGGTGTAAGAATAGGAAAGCAAAACTTTGTACAGTCTACATTTTGCTGATGATCAGGTAGTTATAGCTTCCGAGGAAGATCTAAGTTATATGCTAAGAAAGCTAGAAGAAGAATATTCTAAATGGGGCCTAGAAGTCAGCAAGGAGAAGACAGAATACATGGCCTTCAACGCCTCTACAGCTTCTCTGCTATTAGAAAATTGGTCGTTACATCGCAGTACTATCTTCAAGTATTTGGGAGTTAATATTGATGGCAGGGGAACGCTTGAGAGCGACATAAAAGAAAAGATAAAGAACGGAAGAAAGCTGATTGGCATGATGTGAAATGTGAAATGTGGATGTGTGTGTCCTGTTAAGTTTTCTGAGAAACACTGCTTGACAAATACAATGAAAAATATACATTACTTTAAAATGTTTTTTTTTTCATTAGGCTACAATTATCGAAGTCCTAAAGAACCAATTTAAAATGATAGTATGTATATATATCTTTTAAATGCTCGTTATATATTTTTTAATTTCTAATTCTTTAAACATTTTTTAATAAAAATTGATTTTTAATCCTTCTCTACCAAGTATCAGTTAGGCTTCTTTTGTTTTTTTTTCACTATATTTATTATATCCACACCTGTCACTCAATTTGTGACAATAAGCGGATGTGATATGAGAAATTAAAAAAAAAAAAAAAAAATTGGCATGTCAGGCATGAGGGAGGGAGTTCAGCACCCAGCTGAAAAAATATCTTTTTTTTTTAAGAGGCTAGAAAGAGACTTTCCACATGTTTTGGTGTTTAAGAACCCGTTCCCAATGAGAAAGAACATAGAATTTGTAATTTACTTTGGCGATATTTTGAGCACTTATGGTTACTGCACGTCCCCCCCCCCATGTAGCCTAACACCATTCACATGATGTTTGAATATCAGCCACTTGTCAAGACCTTTATAATTAGAATTGTCACGAGAAAACATACACGAGGAAGGTTGTAAGGACTGTTTATTGATAATGTTTTGTTTTAAACCGAAAACGTTTTGTCAAAAATCGACTAGAATCAAAAAGAGGAGTATTGTTGAGGAGGAGCGGTGGGGGGGTTGGTGGAGGGGTGGAAAGTGTGCGGAGTTATGTGGAAACGGTGAAAGCCAGTGTCAAGTTGAACCTTACACAACGGCTGTATCTTTATATAACGGGTTCGTTGCACCTTTCGGTCGCCATCTTGACCGGCTACAACACTCCTCTCCAAATTATTTGCTGGCCCGTTCAGTGTTAAGGGCGCCAGCTGCGAGGCCTTTTGGGCTATACCGGCCTCAAGTCGAAAACAGTCGATGGGGAAATATTTATTATCCGAGTATAAGATTTAAAAAGGATTTTGGATAAAAGTAGGGATGGGTATTATAAAAAAAATTGAATACCGAAAAAAAAATTTCAGGTGTGAATATATCGGTGACCACAAATATCGTGATTTTTTTTTTTTTTTTATGTAATGCCATTTTAAATACATCTTATATCTGTGTTATCAGTAAACAATGATCCCTTCATTGCCTCCAAAACACTTCAATCCCATATCCTAACCCTTCAAGAATGGTGTCATAAATGGAGAATCAAAATAAATCCAAAACAATCTCAACAAATAACCTTTACTTTTCGTCGTAAACCCTATAACCTATCATATTTGATGATATTTCACTAATCCCCGTTGAACAGATCCGCTACTAGGACTCCACTTGGACAAACGTCTTACTTGGAATCCACATAAGAGACTAAAAAGACAAGAAACTGCCCGTCGTAACAGTTTACTTCAACATTTATTAGACAAACGTTCAAAGCTCCCAATTAATTACAAAAGACTAATATATATAACTGTGATTAGAGCTATGTGGACTACGGAGTTGAGCTTTGGGGCTCCACTAAACCAACCAATTCATCACGTATCCAATCCTTACAATCCAAAATCCTTCGAAAAATCCTCAATGTATCTTACTTTGTAACCAATAAACTTATCCATAAAGATTTTAATGTTCCATAGGTTGCAGATTTAGCCCAAATCAGATATCTATCCTTTCATAGTAAGCTCCATATCCCACTCAAATCCCCTAATTTCCCAACTTGCTTCCCACACCTTTCCAGATAATCCTCCGAGGTGTCTGAAAAGAAGATGGCCTAGAGACCTTCTAGTGTAGAATTTTTATTAAAGTGCTACTGATGAGTAGTTCTTTTCAAGTTTTGTCACGTTATTGTAAACAGGACATTTACTCGATGTATAAATTTTGTACAGTTGTAAATTTCAATAAATTGTTATTAAAAAAATTTTTACTATATATTCTATAAATTTATATATATACAGTTGTAAAATAATTTTTTGGTCAATAAAGGACCAAAAACCCGATTATTAAAAAATTATATATTTCTATCGACAAAATATAATTTTGATATATATATATATATATATATATATATATATATATATATATATATATATATATATATATATATATTCTTATCACATACCAGACTTAAAAGGCAAGAAACTGCTCGTCGTTTCCGGCTACTCCAACATCAACTAGATCAGCTAACAAAGCTCCCAATAAATTACAAAAGACTTATTATAGATAACAGTAATTAGACCTATTTGGAAATAGGGAGTTGAGATTAGGGGCTTCACTAAACCTTATATTTCTTCTGCTATCCAATCCTTACAATCGAAAATCCTTCCTTACAATCCATCCTTTCATCCTTCCTTTGTAAAATCCTCAAGGCTCCTTATTATTATGTCACAAACTAACTTATCCATAAAGATGTTTATGTACCTTACGTTGCTGATTTGATATGATAAATAATATATTAATCTTGTAAAATGTAAGACAAAAAAATATAGATGCAAGTAAAGAAAAAAGGAAGATACAAGTAATATAGATGGTTACTTATCTGTGTGAGGAGTAAAAATGATGTGATAGAAAGAAGAGTGTAAGTTGGGAGATTTTAAGGGTTTCCTTAATGAGTGATAGGTACACACGAAACAAATTTAAAAATTGGATGAACTTCCAATTCTACGCGTATCCAATCCTTACTAACCAAAATCCTTCCTAAAATCTGCAATGCTCCTTATTATGTTACAAACTTACTTATCCGTAAGGATCTTAATGTTCCTTACGTTGCTGATTTGGCCCAAACCATATACCTATCATTCCATAGTAAACTTTATACCTACTCATATCCACTAATCTCCCAAATTGCTTCCCATTCTATTCCCGATAATCCAGCAAGGCGTTTGAAAAGAAGGTTAATAGATCTTCATATGTAGCATCGTGAAAGAGCTACTAGCAATTAGATCTTTACATGCTTTCGACATGCCATTGTGATCATTTTCCTCAAATTTTTTATTGCATTAAATCTATAATAAATAGTTTGTAATTGTCATCATGTTACAATGATATTTGTGTTTATATTATCTTTTTAGTTAATTTATTTAACAACTTCAATAAAAAAACTTTTTAAGAACCTATTGTGGTATTAGATATATGCAGATCATTTAGTGGAGACGCGATTAAAAATAAGTTATCGGCTGAGTAAGTATGCTGGTTGAGGGAGAGAAGTACCAAATGCCACCTTCTCATATTTTACTATTTCAGTAGATCTCTCATCCAGCTCTTTTTTTAGAATTCTGAGGGAATTCCCGGTCACCTGGAACCATGTTCCATATAAATAGAGACATACATAAAAAAAATCGGAACGAATAGGTACTCATTCTAACTTTGTGCGTAACAACAAGACCTTAATTTAACAAGACCTAACCAAAGACATGGTAAAAACTTGGCAGAACTCAGTATGTTGATGCCATACTCAGTTTCCTCCTGGACCAGATGTTTCTAACCCCACATGCTCCTGTACCGTGAGTTAATAAAAACATTTCGCAGATGTGCACACAGTTTTAGATATTCTCACATCTGGTTGTAGAAGAGAAAGGAGTGAATAGGTTTGGTGCTACCGATTGTAAAAGAAATTTGTGTCTGTTGTCGATATGATCCGGCAAAGCGAAAATCTCTGCAATTAATAGGGCGTTTAAAAAAAAATTACCGTTCAAAAGTCTGTAAATATCTTAATGCTATTTATTATTTACCAATACTTAATAATCCCTTTAGAGCATTCTCTAAGCTTGTTTCTAACACTGGATTTATTTTTAAAAAAATAAAAGCTTCAGTTCAGTTATTTATTTTAAAGAAGAAACATGACAGTGTACTACGAAATTTTCGTAATTTTAAGACATTACTGGAAAAAAAATTTCACAGCTGCTGAAGCAACACATGAAATTATTAAATATGAAGGGGAAAGTGTCCTTAAAGGGCGCACTGCGCGGTGTTGGTTTGAAAAATTTAGAAGATACGACGTTGGATAGGAGGAAGGGCTCCGGGCGGCCATTAATGGATATTGATGAGATTCTGAAGGAAGCTGCTGAGTCAAATCCGTCCACAAGTACTCGCGAACTTGCCAGGGAGTACGGTGTGTCGAAAGATAATGTTAGTCGCCAGATAACAATGGACTATACTTTGAGTATTGTCATTTTATTTTATACACCCCATTATTTTCCTTGAGGCTACTATTATTAAGTTGTAATTATTATTAAAATAAGGTTTCATATCAACTCATGTTTTAGAAGATTTTATTGTACAAATCAGAAGAGTTTAAAAATATATTGAAAAAATATGTTTAGAACACGATGGTTCATTAAATATGATTCAACTCAACCCAATCCGCTTTGGTAAAATTTACTCAAGACCTTTTCCTCCTTGGACGAACAGAATATTACGATCCTGATCCTCTTTGATTTTTCAAAAGCTGTTGATTCTGTTGACTAAACAATCCTCCTCTCCAAAAACAATAACCTCTCAATATCTAATAGTGCGTTAAGCTGGCTTCATTCCTTTTTATCTCAGCGTTCCCAAACAGTGATACCTGGAAAACCTCATTCATCTTCACTACCACTCTCGCGAGGAGTCCCTCAGGGATCTTCTTTTTCACCTAACCTATTTTCTTTCTATATTAATGACTTGCCGAATCGCATCCACTACTCCCAATATCATCTTTATGCTGACGACTTTTAAATATATTTATCCTTTCATCCTTCAGACATACTAGAGGAGACTTGTAAGCTGCAAAAAGACATAGATAGCATTAACCTATGGGCAGTAGAGAATAAGTTGAGTCTGAATTCAGAGAAAACAAAGGCTACCTCATTGGGTCAAAACCTCACCTAAAAGCCCTTCCCTACTATCCACTGCTTTTCCTTAAAAAAACCGTCCATTTCATTTCCAAAATTCCATTAAAAATCTGGGAGTAACTTTTAATCAACATCTTTCTTGAAATAATCATATTTCCTAAATCACGAAGAATTCTATTTTTAAGCAACTTTCACATTTTTGGTATCATCTCTCGTATATCTCAACTTTGACTACGGATGCATAGTATATGGAGGACTGTGTGATGAGATGTAAAAGGCTAATAAACTGTTTCATTAGATTTATTTTCGGGATCTCTAGACGTGATCACATATCTCACAGGTATTCTGAAATTGGTTGGCTTTACCCCAGTTTCCGACGTCCTGTGCAAATTCCTAGGTGCACTTATATTTCAATCCTTGAAAATCAAAAAACCGACCTATATTCATGACCTCCTTACTCTGCGCTCCTCCATCCACATCTTAAATACTAGAACCCAACCTCTCAACCTGTACACTCCTGCGCATCAAACCCTTTGAAAAATGCTTTATTATCTGCGCTTCCTCTTTATGGAATTCATTGCCCATCTCAATTCGGAAAGCTCCACTCTTACTTCCTTTAAAAATCATCTATTTCGCTACCTCCTGAATTTTCAGTCTTCCGAGCAAATGTAAAACATGAATATGTATGTAATATACATTATAATAGTACACATAAGATGTATTCTTTTACAAGATTTCTCATTTATTTTGTAACTCATAATAATATTTTAGTTGGGTACAATCCATTAGTCGTAATTAAAAAAACCCCAGTACCACCCCATTAGTTAGGCGAGGTTATAAATTAATTCATTATAATCTATCTTACGTTAATTAACTTTGTAAAATTACATACGCTGTTACTTAATTGCAGTTGTAAGTAACTTTCCATAGCAATCATTTCGATTTTAATCAGTTTATGGCACACTATAAATAAACTTGCTGAATAATTCCTTATTATATTAGAAATTTATAAATTAAATATTTATTATTACTTAAATATTATACTAAAACTAGAACGCATTTATTTTTCATGTTTTAAATACGATTTTAAATATTTGGCTAAATGTAGAATGTATTTATTTTTCATATTTTAGCTTATTCTCATTAAGGAATAATAAAAATGAGTGTGACGGAAAAATATGAGATACAGATCAAATTTTTAGGTTCTTATTATGAATACTCTACATTATCATTACGTTTTATCACATAATTAATTATTGTAAATTAATTATATTAGGTTGTTTCACATGAAATGTCCGTTTTCAAGGTAAAGGGATTTTAGTAAAAATACAATATGAAAACAATATAATTTTATTCGAAGTATTTACCTTCTTTTTCTACACATTTTTCCCAACGTGACAACAATTTTTTTATCCCGGATTTGAAAAACTCTGAGCTTTGAAGTGAAACAAAATCTGAAAACGCACTTTTGATTTCAGCATCATTTGCAAAAATTGTTCCTCTGCAGAAGTTGTCTAAATTCCTGAAAAGGTGATAATCTGTTGGAGACAAGTCGGGAGAATATGGTGGGTGCGGAAGAACTTCGTACCCCAGCTCTTTTCAATTTATGCATGGTAAGTTTTGAAACGTGGGGTCTAGCGTTGTCGTGTAGGAGTATAGGGCCCTTCCGATTTACCAATCCAGGTTGTTTTTTCAATAATTTTTCGTGCATTTGGCCAATTTCATTGCAGTAGGTTGTAGAGGTAATGGTCTCACCTCTAGGCAAAAAGGAATAATGTATGATTCCAGCCATGGACCACCATACTGTAACCATCAATTTTTTCGGGTGCAAATTTGGTTTTGGCATTTGTCCTGGGCTTTCGTCGATGTCTAACCACTGTCCTGACCGACGCTGATTGTCATAAGCAATCCAGCTGCCGAACGACCTAGTTTAAACTCATAAAAAAATATTACACGAAAATCGCGTGTTTCCATGTTCATATTTGAAGTTATACTAAACAGTGTGTAATTGATTGGGAAGCTAATGTTTATAAAAGAAAAGTAGAGGATTAGTAACTGCTTGATTATGATATGTGAACTTTGGAAGTAAACAACAGAGGCTCGCAAAATCCTCTATGTATTTCAAATATTATAAAATCGGACATTTCATGTGAAACAACCCAATATTATTATTGCCCATTGGTAAATGGTAAAATGGTAAACACTTGGGTTATTAATATATTTAATAAGTTGTTCGTATTTTAATATACCAGTTGATTTTTATTAAATTATATTTTAATAAAGTAATGAAATCTAGAAAAAAAAAAAAAAAAAAAAAAAAAAAAAGAAGTCGTTTAGCTATTGTAGTTTATTGTTAATTTCTTCTGTGTAACATACTATGAGTACCAACAGTACTCCAACTGGGCGTTGAGCGGTTTGAATTTCTTTTTTACTCAAAGAAATCAAACAAATTTTTGATATTAAAATTTTCAAAATGTGATTCCTTTTAAAGTTTAATGCAATTTTTTTTTTTTTTTTATAAATAAGGTTTTTTTTACAAATTATTTAAGTGGTGGGACTTAGTAAGTATGATCCAAAGCTATAACTATCATTCATACCTCTACAGAACTTTTTTTATTTTTATAATCTTCGATTTTTGGATCTTGTTGCTTATCTTATTACTTGATTATAATTCCGCTTTTATTTTTTTTTTAATATTACAGATCATCTTATTTTTTATTTTTTTAAATATTTCTCTACTTATTTATGTTTTTTTTTTTTTTTATATTTTCCTAATTACATCTTTATACTAGATTTCTAATTAAATAATTCATAAACTGTCGACTTTGAAACTCCGACAACGACTGAATACATACACATACTTACTTAAACCCATAAGGACATACGCCACACAAATATACGGAACTGCAAAAAATAAGCACCTAAAAAAATATAAATATTCCAATCAAAAATACTCGGATTTATCACGAAATAACCTTGGTACGTTTCAAACCACACACTTCACTCAGGTTTACAAGTAGCCACAGTAAAGGAACATATACACGACCTTTATAGACGATATCATAGACATAACAACATACTCATTAATGGCATGGCCACCACTGACATACCTGGAAGTGCTCTCAGAAGGCTTAAAAGATGCTGGATGAGAGATTTGCTCAAATAAATCTTTTTTTTAATCCATGCAGGAGGAGGTACTGTTGAGTGCTCCACTCCCACACGCCTATAAGGCCTGGATTATTACAATATGAACAAATTCACTTATTGCTACCACAATAACAGCTGTGAATAAAAATGTGAAAGAGAAAAAAAATTGAAATAGTGCTAATATTATTAAATAATCCAAGCAAAGTTCATAGTTGCTTAGAAAGTTTAAATAAAAGATTCTGAATTATCGAGTTATTTTTTCAGAGGGGGATGGTAGAAGATCCTCCAAGAAGAAAATTGTTTAAGGTGTAATTACAAAAGCAATAATTCTCCCATATTTATTTATTAAAAATCATATGATGTTACATGATTGTCCAATAATAATATTTTATTTCATTATTTGCGACGTTTCATGGTCATTGCCACATTATCAAGCTCTGAAACATGCAAAAACACACATGCATGGCAAATTGCGAATAAGGTATATTATGTGCATCTATATTCGACCATGTACTTTATATAACTAATGAATTACCTTACAAATGTCCAAAAATACAAGATCCATTTCCACTATAATCTTTAATCGACTAAAAGTCTTGTCACTGGTATCATGTCAAATCTACATACATTAAAACTTAATGAATAACAAATAAAAACAATATAAATACAAAAAATCGTAATAAATAAAAATATGAAAAAAGTACAATGTTCAACTGCACATCTATGATTTTGAAAAATTTACTATTATCGTATAGCTATTGTTAATTGATATAATTACCTCAAAATAACGAAAAAATAAAAACTCTATTTGAACTAAAATTTTTGCTCATATTTCCACCTTCATTATCACTGTCCATTACTGCAATAGGTCCAAAGGTTAACATTTATATATTCAGTTTGTTTATTAGTAGTGCATAGTGGGCTCCTATTTTTTGTGTTTCTGTTTTGAAATTTACAGCTGTGTCCAAATGTTTTGTTATGAAGATGGATTCCAAAATTTTTCTTTTGTAACTGTTTAGTTAAGGATGTTTTGGTCATGTTTCAAAGAGGAAAAACAATAAACCAAAGGTTGGAGATGAAGATTCCTAAACACCTTGAATGGAAGGAACAAGAGGACAAAAAGAGGTTTGGATAAATTATGAAATATTCTAGAGTTTGAGGAAATCTCTTCTCATTGCACAAGCGATAGGTGAAGAGGGGTTATGATGACGAAAAACAAAAATTGAAAAAAGCTTTAGAATTTTTTTTTTTGGGTAACATTTCTCATTCACCTACCAATTCATATTTTATACCATATTTTTCATGGTAAATAATTTACGAAAATTGCTAGCAAAAATAGAATTTGTCCTAAAAGTGTATGTTGAAAGAATGTAATTCGAGTCAGGGTATAATTTGAGGCATTATTATATATTATATATAGAAGAGCCTATAGAAAAAGGTAAATAGTGTGTTAGCAAGAGGAGCGTTGAGTATTTTAATACTGACAGTGTGCCGGGTGAAAGTCTGCGGTTTCTAGGTCAGTGGCCAAACTTGACAATGGCCGGCTCAGCGGCCATCCCTCCTCTCAGTTCTCTCTTGCTCTCTGTACAAATTATATATTTATTTACTTGTATTCTTTGATTGGAATAATTATTTATGCATACGTACATAATGCAAACTAAATATAACTTTCTTTAAATATTGTTCAGAAAATGCAATAGGAAGTTATATATACCTTATAGATAAATATAAATAAATAATATATAAATATAAACTTATATATACCTTTTCTTACAAAATAAAAGTTGTTTATACAATAATAAGTTTCATATGCCCTAGTTAAAGAATATAGGGACGTAAACATCCAAAACAGAATGAAACTTTCAGCCAAGAAATTGAAAATATTAATTTAGTATATTTTTGGCCTCTCGGTATAAAAACAATATAAAAGCAATTTTATCTTCCGTTATGTAATTTAGCATATTTTCAGATTCCTCATCTCAAAAAGCATGTAGAAACTTAATTTTGTAATCGGTTGTAATTGAATTGTAATCGGTTGTAATTGAATTGTAATCGGTTAAACACAGCAGTTGTGCCTTCAGAAATTGTTGATGAAATCTCAACTTTAAAATTTTAACCACTTCGAAAGGGATAAAAAATCAATATTTTTGATTTTGATAAAATTTCACATATAAGGGTTTTATGGTGCGATAAGTGGTGATCAGTTGTTCATGAAAAAAAAAGTTTCTACTGATTTACAGCGGATTTCCTTGGAATTTTGTCATTTTTGAGCACTCTAAAGCCGAGTAGTGTCTTGAGCATAACGAAAGTATTTTTATATCAAATAGCATACATAACTGCAATTAAACGTGAATGAATCATTTCTCTATCTTGACTGAGAGCTGAGACAAAAAATAAAACGTGATTTTCATATTTTTTTTTTTTTCCGGCTCCTAATGCCCATTGGCGGCTATAACTCTAATTTTGCACTATTATAGGTCCCTACTACCCACACAAAAATCGGCATTTAAATCTGTGAGTTAAAACTCCAAACGTCCCCTTGTTAGTATATTTTTGGCCTCTCGGTCAAGGCAATTTTATCTTCCTTTATTTAATTTAGAATAAAAAAAAAAAAAAATTATAGTTTAAAAAACACGTTTTAATAGCAAACCAAACTAAACCTATCTTAGACAAAATCTAATGATCTACAACTATTAGTATATAACATTTTTTTATTGGATTAGCCATTTTTGTGTTATAGGCTCTTAAACATGACCAAAACTAACTTTTTGAGAAAGTTGGCGAAATTTATCGATTTTTGACAATCGATTGGGGTAAACGCCTAAATCAAATTCAGCTTAAGGTATGTCTTTATACGCTCAATTCAATAAACTTTAATTTCGTAGGTAACATATTTATCGATTTGAAGCATTTTTGTACATATTTTATTTTGCAAAAATCTGAAAAAAATTGCAAAAACGTTGGGTTTTTTTGCCCCCAAAAATTTTCCCCTTATCAAATGTAGTCAAATTTTTTATATTTTATTCTCAGGACCCATCTGGACCATACTGAATCATAAAACCTACTACTAGGCTGATTCCCTTTTTGGGGGTATTTCGAATGGACTAAGTAAGAATATTAAAACAAAGGTGTGTAATTATTGTATTGTCATTGGCCCTTGACACGTGTGCAATTTTTCAAGATAATCAGATAGCTGGAAATTGGTAAAAAATTCCGATGCAAGATTCCGTTACATACAGGTGAAGTATAATAAAAGCGTTTTATTAACATAATTAAAAAAAAATAATAATCTTAAATTTTCTTACTAGTTCAGTAAACCCTTTAGGTTTTCGAAGTCTAAAGAATGAAACTTTTAGCCAAGAAAATGGAAATATCAAGTGAATTCTTCACTTGTCATTATACAACAGCGGCAAAAAAGTTGTTTATACATTTTTCTAGTTTACTTAAACCTTTTCCAGAATAGTTTTATTATTTTCTAGTTATGTTCAATCCATTTCCACATTTATTTAATCTTTCCCAGTTATGTTTAATCTTTCCATTTTTATGTAGACTTTGATATTTATATTTTAACTTTCGGATTAATATTTAAAAAATTTCTAATTACGTTTAATCTTTTTGCATTCTATTTTAAACTTTTCCATATATATTTCACTCTTTTTGTTGGTAAGTTCTGGTATGCAGTCACAGATACACAGCAATTAAAAATAAATTTTGATTTATAATGCCGACGTTTTCGACTTGCATTACAAGCCTTCTTCAGGGCTAGAAGAAAAAGAAAACAGATTAAAAGATATGACAAAATTGCAGAGAATATAAAAAAGGTATGAAAGGAATAACAGTATGACAATAAAGACAATGACATAAATGCAATATATCGAGACAATGAATTTTAACTAATTAAAAGTTAATGAGTAAATAAAACAATTTAATGGCTAAATATAAAAAAAATTAAATTAATGAGCAGATACAAAGTAAAATTTTCTAGTTATATTTAATATTTTTAAATATTAAATTTTTTCTTATTTCCAGACTTCTTCTAGCCCTGATGAAGGCTTGCAATGCAAGTCGAAATGTCGGCATTATAAATTAAAATTTATTTTTAATTGCTGTGTATCTATGACTGCATACCAGAACTTACCAACATCTTTAAATTAGGTTTGATCCTTCTATACCATCATCGTTACCTCTAGTGATCTTTAAATTACATCTCAGTCAACAAGTAACCCATCAATTTTCCAACTGTGTTTAATCATTTTCCATTTATATTTTCCCTTTTCCTTATGTTTTTAGTTTTTTTTTTTTTTCATTTAGTGTGAACCATTTTCCGATTTTATTAAAAATATTATATATAAAATATTATATATATAATATATATAATGTTTAATAAAGTTCTTGAGGTTCAGTCAATAAATAAAAACAACTATTTTGGCGACGTTTCGAGACTATATTGTTCTCATAATCACGCCCTACTGTGAAACAGAAGGTTACAATAAAATTATATAAGTTATACAAATTATTTCAAAACATAAAGTTAGCTACAATATAAATATATAAAAACATGCGTATAGAATAATTAATTACTTATAATTAAGAAATATAAAGGAATAGGAAACTACTTACAATGTTACTATTATTATTCATTGACTGAATCTCAAGAGCCTTATTAAACATCTATTAGTAACACTCAGGAAATATATCCATATATATGTATGCATACATCCATATAGTTATAAATTAGGGGTATAACTTGTAGAGGGGTGTTGGGTTGTGAATGTGGTTGAAAACATACAATCAAATAGGGAGTATTTTGAAACATGCGTTTATGTCTTTTATTGTGTAAACAGATTATAAGTGAAGAGAAATGGGTAGAACACTACAAGAATTTGTATACAGAAGATAGAGAATAGTTTAAAACATAATCAAGAACCCTCGAAGAACGGAGAGGAGAGGAAGAGATAATTATAATTACGGAGGAAGAAGTTTGGTAGGCGCTTAAAAATTCCTAAAAACGTAAAATCTGCGGGACCTGGAGGAATACCGGTGGAGTGTTTAAAAACAGGAGGGGAGGTTGTAGTTCGGGCATTGGTTCTTCAATTTAATGTTGCAAGGGCAAGACATTCCAGAAGAACTGAGACTAGGATACCTAACATCCATCTATAAAAAAGGAGATGAATGTTATAGGCCTTACATGGGCACCTGGCTCACACGAATTCCAAAAGATTAACAAACAGGATATATACAGTGGAAGGTAGAGGTGAGGCTTCCAAGAGCAAGTGGATCACATCAGTGAAGTCAGATCTGGAACAACTAGGGATCCCACTGAGTAAAACACAAGATATAAGTTTATGTGGCAACTACCAAGGAATATGTGTCCAAAGCAGTATAACAAGAATCCTAGGGGAAGTCTTAAAGGAATGATTGGAGGCATGTTTTCTGACACTGGAGGAACAGTGTGGTTTCACAGCTGGTAAATCCTGTATTGATAATATATTTATAACGAGATCATGAATCCGTTAAAGGTATATTTTATGGAAGATATCAGTAACATAACAGGTACATTAAAGTCGTAGATGTGTTTACTTGTGACAGAGTAAGGAGCATTGAAGATTTTTCGAAGGATTTTTGATTTTATGGTGGAAAATTACTAAGAATATTTTTTTAAAAATGGAAATGTTTTTCTTCTTACGTGTTGTTACCCAACGAATAAATAACCTAGGATCGTACCCTGCATACCAGACGCCCAGTTCCACGAAAAGGTTCCTAGAAGGAGATTGTGTTGGATGCCGACAGAAGAAAGGTGAAGGATGTGGAAACGTTTAGAAAGGTTTATTTAGTGCTGTGTGGTGTGCAACTTGGCTAGGGCCGTTCTACTGCACTCTGTCTGCACTTGCTAGATCACTACACAATAATAAGTTGCCCAAAGACAATCATCCATCTGAGCGTAATTCTTTGACATCAGTTCACAGGATAGTCCATACTAATGCCGTTGTAGTAAAAAAAGTAAGTATAAAATGTAATAAAAATAAGTAATAACGGTCTTTTTTTCTCGATTGCATTATTATCCTGAATAAAATACATATGATAATACATTTGTAACATTTTTCCCTACGTTGATACCTTTGTATACCATAGTATTAAGAGAACTTACAAGCCTAAACTAATAAATTTTATAGTTAATTTTTGAAAAAAACAAAAACTGACTTCAAGATTAAACCTATTGAAAATTTAATTTCCTGAAGCCATTTAAGGATTTTCCTTCCGCAACCTAATAATTTACCGAAACTTTCCAAATTATTCATCAGGCTCATTTAACTTTGTTTGTCATGTGCCATATTATGAACCATTTTTATCATATTGAAATTGACACCATTTTATTTTTATTTCTTCTATTACAAAGATCTTTTTAATTTATATCTAAAGGGAATGTAGGTAGGTTGTTTCTAATAGCAAAAACAGAAGAATATGTTGTTTATTACAATGGACAAACATTTTATATAATTATAAGAAAAGTAAAAGTCTAAAAGAAATGAAATAAGAAAAAAAAAAAAATGCAAGCGTTGTTTCAATGACTTTCTTTTTTTTTTTTTTTTTTTCTCTTTTTTAAAAATTCTTTTAGAAGGTAGAACAAACCAAATGCCTTCCTCCTTGACTTCCATCAAATTAGAAATAAAGATACCCAAAAGTTATTTTAAATTATTGACTGAATGCTGGAGGCTTAGGTGATGAATACAGTGAACTTGAATCATTTTGGCTATTATTCGACCTAACAACTTATACCTTGTGACAATTGTTATGAATTTTATACAATCGAAGTATTTGTAAATTAAGGAGATGAATTTGTCAGGGGTGCAGTCAAGGTTGAATAAACACTGCCAGTTTTTAAATGAAAAACTTATATTTTGGCGTGCCAACGTTTCGACTTGCAGGTCTTCATCAGGGCTAAAATAATTGGATGTGACCAACATGATACAAACATTAAAAAAATAAATAAATAAATAATAAAAATAATTTAAAAATGAAAAATAAACAAGAAAAAAAAATCTGTAGTTAATTAGATAATTGAATACAAAATAGTAGTAAAGTCTAGTCAAGGATACAGTTGTAATAAAGTAATTAAATTATTTAAATTGAATAATATAAATTTAAAATTTTTTAAAGTAATACAATTTAACAATTTTATTAACAGATGTTTTTTTTTATTAGGAATTTAAAAAGGTATAAGGGATCTATATGAAAAGGAAAATGGTAAGATAGAAAGGTAAGCAAAATAATAAAGTTGGCATAACAATAAACGAAGGAAGAGGTTGGGAAAATATGAGAAATTAAAATAAATGGACTTACTTATTTATTTGTAAATTACTGTTAGAAAATAAAAAATTCAGTATAATAGGCATATAAATGCAAACAAAATCTCAATAGACATGTCCTTTGAGGAATGAGACCTTATCGATATTAATTGAGTAAAGCTTTTATAAAAGTGTATTTATAATATTAATTATTAATTTAAAATGATTTAAAACGAGTTGATTTTTGTTATTCTAGTCGGAATGTTTTTGCGGTTTTAAGGGACTATATTGACCCAAAAACAAGACTCCACGGTTAGGAGGGTTGTGGGTCGGGAGAACAACGGTACGGCAGTTACCATGACAACCGAGGTACTCTTTTGACAACCCCTCCCCCCCCCCGAAAACGGTGCATATTGATTGCTACACCGTACCCTACACCCTACACCCCACCAGCTGACCTGTCTGAATTTGAAACCTCTTGCCCTTCCTAACCTTGTCCGATTTCACGATTTCGGATTGACCATTTACCACAGAACTGAATAATCCTGCCACCCGTTTAAACTCAGAGTTAATATTCATAGTGTTCTTTTTCAGTTATTAATATATTTTTACTGAATAATAGCCTTTCTTTACGAGTCTTATTTACTATTAAACTATTTACGGAATTAGTTGACAGAATAGCTTTCACGGAATCGAACTGCCAATTGCCTTTTGTAATGTTACCCTTTCTTAAAAAATATTTTCAATTGCTACTAATTTTTGAGAATGTAGAAAAGTGTTGAATAATTAATAGTAATTTTTTTAATATATTGTACGTGTATCGAAAAGAATTTTTCTTTTCATTGCTCTTGGTGAGACAGATTCAATTAATTTAATTATGTGTTATTTAAAAAAAATAAACAACCAATAATGATAAAAATAACTGAATTTAAGACAACTTAACAAAATTGTATTTTATACTAATGACTAGGGATGTTTATTAAAACGCGATATATAACAAACATCGATATTTTTTTGTGATAGTCTGATATCTTAAATACAAAGTGCCAACAGAGCGATTATTTTCCAAAGCAGTGCGAACTACCATATCTTACCCACAAGAAATAAAATGAGTCAAAATATTTTCGAAAAGTTGCTTTTCCTACAATCCATTGATAACGATATGCAGGTATTACATTGTTTATCTCAAAATATCGATGTCTGACTAAGTGTACCTTTTGTTCAACCTTTCCTTGTTTATGATCCTGAGGAACGTAAGGAAGCAAGAAATCATTACTTCGGGATTTCCCCTTAATTGATTTAATGCTTCCTTTATAAATAATTTATGAAACTTTGGAAGGACTATTACAGTTCCTAGTTAAATATTTAATAAGAACTATCGATCCAACTTACGCCACTATAGAGAATTTCAACAGCTGAATTTTTACTTTTGTAAACTTATTTTTAAAGTAATTATTATAATGTTCGATGAAAAATTTATCCTATAAAAAAATAGGGTCTAGTTTTATTTGAAAAAACAAGTTAAACTTTATAGAATAGTTTTTAAATATTTATAAATAGATTTCAATAAAGTCCCTGCCTAAGTTTTATTTGAAGTAGGTAAACGTTTACAAATATAATAATAATAATAACATTGATTTCCACTATAGTAAAATGTTTGCTTGAAATTATAGAATTTTAATTTTTTTTTTAGATGCAATATTGTTAGATATATATTAATTATTTTTTTAAATACGTTGACACTTAGCTAAGGAGGTGAAATGTAAAGGCTTCTAAAAGATATAAAGGATACATAAAAAATCTGGAATAGTTTAAAACATTCTGCAATCTACAATTTTTTTATAATGGCCAGATAAATATTTCATAATAATTAACTATAATAAATAATAATAAATTATAATAAAATTGATTAATATTAAATTATGAGTTACAAAATAAATGATAAATCTTGTAAAAGGATACATCTTATGTATGCCATTTTAATGTATATTACATAAATATTCATGTTTTACATTTGCTCGGAAGATTGAAAATTAAGGAAGTAAAGAAATAAATGATGTTTAAAGGAAGTAAGAGTGGAGTTTTTTCGAATTGAGATGGGCAATGAATTCCATAAAGAGGAAGCACGGATAATAAAGGATTTTTCGAAGGATGCAGCGAATCCTATATTATAATATAGGATTTAATTTATATATATATATATATAACTTATATTATAATTGATCTTAAGAAGAGTAGAGCTCCTAACTGCTCTTACTCTCCAAATAGCCCAAATAATCTGATAATCGTAATATATGAGAGAGATATAACAAAGATGAGTTTCTTGTAATGAATCGGGAGAATTGATCGATTGTGAAGTTAGTGTGGGATCAGTCGAAAACGACGTGCAGCTTCTTGTCTTTTCAATCTGGTAACTCTATGCGTAGCTCAAGTGATTCTTTAATTGCGTTAATTTAATTTTTTATAAGTGTTTAGTCTTATTTTTTGAAAAGCCTCTTCTCCTTTCAGTGTAAGTGGTCCCCTGGGAGGCATCTATACAATTAATTTGATCTACAAATGATATAACGAAAATAATTTTGGATCAACTAGGATTTTAATTTGGTTTACAGATTTTCTTTGTTTCTCGAGAGATGGACTAAGAATGCAGTTTACTCATAACAAGTTGCCCTAACGAGATTTCTACTAGCTACCAATAAAACCCTCTCCAACGAGCTGTTGCATATACTGATAGCCGATGAAGAAGGTATAACTTCAGATAAAAGGCTGAAATGAAATAGAAAAGTCTATTTACTGGGTGATTGTGACGGGTTCAACGACCGTTGGTTAGATAAGGTAGGTTAGGTAAGGTGCACTGCAGGTAACTGCATAGCCCAGATGCACTTTCTAAACCTATTATATAACCGATCCACGGATCCTATCTTTATGAGTTAGTTACGAAATCATCCTCTGACCTATCCTTCAATTGAACCTCTTCCTCACAACAATGTATATTCATATTAATTTATTATATTCGTGTTTATAAATACATTAACGATAATTTTATGTAGATTCTGATATAAATATATTTTAAAAAAATTATATATCGTAAAATCTATATTGCTAAAACGCATTACAAAATATATTAGTGTTATTTCTTTTTTTTTATATAATAGTGCGTATAAAAAAAAAAAATGACCGTTTTATCAAATTCCAGAGTTAAAGGTCTGTAAATATCTAAATGCTATTTATTATTTACCAATACTTAATAATCCCTTTAGAGCATTCTCTAATCTTGTTTACTAACATTGGACTTCTCAGTTCAGTTATTTATTTTAAAGAAGATTCCTGACAGTGTCCTACGAAATTCTCGTAACATTAAGACATTACTGGAATCAACTCGTGAAATTATTAAATATGAAGGGGAAGGTGTCCTTGAAGAGCGCACATGGCGGCGTTGGTTTGAAAAATTTATAAGTGGAGGTACGACGTTAATGGATATCGATGAGGTTCTGAAGGAAGCTGTTGAGTCAAATCCGTCCACAAGTACTCGCGAACTTGCCAGGGAGTGTGGGGTGTCGAAAGATACTGTTAGTCGCCTCTTCTCTTCATGGGGAAGGTGAAAAAGACCTGTAGACTGGTTCCTCACGAACTTACTCCTCAACAATCAGCAGTCGAACAAAAGATAAGTTTACAGAACTCCTGCCTCATCCACCATATAGACTAGACCTCTCATCTTCGGATTACTACTTGTTTCGATCCATGGCCCATTTTCTTCCCTTTTTCTCCCAAGAGTTCTTTGACAGCCATTCCAAGGAATGGTATCAGCGTGGCATCAAGCAATTGGCTAGCAGATGGGTAATGACGGTAGATAACAATGGACTATACTTTGAGTAATAATTGTATTTTATGTCAAAGAAATAATAATACAAATATTTGTTTAAGAAACGGTCATTTTCTTTTTTATACACCCTAGCACCCACTGTTGTGGCTTCGCCCGCCCTTATAATAAAGAATACACTGGACTGCCCTATCAGTCAAAGACCCATGAATTATATCTTTAAACACAACATCAAAAAGCAAAGGTTTCGACATTTTGATTTGTTAATAATTTTTATATGTCAGAAATAATTTTATTTCATCTAGTTGGATTTTAAATTCTAACCATAAAAGTATATGACAGTGTGGCAAACCTCGTTTCTGCCACTCAACATTGTAGAGCTCTACTCCGTACCTTTGTAACCTCTTATGGAGAATGGCGCTCGCCACCTATTGGTAAATTTGTAAACCTCACTGTTATCCACAACCAATTTTTAATAACCAATTAAATGAAAATCAGCCGATTTTATTACTCCTAATCCTTTTTGAAACTATAAGGATGGTGTTGTTAAAATTTGGTACAGATCGGCTCTGTAGTTTTCCTTGTTAGTTAATACAAACGAAAAATGACTTGCCCTTTTATATAAATTATAAAATACCTTTTTATGCTTTAGCAGTTAATCCCTTATTATTACGAATTTTATTTGATTAACCCCCACCCCCTCATCGTTAACTCAGCATATATATATTATAATTTATTGATATTTAAAAACTGTATAAAACACTATAGAGCAACTAAATGTTTGAAATATGATTAGGATGTCAATAACTTGTATTACTGTAATTAGTAGCACTTATAAAAGTTCTACAATAAAAGGTCTCTTGGCCATCTTATTTTCTTATTATGAAGGAAGTTGGGAGACTAGTGGATTTGATTGGGTATGAAAATGACTATGAAATAATATAGACTAAATCAGCGACGTACGGAACGATAAAATCTTTATGGATTGATTTATTTGTGACACAATAAGAAGCATTGAGGATTTTAATACATACAACGAAGGAGTTTGGATTGTAAGCATTGTTTAATCGAGATATAATCGAAAAACCCAAAAATGGACCTTCCCCTCTCCCCAGCAGATAAAAGCAGCTAAATGTTTCATGATTATTTCATATACCTTCTAAGGCACCTGTACCATGAATTTCAGAGAGGTACTTTAGGGTACTTTTTAGTAATAGATCTTTTCAGTTTAAAAAATGCTTTAGGAGATCTAGATAATTAGGGTAGGCAGTCTTTATAGATACCCTAATTATCTACATCTCCTATATATATCACAGTCAACTATACCTTATGATTAAAAAATGCTTTAGTTTACGGCACTTCTAAAAAAAATTATATAATAGATCAAATTATTAGAAAATTATTTTGAGAATGGCTTACTGGTATGACAATCGTCTATATTCACTAATTACAAAAAAATAATGAAAAAATATCAATATGGTGATACACGAATTTAGGTTAAAAGAATCAATAGTTTTAACAAAATTTGACCAGTCGAGTTTGGTATTACTTTCATCGTTGTTTTTACCTTGAAATCCTTCTCCTAAAAACGGAAGAACCTTTTATAATGTTCCATAAACTACTTTAACTATACACCTATCACAATAGTTTCATTAATTTTGATTATGACTTTTTTCCTCCTAGATTAGCCATTCGTCCCACTGTTCGACGTACTTTAATCTTTATGGATTGATTTATTTGTGACACAATAAGAAGCATTGAGGATTCAACGAAGGAATTTGGATTGTAAGCATTGTTTAATCGAGATATAATCGAAAAACCCAAAAATTGGACCTTCTCCCCTCCCCCACCATATGCGCTCCCCCTAGGGGCGCGGAGTTTTAGTATGTTTACCTACTAATTGCTCCTAACGAAGCACTAAAGTAAAAAATGATCGCATATTTTTCTATGCACCCTACAAGATGTTTATTGACTGAACCATTAGTAAAATATCACTGCCTTTCGATTCCTATATAATAGTAATCGAATCCTTTATCCATTTTAAAATCGTTAAATATTAAAAATATTATATAACAGTATCCCCAAGGACAACAATGGCGGAAGTTATCCTTTGGATAACTTAAAAAAACCGTTACATATTTTAACATATTATCCCTACGGACGAAAAACTAATAAAATCGTTTCTCTAGCTGAGGATCTCTCCTCTTTACAAATTTCTTAGGGTTGGAAAATTTTCCTTCATCTTCGTCTTTTTTCCTTTTGTTAGGATCTTCTTCCTGTAATGGATCGATTAGCATCTGGCTATCTTTCACCGGGCCCATCGTATAAGTGTAATACCATAGTCTCGGCTTCCGAGAACCAGAATGTGGTTTGTAACCACACCAAAAGTCTAAAATTCTCGAGTTGAGCCAATAATATACGTTATTTAACTTAAAAGCCGTTAAATATTTTAATTTAATTTTTATATTAAATAACAGCATCCTCAAGGACGAAACACTAATAAAATCGTTAAATTCCGCCATCTTAAAACAGCATTCTTAAGGACGAAAACTAATTCAAATTGTGGAAGGAGAGAGTGGCCAAGGATGTCCTTCGGTCTCGAAAAATCCTCAGATCTTGGCAGATCTCTAAAGCAGTGTTAATCCTGACGATTCATTATTGAAGGCAGCATATGTTAATCATGGTATATAGCGTTGATAGACTGACTCTTCATCCTTCTAGATATCTTTTGAAACAATTGTGGGTTGTGGTTTCGACCTGAAGATAAGCTGTAACAAAGCTTTGTGGTGTAACTCATCGTTTGAACTCTATGTGCAAACTTCATTCTAAATGAGAATAAAATACCAAGCCCAAAGTTATAGCAGTTCTTGTGTTATAATTTATGATTGGATAATAAATCTTAAAATATTTTTTATATCCAAACCATAGATTGTTAAGAATTAGTGGGACAAGATAGAAGACAATGCAGCGAGCGGAGGGAAGGTAGGTGGTTGCGCTACCTTGACCCGCCGTGTCCAACCGAGACTACTCACCAAACCAATCCATTCCAAGGTTGTAATTTGTTTTCATCGGTTTTCCTCGAGGCTGTTCATATTTCCTGATAATGTTGTTTTCATATTCATTTTCCAGTTCAACTGTCCTAATTTCTTTTTATTAATACGCTTCTATTAACTTCGCCTGTATGTAACGGAATCTTTCATTGTATTTTTCACCAATTTACAGCTATCTGATTAGCTTGAAAATTTGCACACGTTTCAAGGACCAATGAGAATACAATAATTGCACAACTTTATTCTAATGTTCTTACTTAGTCTAGTTAAATTTCCCCTAAAATAGGGTCTGCCTTGCAAAACGTGAAGTAGTAGGTTTTACATTTTTATATGGTCCAGATGAGTCTTGAAAATAAAATATCAAAAATGGAACTAAATTTGACTAACTTTGAAAATTTTTAGGGAGGAAAAAAACCCCAAGCTTTTAGGACTTTTTTCAGATTTTGGAAAAAATGCTTTCAATCGAAAAATATTTTATTAAAAAAATTAAAGTTTATTAAATTTTGCGTCGAGAGACATCCTTTAAGCTGGATTTGATGAAAGCGGTTAGCCACAATCGATTATCAAACATCGAAGAATTTTGCCAAATTTAAAAAGTTAGTTTTGTTCATGTTTACAAGCCAATAACGCAGAAATGGCTAATCCAATCAAAAAATGTTATATACTAAAAGTTTTAGATAATTACATTTTGTGCATGATAAGATTTTTAAAGTAAAAATTTGTCCATTCCTACTCTGAGATATGTCAAATAAACACAAATTGTTGGTTGATTTTGGATAAATAAATGCAAACAAATCACGAATAGAACAGGGGGATTAGCTTCGAACCTTGAAATCAAACAAATATAAGGTCTGACTGCTGCAAATTGTTCACCACACTCAACTTTTTAGTTAGGTATACTATACTATAAAAGTGTGTTTTTTAAACTATAGTTCTTTAAACAATAATTTTCTTAACTTTAAATTTGTTAAATTAATTGACCGTGGAATAGGTATATTTGAAAGACACAGTAGACTTTTAGTTAGGGATTTGTCGATTCTCGCTTCGATCGATTCTTAGCAATGTCGATTCCTAGGAACCGATCGATACCACTAACGTTGGTAATATTTTTGTGATATCTAATTATGTTATTATTATACATAAATCTTTCTCCTAATGACCAAGCCTTCTTTGTTCAGAATTAAATACAAATTCCATGGAACTGCAAGCTAAACTTCAGTTTGATGAAAATATTGATTCGTTATTGGAATATGGAGAAATAAAATTACAATTTCTAATCAACGAAATAATGCCACTCTGACTATCATAAATAATAATATTTTACTGTATATTTTTGTTATTCTTAAGGGGCGGTATGTTGAAGAATAAAGATTTTTTTCCGAATTATTACGCGTAAATACTAGTTTTCGAACCATAATACACAATTAAAACTAATCTGCTGCATCTACCATTATGTTTAGTAATAATTTCAATTCTTTAATTAATAAATGAAACCTTGGAATGTTTTTCTTTGTAAATAATAATTTGTAAATTGAAATATATTATTATACATGGTCTGAATTGTAATTATATATTATATGCTATGGATAGTAAATGCTAATAGCAATTTACTGATTTATTTTTTTAATTATAATAGTTTTTTTTTTTAATTGATTTGATTCCCTTTTTTAGGTTTTTTGTTTTGAAACAGAAATTTATTTTTAAACTGCTGTTTCGATACCGGTATCGAAAATCAAAAAAAATTGGTATATTTTGGTACAAAGTACAAAACGTAATAAAAAGGAAATCAACTTCTAGAGATATTTAAATAGTGTTTTTACCAAGACCCTCATCAAAATCGTCTCTTTTTATATTACTAATCTAATCTACAAACGTATCATGTTTATTTTTTTGTTACTTTTTCGCATTATTCTTTTGGAAGCGTCCTCAAAGCCTTCAGGATTTTGGGAAAGATTTTTTTGTTAGTGTTAAGGAAGCGGGTGTTGAGAGAGAAATTACTGCCTAAAATATTCATATACTATTAGCACCTCCTTTCCCTCGAGTTGTACAACCTGGATTTTTCGGGTTTTTTTTTTGTTTGTTTTTTTCAAATGTCAACATGTCCTTAAAAATACTTCTCTGAATCAAGATTAAGCTCTTGAACTGGACTTATGATGGTACGATGCTTATGCCGTATAATTTGTATGCATTGTTTATATTTTCTTCAGATTTTTATTTCTTTAAAAGTTTTTAAATCAAGCAATGGGTACTAATTTTTGTATAGTATTGTTATTTGAAGAAATTTTTACAGAATTATTATTTATTAAAAATATTTGTTACTTTGCCGACTCCATAAAAACTGCCCACTATTTCCTTATATCTACTGCCTCTTCATGGTACTTACTACCAACCTAACATCCTGGCTCACCCTATCCTTTCATCGTCTATTGGTTTTCGTCCTTAATTATACTACTAGTCTTATTATTTTTCGTCCTTTTGAAAATTGATTCAATTGTTTTCATTTTTAAAAAGGACACTATTTCAGGATCTGTCATTATTCCTGAAAGCCCGTGAAAGATACTGATTTCAGATCTGTCAGGATATGACGATTTTGGTGGCAGAAGGACATCCTTGGCCACTTCTTCCCGAAAATTAGTTTTCGTCCTTAAGGTACTATTTTGAGATCTTCCAGGATCTAACGGTTTTAAAAGGTCGTAGGATATTTCATCATTGTTGTCCTTTTTGATTGAATTTAATATTTTCGTTGTTCACAAAAGATAGTGGCCAAGGATGTCCTTCTGCCGTTAAAAACCGTCAGAACCTGGCGGATCTTAAACAAGTATCCCTCACTGGTTTTATTTTGAGTCCTGTACACATCTTCGTAATCAGTCTAGTATCTTAATTAATGGTATAAGGATCCATCATATTACATCTTAAGGTCGTTATTAATTATATAAATATATCTGTTTTGTTATTTCTGAATCAGCATGTGATCTTGTTTTATTGACTTTTGTGTATTTGCCTTCAAAATCAGTCCGAATAGTCGCTAGAATTGGTTGTTGTTTGTTGTGGCTTACCGTCCTTCCAGGGCAGGGAGGAAGGTTTATCATAAAGGTTTCTAACCTAATCTAGCCAAGATGGGATGGTCAATATTTATTTCAAAATAAATTCAAAGGTGGGATTCGAACTCACGACCTTTTCGAGCGCGAGAGAACCTTGCCTTGAGAACGGTCCTCATCTTCTGCTCTTCTTGCTAAAATATTCTATTTTGAATGGTATAATTTATTATTTAGCAACGTTACCAAATATTTAACAATTCAATATAACTTTAAAATAAGGTAGTCACTATCATTAATAATACTTTGCAAAATATTCAACTTATGCTTAGAACTCAACCACCACTTTCCCATTGAGCAGTATTTCAATTCATATTTATGAATCTTAGATACTGTTTTCTTATGAATTAGTCCAGTCAATAAACACATTGTAGAGTGCATGGAATATGCGATAATTATTTACTTCATAGCTTTGTTAGGAATAGTTAGAAGGTAAACATACTAAAAGCCTCCGCCCCTTGTGGGTGAGCTAACGGTGGGGGGGAAGAAGTTAATTATTTTTGTTTTTTCGATAATATCTCGAAAACGGTTGGCCCTAGAAAATATATTTCAAATAAACATAAAAGCTAATTAAATTTCCTATAAAATTCATAATACATAAATTTGTCCTAATTCTAATCGTTGACGTGATATTCGTTATTGAAAATCGGTGATTTTCAGGAAAAACAAATTTCACCTCACTTTTTGTCAAACTTTTGTTTCTAGTACCTTCCACAATCGTTTCTCAGAAAAAACGTCAGAATCAAAATTGTAGAGCATTAAATTTACTTTAATTTCATATATACATTTTTGGTATTTAAAGCAAGTGTTTACAAAAAGTGAGGTGACATTTCTTTATTTCTAAAATTATCGATTTTCAATAACGAATATCTCGTAAACGGTTAGAACTATGACTATAATTACTTTTATAGGAAATTTAATGAGCTTTAATTTTGACTCGTAGCATATTTTTCTAGAGTCCACCGTTCTCGAGATATTATTGAAAAACAAAATTGGGACGTTCTCGCCTCCACCCACCCTTAGCTCACCCCCCCCCAGTGGTGGGGACTTTTAGTATGTTTACCTTCTAACTATTCCTAACGAACCTACGAAGTCAAAAATTATCGCATATTCCATGCACTCTACACCCCACATTTCAGCACTCATTGACTGGACTAAATATGTAACAGCTGTAATGATCGGTGGTTTACCGGTATTGTATCTAGACAATGTTGTACTTAACAACTTAATCCTCATCAAGTTAGCTAGACCATAATTTACTTCATTCAACATTCTATTGACTCTAACTTTATCAATAAATCTTTCAGTATCTTAAATGCAAATGGTTTCTATGTACAATAGATTGGTGGAACTGCTACAAGCTTGTTCTTGCTTATTCATACTTAGTCTAGCTTGAGCTTGACCGATTCCCTAAAAACTTTCTTGAAAATCTTTTTTTTTTTTCCATTTTGATATTTACAACTGTACAAAATATTATACAACAAGTAAATGTGTTGACAGTGAATACAATGGCATGTAAATAACTTTTGAAGAACTACTCACTAGTAGCACTTCAATAAAATCTACATTAAAAGGTCTCTAGGCCATCTTCTTTTCAGACGCCTCGGAGGATTATCAGGGATGGAGGGGGTAGCAAGTTGGGAGACTAGTGGATTGGACTGGTTATGGAGCTTACTATGGAAGGATAGGTATCTGTATTGGGCTAAATCAAAAACATATGGAACATTAAGATCTTTATAGATGTGTTTAATGGTCACATAGTAAGGAGCATTGAGGATTTTTCGAAGGATTTTGAATTGCAAAGATTGGATACGAGATGAATTGGATGGTTTGGTAGAGCCCCAAAGCTCAACTGTCATGTAAATGAGTCTTTTGTACTTAATTGGGAGCTTTTAATGTTTGTCTAGTAAATGTTGAAGTAGTCTGTAACGACGGGCAGTTTCTTGTCGTTATAGTCTTGTATGTGGATTCCAAGTAAGACGTTTGTCCAACTGGAGTCCTAGGTAGCGGATCTGTTCAACAGGGATTAGTGGAATATTATTTCCTTGAAAATCTGAATTTGCACTTGAACAATGCGGCTTGGGCTACTAGTACTGCAAATAATTGCTTGTAATGAACTTTGTTGAACAGTTTTGGTGCCAGAGGGTTTCAATCATAACAATTATGATCTCAATTATGAAATTGGCTCTGCAATACTTAAATATCAGTGGATTATTTACCAGGTGGATTAAGTAAACCTAATAAGAACTGCAAGTTAAATACGTCTTAGAAGATATTCATAAAATGCCCCTACCAAGACATTCACATCATTCATGATTTAGTATAGTAGTTATAAGTAAGGTAATTCGTAGTTGTTTGTAATAGTTTAGTGGACTTAACGTCTTCATCTACTCCAACTTAGGTGGAAGAATATTCTAATTACAGCCTATTTTAGCCAGAGGAGCGCTAAGGAGTGATTTATTCCCCCGGTCCGCAACGAAATATATGCAAATCCTCATAGGCCGGATTAGCAACGCTATTACTTTCGCCTAAAGCGTCGTGGGATGATTCTCCGAGACGCTCTGACACCTTATAAACTTCACGTTCACTGAAGATCACTGATGGTTATCGATGAAGTTATTAGATTAAGAAAAGTTTCTGAAGTTCTGAAGTTCGCGAGGGATTAGAGTCACAGTGTACCTTCTCAAATCATAGCAACCTTTAATCATATTAATACGCTTTTATTAACTTTACCTGTGTGTAACGGAATCTTTCATCGTAATTTTCACCAATTGCCTATCTGATTAATTTAAAAATTTGCACACGTTTCAAGAACCAATGTCTAATGTTCTCACTTACAATTAGTCTAGATAAGTTACCTCCAAAAAGGGCGTCTGTCTTTCAGGAGGTGAAGTAGTAGGTTTTACGTTTTTATACAGTCCAGATGGGTCCTTAGAATAAAATATCAAAAATGAAACTACACACATCAAAAAAAGTTTTGCATCACCCTAATTTTCTTATTTCGCTTGAATATTTTGGAGAAATATTTTTAGGTAGTGAAAGCGCAACTAATACTGATAAAAACCATTATAATTACAAACAGAAAACATCCTTGTAAAAGTACAAAAATTAATAAAATACGAAAAATTCAGAAAAGAGGAAAATGTCACATTGTTATAATATTGCTTAACAAACATTTATCGTTTACCTAGTACTCCGTGTTTCCTCCCTGGGCTCTAATTAGAGCCTGGACTCGAACTGGCATCCATAAAATAATGTGGTATATGTCTTCTTGTCGAAAACTCCGCCATTCTTGAATCGCTGCTTCCCTCAGTTCTCAGAGTGGTAGGGACGTTGTTAGCGTCCGAAAGTGTTGAGGACAGAGCACTTAGTGGTAGGCAACGCTGTACCACAAGGCATGAGGACCATTATATAGGGCTAACTGCCAGAAGACAGCCCTTTTCTACTCCAGGTGACTACCTTCGACAGCTTAAGCGGGGTACAGGCACTACTGTAAGTGACCAAACAGTCCAAAATCGCCCCAGGATTGATCTTCGAGCAAGAGACCCTTACACCGCGTAGGAACCATCGTCGGCTAAGAATTCAGTGGGCAAGGGCTCACGAATAGTGGCTGTTGCCTCAGTGGAGGAATTTTCTTTTTTCTGATAAAACCAGACTTGCCCTCGTCCCTGACAGTAACCGATTAAGGGTCTGGAGGGTACCTGGGAGGCCGAGTCGCTTGAGGTACCCATCTCATCGAGCCCAGCAGCATTGGGGCTCCATCATGTTTTGGGCAGGAGTAATTGACAGGTCCAGAACTGAACTGATATACATCCAAGGGACCACGACTGCTAATTCTTACTTGAACGAGGTGTTACAACCTATCGTGAGACCACCAGCAAGGAGGCACGGCGATGGCTTCATATTAGTGGATGATAATGCTCACCCTTATCGTCACTAAGTGCCTTAGGGAACCTGAAATTCAAATAATGGAATGACCTGCATTGTTACCAGACATGAATCCCATAGAAGATGTCTGGGACATGCTTCACCGAGCGGTACAGCGTCACCAGAACGTCCCTACTACTCTGAGAACTGAGGGAAGCAGCGATTCAAGAATGGCGGAGTTTTCGACAAGAAGACATAGACCACATTATTTTACGGATGCCAGTTCGAGTCCAGGCTCTAATTAGAGCCCAGGGAGGAAACACGGAGTACTTGGTAAACGATAAATGTTTGTTAAGCAATATTATAACAATGTGATATTTTCCTCTTTTCTGAATTTTTCGTATTTTATTAATTTTTGTACTTTTACAAGGATGTTTTCTGTTTGTAATTATAATGGTTTTTATCAGTATTAGTTGCACTTTCACTACCTAAAAATATTTCTCCAAAATATTCAAGCGAAATAAGAAAATTAGGGTGATGCAAAACTTTTTTTGATGTGTGTAAATTTGATGAGAGGAAAATGTTTAGGAGCAAAAAACCCAAGTTTTTTTTTAACTTTTTTCAGATTTTGGAATAAAACATATAGACAAATGCTTTCAATCGAAAAATGTTTTATTTACGAAATTAAATTTTATTAAATTGTTCGTCTAAGGACATCCTTTAAGCTGGATTTATTTAGCGTTTAGCCACAGTCGATTGTCAAAACATCCAAGAATTTTGCCAACTTAAAAAGTTAGTTTTGTTCATGTTTAAGAGTCCATAACGCAGAAATGGCTAATTCAATCAAAAAATGTTTGTACTAAAAGTTGTAGATGATTACATTTTCTGCAAGATTCTACACAAGTTGATTTTGTACAAACTGTGTTAAAAAAACAACCTAATCACGAATAATAGAGGGAATTAACTTGAATCCTGAACTCAAAAAATTGAAAGGTTTGACTGCTGCAAATTTTTCACCACACTTAGCTTTTTAGTTAGGTTTGTTGTATAAGCATGTTATTCTAGTTTTTTTTTAACTATCATTTTTATTTTTAATCGATAAAATTGGTGCATCTATAGAGCAAGAAATGACGGAAAGTATCATAATTGGTTTCACTCTAGGGGGGTTATTTTTGCACACAGTCGTAACTGTTTGCTTTAAACTTCCAAGCTCACCGGACTCTCAGGGAACCCAATGGAAATTTTTTACTGTCACTGAAAAATTTATTTTTAATCATTTCAGACATGCATTGATGTGAAAATGTGTAGAAATAGAGTACCTCCTGGGCCACTCATAATTTCAAAAAAGTGGGCACCCACTCCTTAATTGGGTTATGGTACATTAGGCGGTAGACGGGAGGATGAAAGGGTGGCATCACCTCACTGTATATTCGTTAGCCACCTATATATTCAACTTTACTCCAGCTAAAACTAAAGCGAAAACGAAATGCAAAAAAAAAAAAAAAAAATTTTAATTAAAATAGAAAATAGACAAATAAAATAAAATTTCAAAAAAACGTGTATTTTATTTTAAAAACATAAATTGGCAACAAAGTGCCTTGAAGTTCCATGTCTACTCGAATCCACAAGTCTCTCAACTTGCTTCCCACTCCATCCCCGATAACCCAGAAAGAAGATGGGCTTTGGATGGTCTAATACAGAACTTTCATTGTAGTGCTACTAGTGGCTATTTTCTTTACAAGTTATTGAAACATTATTATAATATTTTTCTCTCACATGACATTTTTCACACACATGTATATATCTACTATATATTTGTCAAATACCACTCACTCATTTAACACGAAATCTCAGAAACCACCGAACGGATTGGAATGAAATTCGATATGTAGCTTCCTCTAGGGCCGTAGGTGCTCGCTAAGAAAGGATTTTAAAAAAATCGGCCTGGATCGTGGCTAATTCACGAAAAATGCGATTACAATTTTTATTGGGTGATTAATAAAAGATTAATTGTCATATGGTATTTGGAGATAAGCTTAAGTTAAAAAATAGGTTAGATGTTTAAGCCGTACACTTTTACGACAAATTAAGTTCCTTATAGTTGTAAACAAACAAAATACGATCGATGTCAAAACCTTATAATATGCTACTTTCTGTGAACTGTGATGGTGGCTGCAGAGGTGGGCCCTTACAAGTTTGAGTTGTTTCGAGAAGCTATTAAAAGATTAATGTTAAAGAGGAGGTTAAAAGACTTATGTTCTCTGGTGATGACATGTAAGGCCAGTTCGATGTAGGGACAAAAACTGATAAGAATCAGTGAGTTCTATCAAGTGTATGATTCTCTTCAGTATCGTCTCATGTTCTGCCATGGAGAAGAAGGGTACAGTATTAACATCCCTCAGCATGACCCAAACACGAATATATCACTTTAGAAAACTGTGTCTGCAGCTGATTTTTACGCCTATATGTTGATGGAACGAGGAGTTGAAGAACCTTATTTACTTTAATTTTGTAATCTCCTCAAACAATTTATGCTTGATATGTACGCAAAAATAGAAACAGTAAGACTAAACTTTATTCGAAAAAATAAAAAATGTTGAGAAGTTGAGACTATATTCACTTAAAGTATGCCATAAGAAAAGTTGATGGTCTGGTATCAGAGCTCGGTAAAATGGTGGGGCTGTTTCGGAGCTTCGCTGGAGGACTGTTAAAATAATATAAAATTAACTTTTGCAAATTGCCAAATTTAATTATTGAAATTCTAAGAATTGAATTCTTTAGCGTTATTTAAGTAATAATAATTATCAACGTTAAGCTTAACTTTTACGAATTTAAGTTGTCCTTAATCCTAATGATATTAAACCGTTGCGGAGCAGGGTTCTTTCAGCTAGTTCTACATATTTTTAAGTATCAATAATCTAAGAAAGAAAATTCGTTTTTTTTTTTTTTTATTTTTTTTTTTTTTTTTAGGTATGCTGATTCTGATTATAATTTTTGCGTAAAGTGAAGTGTTTCGATAAAATATACATTTTTTTTTTAAATATACTAATTTTCAGTTTATGGCTTTTAGTTTCTAAGCAGTTCAAAAAGTGCTCATTAAAGTAAAATAAAGTACATTTAAATTCTTAGTAGTTGATTAATGATGTAAAGAGCTATTGCTTGCCCAGTTATTGCTACTATGGTGAAATGTCTAAGTGTGTATTGTTTTATTTGTTGATTTGAGATACAGTCATTTATTTTTTAACGTAACAGCCGCTAAGGACCACACGAATATCGTTGGTTAGGCTTCTTTGGGAATCTTGATTTTCTTTCTTCCAATCGCAGTTTCATGATTTTCGACTGCATTTCTTTTCTTTCTTCGGACCAATTTGTATCTCTTTTTTTCTCGTCTAATATTGGTGAATTTTTTCAGTGTTTTTCTGTATGTCGGCATTTGAAATTTTAAGGTTCTTTAATTGAGGCGTGGAGATGCAAAAGGGGGTAAATCCACTTTTTTCATTTTTAATTTTTTTTAGTTAGTGTCCTCAATAAGGTGTTAAATCGTCCACCCTTCAAAGTTTGAACCCATGATGACTTAAAACACACATACACTCAACCCAAACTTTGAAGGGTGAACGATTTACCACCTTATTGAGGACGCTAACTAAAAAAATTAAAAATAACAAAAAGTGGATTTACCCCCCTTTTGCATCTCCATCCCTCAATTCTTCTCTTATTTGCTTCGTGTATCCTCCCATGTTTTTGTGTGCTTTCGTGTATCCCATTAAAAATTTTGTTAAAGATCTTTTTGTCCAATCTTTCCTCCTTCATCCTTTTCATGTGCCCATAGAACATCAGCCTTCTGATTCTTACCTCTGTTTCCAGATCTTTGATTTCTCTGTTGATCTCTTCGTTAGATCTTCGCCTGTAACCTTCCTGTGTTTTCCTGGGCTCATAGATTTCCCTTATGATCCTCCTTTCTATCCTTAGCAGCTTTTACAAGTTAGGCATGTGGTCTCCATCCCATATATTCATTAATTTATCATATATATTATTTTAATTGAAATAAATTTCTTTTTTATGCAAAATGAAAATAATTTTACCTATGAGTACAGCACGGCCGTGCTCGCGGTGGCTCCCAGCTCGAGTACATTGAACCCTAACATTAACAAGCCACTTCGTTTCAGTTAAGTATCGCAAATTGTGGAGAGGCAAGCACTGTAATACGATTATAAAACCGCGCCTCCCCTCCCCGAACCACCTCCAAAAGTGGCAGTGTGACTAATGCCGTAAAGGCGGCAAATGACTACCAAGAATCAGCGATTGAAAATAAAGCTTTTCTTAGAAATGAAGGACGTAAACAGTCGTCAGTGTGCTCGGCCAGGGAAAGGTTGAGGTGCTACCGAAAGTAAAACGGAACGGGTCAAAGACCTTGCTCAGGATCGAGCCTCAAGCGAAACTAACCACCTTCAATAGGTCGCTCGTCGGATCGGGTTAAATGCCGACAGATACAGAAAAAAAAGTGTTGTATTTAAGTCATGTAATGGATCGTAGCATTTCTAATCCTTGAACTTTCCATTTCACCTTGCTAAAGCTACTTTATGGATTACGATGGAACATTATTAACCTCCGGTTTGAGGTGAAACTAATAACCGAGCTCTCCATCACTCATAATGATCTAGTTTTTCTAAGAGATCATTGATTATTTAGTTTATTTATCATATCATAATATGAAGGAAAAAAAAAACTCTTTAGTTGAAAAATAAAAGCATTCATCGAACGTGCATTTTAAAAAATGACGGATTTAAAGAACAGGAGATTTATACAGGATGATGAAGAAGCTCTTTATAAGGACATTGGAACTTAGTTCTGTGGGAAGAAGTAATAGAGATCAGAAATACGGTACCATGTTAACATGTTAGGGAATCAGGGAAATGAAATTAATGAGATTGTAAATGACAAACGTGTGTTAATATTATTTTAAAAATACATTTATAGAGGAAGTATATCAGGATTTGAAGAGGGGAAGCCATAACAACTCCAGTAAAAACATGGGAAGGAGCAAAGGGCAACAAAAAAATAACTTAACAAAGCAATTCAGTGACTGATAAGTTACATTCAACCCTTCCATTGGGTCAGCTAAGAGAGATGCGCTGGGATTTCATTGCAACTGGCTTGGGGTCTTTTTTACTTTAGCCATCCTAGTTACTTTTTTCTAAAACAGTGATTTATTTTATTATTAAACTAGCTGAAAGTACCCTGCTCCGCTACGTTTTAATATCATTAGGATGAAGGACAACTTAAATTAGTAAAAGCTAAGCTTAAAGTTGATATTTATTATTACTTAAATGAACCTAAAGAATTCCATTCTTAAAATAATTTCAATAAGTAAATTTTACAATTTGCAAAAGTTAATTTTACATTAGTTAATTACATTATTTTAACAGTCGTCCAGTGAAGCTTCGAGGCAGCACTCCCATCTTACCCAGCTCTGATCGGCTTTTCTTATAGCGTTCTTCAATTGAATGTAGTCTCCACTTCTCAACTTTTTTGTTTTTTTAGAATAAAGTTTAGTCTTTCTGTTTCTATTTTTGCCTCCATATCAAGCATAAATTGGTTGAGTAGATTACGAAATTAAAGAAAATAAGGTCCTTCACCTCCTCGCTCCATTAACATTTAGGCGTAAAAATCAGCTGCAGACACAGTTTTCTTAAGTGGTGTATTGGTGTTTGGGTCACGCTGAGAGATGTTAATACTGTACCCATCTTCTCCATGGTAGAACATGAGACGATACTAAAGAGAATCATACATAATAAAAACAATCAAAGTAGGTGTTTTATAATGAATTCATAGAAATTTCCATTTTGGAGGCCAATAGTCTCTCAATGATTCCAAAATACATTCAAAAATATCCCTTTTTTCATACCTTCTCCTATATACAAATTCACATAAGTAGGAATCAAACAGGCTTCTTCTTGTACCACGTTCCTTTTTATTTCTTCTTTTTACAATTGCCCATAGCGACTCAATTCTTTGTGTGTGCGCTCCTGTATTAGGGTCGACAAAGTTTTCACTGTGATTGACAGTATAATGTTTGTACCTCATACCTGCAAGTATTTTTATACCCCTATAAGACTTCCATAAGTCGGAGTATATTGTTGTACCAGGGCGTATAGAATATTTAATGCATTCCGTTAAAGTTGCTGCTGTTCTGTTCGGCTCTGCATAAAGAATAACCTCTCTTGTCTCCCTACCCACACCTCCGAAAACCCATTGATTTGGGTATTCCCCGTTTAGCCCAGAGGTATATAAACAATATACATTTCCTTAACGGAAGTTTACAATGATTGAACCATGTTCCTTTAAATGCACCAACTTGTTCCCTCCGACTTCTCAAAAAACACTTATAAAAAGGTGCTCTATTTTCGTAAAAACAAAACTTCATAAAATGTCCTCTTCTACATTTTCTCGTTCTGTGCAGTGAACCACATCTCTGTAGGTATTGGAAAGCGATTTCTTCTGATTTTAGTAACTTGCTAAGTTTTAAAAGATTCATATTTAAAGTAAGCAGGTTGAAAATGATAACTAGAAGGTTTGTTTGTTTGTTTATTTCGTTTAACGTCACTTTATGCTGCTATGGCTAATCGGACGATGCTACGGTGGGAGTCATAAATTTTGCCTATCCAGGTATAATTAGGATAGGGATTTTTAACGAGTACCTGACATCGCACAGGCTCGGGACCCCCATTTTACGTCCCTTCCGAAGGACGGCATAGCTAAGGATTTTTTACTCCCTTTAAAAAATCCTAAGGTCATCTGCCGGGCTGCGAACCCGCGATCTTGGGTTTAGTAGGTTGCTATGCTAACCACTACACCACAGGTGACCCCATAACTAGAAGGTAATACTGAATATAAATGATCATATGGTAGTTAGGTTATCTCATAGCAACTGTTATTTTATCTACATCGCATGTTACTTAGAAAAGTAACTGGGATGGCTAAACTAAAAAAGACCCCTTGTCTTCCATAAGTAGTGGGATTCTTCTTATTATAGTATAATACTGTAAGTATGTATTGTAGTCATAATACTATAAGTATGTATTGTAGTCATAATACTATAAGTATGTATTGTAGTCATAATACTATAAGTATGTATTGTAGTCATAATACTATAAGTATGTATTGTAGTCATAATACTTATTATCCTTAAGTGAGACAGATTGTAAATAATTACTCAATAAAAGTTGAAAAAAAAAAAGAAAAACATTCTGTGAAAACAGTGATCATCATATGATCATATGATCATCATATGATGCGGTATATACCGCACTACATAAGTCAAAAAGAGGAGAAATTCGTATGCAGCATGGAAAGAATGATTGCATTCAGTGATATAATATATAGGAATTTGTAAATGATTTTCATTCGTATAATGTTTAATCTTATGTTTTACATACCCTTCTTCAGTTCAAGGCTTTGATGAAGTAAATTGATGAATGTACATATTTTTCGCTGCTTCTTTTCGGAATTTCCCTGGCCGGGAGGGTAATAAATCGAACATGTACCACTCTGCCACGTCCTGATTTGAACTTAATTAATTTAATTACAAAATTAATCCTCATTTTGTCTCATTGCACTACCACTACCCCTACATATCAATAAGAGAAGTAACTGTTGAATAAGAAAGAAACGTCAAAAAAATAGAATGAAGATTTTTTCATCAAAAGTTACAAGCATGAAGTAAAGTGTTTGGTTAACAGATTTTTCTAAGTTTTCAAGAGAGAAGTAAGTGGGAAGGATGATCTTTTTGATTGAAGCTAGGGAGATAAGATTTTTTTTTTCATTTATTGATATTTACAACTGTACAAAAATAATATACAAGTAAATGTGTTGACAGTGAATTCAATGGCATCCAAATAACTTGTAAAGAACTACTCACTAGTAGCACTTCAATAAAATCTACACTAAAAGGTCTCTAGGCCATCTTCTTTTCAGACGCCTCGGAGGATTATCAGGGATGGAAGAGGTAGCAAGTTGGGAGACTAGTGGATTGGAGTGGTTATGGAGCTTACTATGGAAGGATAGGTATCTGGTTTGGGCTAAATCAGAAACATATGGAACATTAAGATCTTTATGGATAAGTTTATTGGTCACAAAGTAAGGAGCATTGAGGATTTTTCGAAGGATTTTGGATTGTAAGGATTGGATACGAGATGAATTGGATGGTTTGGTAGAGCCACAAAGCTCAACTCCGTACGTCCAAATAGGTCTAATCACAGTCATGTAAATGAGTCTTTTGTAATTAATTGGGAGCGTTGAACGTTTGTCTAGTAAATGTTGAAGTAGTCTGTAACGACGGGCAGTTTCTTGTCGTTTTAGTCTGATTTTGGGTTTAAAATTGGGACTAGGGCCTAAAACAATGGAAGATTTGCTTATGAACTAATCATATCTAGGAGTTATGAATGTAGCCGAAATGTATCTGGTAAGAGCTCAAAAAGAAGGAATGATTAAAACAAATTAAAAGCAATTATAGAATCAGATCAACAATGTTTGTTTTATACTAACATCTTGAGTATAATTTGTAGGTTTCAAATGTTCCTAGTTGTAGATAGCAAAATTTTTGTCTATACTTAGATAAGTTTCAACTACTCACTTAGTTGTTGTTCATTCGCTATTTATATACCCTCATGGTTTATAGACGTGTTCTTAGCACCCTTAAACCATCCTCCCGTTTTGTCACGTATTGTGCTTCAACTCGAGTACTTCGGTAAAGGGTACTTGAATATGCTTCCGCTCCATCCCTTCAGGTAGTTTTGGTAGCTGGAGGCTCCAGATGTTGGAACATAATTAAAAGTAACAACGATTATAGTTATTGTTTTATAACTTTGACTTATGCCTTTGGCTGCGCATCATTTAATTTAATTTAATGACTTCAGGATGTGCAAGCTTTCTGTAGTTAATATAAATAAAATGAAAAATAATATTTATTCTTTGTAATATTACTATAAAACGAATCAGTTTAATACGGGTCTCTCTCAAATTCTTCGATTAAATTCTGTTATGTCGTCTTGTCGGAAGGCTGATTTGAGCTCAAGAATAGTCAGAGTTTTGCTGTAGTGTTATCTTCCTTTCTCCAGAATCAAGCCTGGAATTGTACACCCACTCAGTATCATATTCCTCAAGGATCTGGTACTTAACTGAAAATAAAACTTTGTGGAACGAAAATCATTAAAGTTGTGTTATGTTAAATTTTTTATGTTCTAATTATTTCTTACTCAGCGCTGTTGTCTATAATAGACTTAATAAAGTTTCTGGATCACAAATATTCAATATTTTTATTTTTTAAATATTTTATGGAATAAATATTACAGTTTGTATCATTCAAGGTCAATGAGTAATATGGATGGCAGTAAGCCCATTCATACATTAGGAACAATGAAAGTAAACAAATAAAAAAATTAAGGTAAACTAAAAATGAAAATAAACAGCTTATAACTATACAAAAAATAAAATAAAATGTCATTAATTATATTATAAAATAAATAAGGATAATAACTGTAAAAACATACGAAGATAATTTAAGAAAACGAAAGAAAAAAAGAGTTGGTTTGAGAGGGTCTTCTTTTGTCAAGTGGTTGAAAATGCATTTTCTGTATATTTTACTGAAATAGTTGTTTATATTCGAATGTATTTATCTTGCTTATTAGATTGGAATAAATAAGCTATAAAAATGAATTTAACAAAATATTCCTCTTCTGTAGCGCGCTCCTAACCAGAAGATCGTGGGCTCAAATCCCACCTGGGCGGGTTTAAGTTTTTTTCGTGGCGAACCCACGAATAAATCTTGACCTTCCCTCCCTGGCTAGAATAGGTTACTAACCTGTAGGATAACCCGTCCTTCCTGCCCTAGTTGGAGTACATAAGGACTTGAGCCCCAAAAAACAAACAAACTCTTCTGTAGGGTTTATTATTAGAAGTAATGCATCTGTTTGATGAAGAGAACTAGGCCTAAGCTGTCAAGTTGAATAGATATCAACTGATACCTAATCAGTTTAAACTGATTAAAAACTCGAATTTGGTCTGACGAAACAAAGGCTTCATACTTACTAAAACAAAATACAAAAATATTACAGACAAATTTATAAAAATATTACATTTATAAAAACAACCATTGCCATATAACGCCAATCAAGCAAAAATCATCCGAATCCATTATTACGTCGACACTATGTAAAACTAACGAATGTGAAAAATCGCTTTTTTTATTTCCTTCGTTTACCGTTGTGCAAGGCCTTATAGCCCAGTCAATCAGCGCTGAAATGAGAGGTGCATGGAATATTCAAAAAGTTTTGACTTCACAGTTTCTTTAGGAGTAGTTAGAAGGTAAACATATTAAAATTCTCCGACACTGGGGGTAAGCTAACGGTGGTGGAAGGGGATTAAGTCCCATTTTTGGGTTTTTCGATTATATCTCGAAAACGGTGGACTCTAGAAAAAAATAATACAGATTAAAATTAAAGCTAATTCAATTTCCAATACATTGTGTCTTTACATATTTGTCGTAATTTCAACAGTTTGATAAAAGTTGTTAAAAATCATATGGCAGAAAAGCATACCATATATGAAATTATATTAAATTCAATGCTCTACAACTTATTTTTTATTTTTCTGAAAAACGATCATGGAAGGCACTAGATGCAAATGTTTGACAAAAGGTAAGATTAAAATTCTTTTTTTTTTTTTTAAATTACCGATGTTCAATAACGTATAACTTGAATACCGTTGGAAGTTCAACAAATATGTATTGAATTAATTTTATGGGAAATTTAATTAGCTTTAATTTTGATTTGAAACATATTTTTTCTAGATTCTACCGTTTTCGAGATATAATAATAAAAAAAAAAAATAATAAAAAAGACCTTCATCCCTCCCCCCACCGTTAGCTCACCCCCCAGGGGCAGGGACTTTTCGTATGTTTACCTTTTAACTACTAACGAAGCTGTGAAGTCAACAGAATTCGCATATTCTATGCTCTCTATAGTATGTTTATTAACTGAACTATTATTTTCGAGATATAATAATAAAAAAATAAATAATAAAAAAGACCTTCATCCCTCCCCCCACCGTTAGCTCACCCCCCAGGGGCAGGGACTTTTCGTATGTTTACCTTTTAACTACTAACGAAGCTGTGAAGTCAACAGAATTCGCATATTCTATGCTCTCTATAGTATGTTTATTAACTGAACTATTATTTTCGAGATATAATAATAAAAAAAAAAAAATAATAAAAAAGACCTTCATCCCTCCCCCCACCGTTAGCTCACCCCCCAGGGGCAGGGATTTTTCGTATGTTTACCTTTTAACTACTAACGAAGCTTAATGCGAAGTAAACAGAATTCGCATATTCTATGCACTCTACAGTATTTTTATTGACTGAACTATTATAGTAAATTTTCAAATCTGATCAACAATTAAGAAGACCGTATTAATAGCATAATCTTTACGAATTTCTGACATTTTACAATGTAGGTCTTGTAGAATACAGCGGTAAACGAACGTAATAAAAATGCGTTTTTTTTACATTCATTAGTTTTACATAATTTCGACGATTTCTTTATCAATTTCTTTATACAACTTTTCCAGGTCATAAATTATTGGCCGGTCATTGCCATCCCGTTTCCCCTAGTTGGGATGACACCGCAGTGACAGGACAGTTGCCACCACACCCCGACAGGTGGACAAGGCGTTGATCGAGACCTTATGTTGGATAACCCGGAAACCGAGCCAGGCCTTTGACGCAACTCGCTTTCTCTAAATGGCATCGACCTTCCGCCAAACCCCTCTCGTTTCGGACTTCCTAACGGACCGGATGTTAAATGGGAACTTTATGATGATGGCATTCAGATAAGGATGCTAAGTAGCAGGGGGTGGGCGTATTTCTTTTCGGGAGAAATGTCATTACCTGTGGAAGATAGAGAAAAAAAGTAAATCTGTCAAAAACTTTTTCTTTTTTCACTATTTTTTCGATTATAATCCAGTCAATGCTTTCTGAAATGAGGGGTGAAGAGTGTACGGAATATGCAAGAATTGTTGTTAGGAGTAGTTAAAAGGTAAACATACTAAAAGTCCTCGCCCCTGTTGGTAAACTAAGGTGGGTGGGGGACGGAGGGGAGAAGGTCATATTTTTCCGTTTTTGATTATATCTCGAAAACAGTAGATTCTATAAAATTATGTTTCGAATAAAAATGAAAGCTAATTAAATTTCCTATAAAATTGATTCTATACATATTTGTCAAACTTCCAACGGTTTTCGAGATATAGGTTATTGAAAATTTTCGAAAAAAAATATGTTTACCTCACTCTTTGTCGAACATTTGCTTCTAGTGCCTTTCTTGATCGTTTCTCAGAAAAAATGTCAAAAGTTGAAGAGAATTAAATTTATTTTGGTATTTAGGTAAAAATACTATTCTTCTTTTTTTCGATAATTTACGATTTCTAATAACGTATATCTCGAAAACCATTGGAAGTTTGACAAATATGTAAATAAACAATACTATATTTTTTTGAAGCTCTCAGACATTAATGTAAGTGTAATGACGAATGTGAGTTTTGTGTTGTAATCTTCTGTGGTGAGTGGCATAGGCTTGTTGTTGGTACACGTCTCGAAGGTACTTTTGTCAACAAACGAGTGGCTATGAGTGTCACGTGCGTACGCTAGTTCTTTCTACGCTCATTGAGGCAGTTGCTGGATCTGAACCCCACGTGCAGATAAAATTGCTATAATGTTAAAGCGATCGAAATAGCGAATTAGGCAATAGATGATTAAGGTATTTTCTGATTTAGCACAAAGGCATATCTATATATTTTTTAAAATATTTATTTATTCGTATTAGTTATGGATTTATTAAAATCGGTTAAAATTTTTTAATTTACTTAAAAAATTTTTTCATCATTTTTTTTTTGTAAACATTGTACGCTGCGAATAAATACCCATATATAATATTTTTCCAAGACTATTATTATATATTATATAACCATTTTTTTGTTTTGTTTTTCAGGTGAGTATTCAGAATTAGAAGTTATCATTGGGCTGTAAGTATTGTTAATATGATTAGTATGGGGGATTATGTTGTAGTTTCATGTATAATCTCTTTTTGGACACGTGAGCAGCACTAACATTGATTAATAAAGAGTTTGTCCAATGAAATAAGGCCACCTTTACGCTTCATCCTGGTTTTATGGAAAAACGAAAAAAGGAAAAGTTTCGGAAAATATTTTTTGTTTATGTTATAAATTAGTAATATGTCTAATAACGTAACTGGTTGCTTCATATAAATTTCATAAATTATTTTTAGAAATCATACAAATGAATAGGTCTCACTAAACAATAATTTATAGGTCCGTCAAAGATAAATGGACATTTTTTTTAATTTCAGATTTGTTTACATTTTTGTTTTTGTTGTAATTTTTGTTTAAAAGTCCTAATATGACCTTTCCATAAGTATATGTATGCCTTCCTTAAGTCATAGGTAATTTATTTATGAATAAACTTTTTCGGCATTACTCCACAAATTTTCATTTATTATTTACTCACATAGTTTCATGTTTCGGGATACATTCCCATATTCATACTTTAATTTACATTGAGGGAGATATATGTTTTATTAAAACAAGAAACATATTGCTGTCAAAACTTTATTGGGTTGCAATATACGCAGCATACCAATCTGTTTAATCAAAGATAGCAATACTCTAACAATTCATAATATTCATTATTTGGGTACGATTTCATGAAATAAATTTCTTTCTTTTTTTTCTCTCTTAATTTTCTTGTTATTTTTCATTTATTTCATTCTACTTTTTCCTTTTTATTTCATTTCCCTCATAATATTCAAATGTCTGGCATTTTTCTTTTTCTTCTCCTTTCCTCCTTTCCTCATTCAACAATCAACATCACCACTACTTAACAGACACGCAGAAAATAAATTGGTGCACATATATATATGCAATAACCATATATATGTTGCATTAGTCCTGTATATAAAATTTACCATTTACTTTATTATTGCACTAAATTAAATAAAATATACCTATTTTTCCTCGCAGTGTTTACACACTAGGTCATACTCTTGAAAATAATTTATTTTAACCTACCCTGCTTATTAGTGTACAAGGGTCTATTTCAATTCTGTTTTGTTTGTGCTTTTTTTATTACCAAGTTGGACAATTTATATGTTTAATTCATCTATTATATTAGTATATACGGATTCTATTTTATTATATATTGATATTAACGCAGTTAATTTATTGTTTTAATTTTATATATTGATTCTTGTATGTTTCTGTTTTGTATTTTTTCTTATAGTTGAGTATTTGTTCATAAAACGAAATAGACTCTTGAAAATAAATAGGTAGGTTAAAATAAATAGTTGTAAGATTATGACCTAGTGTGTAAAGACTGTGAGGAAAAATAGGTAAATTATATTAATTTAGTGAGTGTATTGTTTAAGTAAAATTTTATATTGAACAATCTAAATTACAGTCTGAAGTTGGGAATGTATGAATTGGGAACGGAACATGTAACTTTGTGCGTAAATAAAAATGAAAATTTGAGGAGTAATGCCTATTACTATATTATAAATTACCTATTACTAATGGGGGTCATACATATGCTCATGGAAAGGTCATATTAAGACTTTTAACAAAAAAAAAAAAAAAAAAAAAAAGAAAAAAAGTAAAGAAATCTGCATTAAAAAAAATGTTCATTCATCTTTTATAGACCCATAAATTATTGTTAATTGAGACCTATTCATTATATACTCTATACCTATAATTATATACTTTTTTACTAAAAAATTAAAAATTAAGTTATATATAATAGAATTATATTCAATTAATGACATCTTCTTCGTAGTTTTTCTATTAGTTGTTAAGAAAATCATTTTGTTTAAAAAATTTGAACATTTAAATTTTTTTTTTTCATTTGGTTTGAAATTTTATAATCAATTGTCAATGTTTATTACGTGAATGGTACCCCTCATAGATGGTACCTGGTACCTCTCTCACGCAGTCCTGGCACGCCATTGCATTAAAGACCTATTGGCATGTAATACTGAACAGACATATCAAACTTGAATATCAATTTGGACTTAAAATGCAACATGCGACCTTAAATTAAAATAATCAACACTGAAACGATTTATATTATATTTCAATTATGCCTTAATATGTATTTACATTCCATTAATTCAAAGCAGGTCTGGTTATCCCTACGTTCATGGTCATTCGCATTTATGTATTTATAATCTGTTATTGGTTGAAAATGTATTCATGAATAAATAAATCTTAGATAAATAGATAAATCTTAAATGGATCTTTCATTTCTCGCGAGGCTATTTGAAAATGCCAGAGGGCGTCTTAATGCTCAATGGAGCTGTTTCGAAAATCTATTCTGGATCTAATCTAATGGTCCTATAGAATATATAATTATTTATTTGTATTACACTTCCATTACTATAATACCGACTACTAAATTACGTCACCGTACAGCTATGTATGAGGAAGTTTAGTACTTTGTACATCTGAAGCAGTAATATTTAAAAGTCTTGAAATCGTCTCCTATTTCTAAAGTCCAGTATTTTTTTTTTCTTATATCAATCTATTGAAGTTTACAACTGTAAAAATATACAAATTGAGTAAATGAGCTGATAACGGTTACAATAACATGCCAAAACTTGAAAAGAACTACTCATCAGTAGCACTACTCTAGAAGATCTCTAGGCCATCTTTTCAGACGCCTCGGAGGATTATCGAGAATGGAGTGGGAAGCAAGTTGAGAAACTAATGGATTTGAGTGGTTATGGAGCTTACGATGAAAGGATAGGTATCTGGTTCGGGCTGACTCAGCAACATATGGAACATTAAGGTCTTTATGGATAAGTTTATTAGTGACAAAGTAAGGAGCATTTAGGATTTTTTTAAGGATTTTGTATTGTAAGGATTAGATACGAGATGAATTGGATGGTTTAGTATATCCCCAAAGCTTCGACTCCGTACGTCCAAATAACAGTCATGTAAATAAAGTCTTTTGTAATTAATTGGAAACTTTGATCGTTTGTCAATTAAATGTCCAAGTGGAGTCCTAGATAGCGGATCTGTTCAACAGGAATTAGTGGAGTAGACCAGTATTTAAAAACTAAAACACTTGATAAAGAATTCCTATAATAAAAAAAAATGTTTTTTTTAGATAAAACTTTTAAACGTTTAAATGGCTCAGAAAGGAGAAAACAAGTCCTTTGGGGAAATTTTACTTGAAGATGAAAGTACAATTCAAATTATGATTTTCGAGAAAAAAAAAAAAAAACCCTTGCTAACAACATTAAGAGTAATTTTTTTTTTTTTTTTTTGTATCTAGTTAGCAATTTTTTGCAAAAAAATCACTACGCAACACACTCGAAAAGTAATTTACTAGGAAGATAAAAGAAAATTAAGTTATGGCATTTAACTGATACAGTCCTTCATCTGAACTAATTTATAAAATTAAAAAATAATTCAAAATATAATTAACTATTCTATTAACTATTATTTTAATGATTTCAATAATTATTTAATAATTTTAATGATATAAGTTAGTATTTAATTAATTAATGATTATAAATAATAATTGTTACTCATCATATTTAATTTGGTACATATTTATATTGTAATATTTTATTTATTCTGATATTTATTTATTTCTTAAAATGTTGATAATGATTTTATTGCTTTTGTTTCGTTATAGTCTATAGCTACTCGCCATTATGTATCATACAGTTTATGTAAACAATATTAAACTGCTGACAAAGGATTTATTCGTATCAAATTAATTTTAATAATCTGATATATTAAAAAAAAAAAATGTAAAGAATAATTGTGTTTATACAAATTTTATTTTTAATTATTCTCATAAGTTATCATTGGTTTATGTAATTTTGTCAACGTAGATTATATGTAGGTATGATATCTGTCGATTTTATTTTTTGGCATTATAGGCTTTATATAAATTATATTTTAGCTGATATAAAAATAATTGTTGACCATTAATAATAACTATTTATGCTATAATAATAATAAAGAATAAAATAGATTATTATTCCCTTTAGCAATATCAATTTGTTGTCGAGGGAGTTAATACATCGTGACAGAGATAAAGACATTTATTCCCGAGTTGCATACAAAATTTTATTTCAAGCTTGTGTTTAGAAACTTTTTAAATTTTTGAGGAATTAATATTTAGTGGAAAAAAACTATTAAGAAATACATATATATGTAATAAATTATTTTGTTTATTATAGAAAACAATGAATACAATTCGTAAAGTAAAAAAAACCATAGGGATGAAAATTTATTCGTTTAACTTAGCTTGTTAAAACATGATATTATTACATATTCAGGTACATGTTTCATCTTCTTATTTGTAAATCACACAAAATCATTGTATGTTTTTATATATAATTTTTTTTCTTGATATAATTGGGAGTAAGTCTTCCATTGCTGAATAAGCCAGTTCCATTATTTCTCGTGGTATATTTGAACATGTATTCTGCTTTAAAAAATTGTTAAACACATAATCATCTTTAAAATCCATTATTATTTTAGATTAATTTAAATACATTTCTAAAAAAGGTTATTTAATTTTTTATATAGAGCACAGAGGTGTCAGAAATGCGGTAGCAGACTGACCATTCTGCATATCTTTGAATAGTGCAGAACAGTGTTGAACCAGCTTGGTATACCAACGAACTTAATTGAAGATATTAGGAGACGAAGTTGACTTACAAGGGGACGTTTGCAGTTGTAACTCACAGATTTGAATGCCGATTTTTGTGTGGGTAGTAGGGACCTATAATAGTACCTGTAATAATACCTGTAATCGGTTGAACACAGCAGTTTTTGTGGCCGGTAGAAATTGTTGATGAAATCTCAACTTCAAAATTTGAACCTCCTCGAAAGGGGTAAAAAATTAATATTTTTTGATTTTGATGAAATTTCACATATAAGGGTTTTATGATGCGTTAAATCGAAATGTGAGGTCAGTTGCTCATGAAAAAAAGTTTCCACTGATTTACAGCGGATTTCCTTGGAATTTTGTCATTTTTTTGGAGTTTTTGAGCACCCTAAAGCCAGGTAGTGTCTTGAGCATAACAAAATTATTTTTAATAAAAAATAACATACACAACTGCAATTGAAAGTGAAAGAATCATTTCTCTATCTTAATTAAGAGCTAAGAAAAAAAATAAAACGTGATTTTCATATTTTATTTTTTTTCTCGGCTTCTTATGCCCATTGGCGGCTATAACTCTAGTTTTGCACTATTATAGGTCCCTACTACCCACACAAAAATCGGCATTCAAATCTGTGAGTTACAACTGCAAACGTCCCCTTGTTAGTAAGAAAATTTATTTTTAAAAAGTAAAATTTTGTACTGTATGTATTTTTTAAAATATAATTAATTAGAGCGTTGATATCCCAAGTAATTTTAAACTTCAAAACAAAAAAAAAAAAAATTATTTCAGATTTCAACAGGAAACAAGGCAACTGAAGACGGTCAAATTTTTGAACAAGCAAAACGTGTTTTGTCCCGAAATAGGCTTGAATCTGTGATGTTTGAAGTAGCGGTGATTGTTTAAAAATATATTATTTTTAAATTATTAAATTTTTATTGATAACCTCATTTCAAAAAGCTAATTACTTGAGTTCTTATTAGCACTGAATTAAAAATATTCCTGCTCCAATCCCAGTCACGTTTCAACTCAGTTAGATCGTTAACATTTGTTTATTTCCCTTCGAAGTTATGATTACTTTATCTCCTTAAACAATAAAAGCCTATATTAGTCCCTGATAATCAGGTACTTAATGTTCACTTTACGACCCAGCTGGATATAAAAATATCTTCTGAGTACTTCTGTTTATATATACTATATGAGAATTGAAGATATATTCTTTGACTAGACAGATGCAGAAAGAGCTGTAGCTATGAATTATGAATAGGTAAAAATGATTCCCTCCCCTCCCCCACTAGCCTTTCTATTAGTAATGAATGCCATGATGTCATGGGTAAGCCCACGGTAGTTGAGACCTGTTGCTCAATTTCTGTCTTCCATATTAATCATAACCCATCTGGCTCCAGAATTTCGTATAATAGACCATTTCATACGATACAAACAATTTTATTCAACGTAATATTACAATTAACTATCTTACTCATTATTATAGTGAAAACAACCAAATATATTTTTTCAATTCACTTTTGCCTTATAAAATACAGTTCAAATTATATTATAAAGACAAAACAGCTTGGTCGCTACTACGTTCATTTAATAGCTCTTAGTATTAAATGTTTAAACTTGTAATATGTCAACAAAATGGCCGAAGAAGGAAGTGCAATATGTATTATTAATTACATCTATAAACTGTTGTCATAAGCAGGGCTGCCGATTGGGGAGTGATTTTACCCCGGGGAGAAATTTTAGAAGCCTTACTTCGGGGATTATTCGGGGGAAATTCGAGCTATTGTGGAACGTACACGTCATATTTTCTCCCGTTGGGGGGATTCGAATTGAATTTTTTAATCGATTTGAATTTTAAAAAATAGATTCGGTGTCAAAAATGGAGAATCAAAATAAACCCAAACAAATCTCACCAAATAACCTTTACCCTTCGTCGTAAACCTACAACTTCCAGTATCCTTCAATGATATTCCACTAATCCCTGTTCAACAGATCCGCTACCTAGGACTCCACATGGACAAACCTCTTACTTGGAATCCTCATACAAGACTAAAGCGACAAGAAACTGCTCGTTGTTACAGACTACTTCAACATTTATTAGACCTATTTGGACGTAGGGATTTGAGCTTTGGGGCTCTACTAAACCATCCAATTCATCTCGTATCCAATCCTTACAATCCAAAATAGTTCGAAAAATCCTAAATGTCCCTTACTTTGTCACCAATAAGCTTATCCATAAAGACCTTAATGTTCCATATGTTGCTGAGTTAGCCCAAACCAGATACCTATCCTTTCATAGTAAGCGCCCTAAACCACTCATATCCATTAGTTTCTCAACTTGCTTCCCACTCCATTCCCGATAATCCTCCGAGGTGTCTGAAAAGAAGATGGCCTAGAGATCTTCTAGTGCAAAATTTTATTGAAGTGCTACTGATGAGTAGTTCTTCTGAAGTTGTTACATGTCATTGTAATCGGTATCACCTCATTTACTTGATTTACATATTTGTATAGTTGTACCTTTTAATAAATTGATATAAAAAAATTATATTAAAAAAATAGATTCGACCTATTGGCGTATAAGTTGGCTATAATAAGTATTATTTTTTATTTTATAACAATATCTAATTACATAAATTACATTAAATATACGATGAATATCTTAATTTCTAATTAAGACATAAAGATATTTATGAACTTAATGCCTAATTGTTAAAGTTAATAAGCAACATTACTCATTTGTCATTTGGGGGAAATCGGGGGGAAGTTTTAAACGGTTGGGGGGATATTGGGGAAGTTTTGCTTTGACGCGAGGGGAAATGTTATTTCAGAATACAAGTACTCATCAGTAGCACTTCAATAAAAATTCTACACTAGAAAGTCTCTAGACCATCTTCTTTTTTGACGCCTCGGAGGATTATCGGGAATGGTGTGGGAAGCAAGTTGAGAAATTAGAAGATTTGAGTGGTTTTGGAGCTTACTATGAAAGGATGGGTATCTGGTTTGGGCTAAATCAGCAACTCATGGAACATTAAGATCTTTATAGATAAGTTTATTGGTGACAAAGTAAGGAGCATTGAGGATATATCGAAAGATTTTGGTTTGTAAAGATTGGATACGGGGTGAATTGGATGGTTTAGTGGAGACCCAAAAAATCAAATATGAAGAAAATATGTGTTTCAAGGTACAAGCATTTTCAAATTCCTACGAATCAGTCCTCATTCTTTCTTTATCCCGAATCGACTGGGTGCTATCCCAATGTGTATGAAATAGTACCACAGAGCCAATAATCGATCAATTTCCTTAAAAAAAGTGGAAGGACGTTAATATTTCGAAGGACCGAAAAATAAAAACATAATACGTTATCCTATATATTTTACTTCGCTTCTAAAGAACTCCTTAGAACTTATAGACGGAGAGAGTCGGAAGCAGAAACCTCTGATTCATTTATTGTGTTTCTAAAGGATTTTAGTTTTGTAATTTCGAGATTAATTCTTCGAAAAAGAATTGTTTTCTAATAAGTACGTACAAGTTTAGTGAATAGTAAATCATTGTTGGTATTTCAAATTCTAGTGGTTTTCTAGTGACGGTTGATTTTTATGAAAAAACGAAATTATTTGCGCGGGTTCACAACAAGATTTTTTTTTTTTTAATATTGGTTTAATATCCCACATTGGTGAGTTGAAACGTATTTTGTGCTGATCGCACAATTTTGGCCATCCTACCCTGGCTAGTATAGGTTAGTAACCTGTAGGATAACCCATCCTTCCTGCCCTAGTTGGAGTACTCTAGTCTCTTTTCTCCTTTTCTAATTTCTGATGTTATAAGACGTATTTCAGAACCTTACAACCGCTTATAACCTTACAATAAACTCCTATTAAAAGTTGTTGACACATCTTTTTCTAGTATGGTATAATAATAACAGTCCCAATGAATACAACTAAAAAACTCCATCGTAGGATGCTAGAATGGTTGCTTAGCCATAGTCTCGGATTGTGTTGCGTGTATCGAAGAGATCTCTCAGGTGTGTCTCTGATCCTCCCCAGACAGGAGTAATCCATGGATTTAGGGTGATTTATGGTACTAACGCTACCCTTCAATGTTGGAAGGGATGGAAAGACATTATCTAATGGACGGAAGGGTGCTGCAACATTGACACCAAAAGGACCTGTTAACGAAAACATGCTGAAACTAAGTTAGGTTCCACCTTTTTGGCTATCATAGGTGTTAATAGCTTGTTTTAGTACAATATTTTTATTTCTATCATCACTGTTGACTGATTTAGGGTACTTGCGGCTAGGTTTTGAAGTATATCACTTACCCTCTCTTTTTTTCTTGATCGAGAGAGCCCTCCTAGGACCCCCTGTGCATCGATAAAGTGGGTACCCTTAGTTGGGGTAAAAAAAATAGTGGTTGAACGGGATATCAGCCAAATTTCCTTCTTTCACAACCGTTGGCCATGCATAAGTGCATCCCTAAGCAAAGTACTGAACCCCAGACCTTGCCTTTTTATTTTATTTTTTTTTAACATAATATTTTTATTCACAAATGAATACAAAAACCAGTGAATGTGAAGTAACATTAAAACAACAGGTATGATCAGGCATGAGTGGTACAATCTGTAGGCGTTATAATAAACTATTTTGGATTAGGCTAGGAGATCCCTCATCCACCTCCTTTTCAGCCTCCGTTGAGTTATCTCAGGAATTTGTACTGTTGCCATGTTCTGCACCTGTTTGTTAGTGTGTCCACTTAGTTTTTCATGAAAATGTCGATAAATTTTATGAATGTGGGTCTTAAATGTCGGAATACGTAAGTCTGTATGTAGCGTGTCGTTTAACGCATAAGGAAATGTTGTTTTTAATCTTATGAATTAGGATTGAAATGTTTGTATTTTTGACCATGCGTTATTTTGGCCGGCCCATAAATTTGGGAAGCGTTTTGTCCCATTGGGATGGGTTTTAACAATTAACTGTAAATGTTAAGTTTCTGTTTTAAAGGTAGTTTTGAGAGTCTTTGAAGTATGGAGTATAGAAGTCGCAGTCTTAGCTGTAATGTCTGTTTTTTTTGTCTTAACATGGGGGCCGTATTTCAGTCTTCTATCAAGCGTAAGTCCTAAGTATGTTACTTTTTCATTTTAATGAAAAGGTTGGTTGTCAATGTAAACAGGCGGGCAGGTCTTGTGCCGTAGTGTAGATGTAATATGAAGAGATTTGTCATAATTAAGTATTATTTTCCATTTCTTACACCAAGTTTGAAGAAAAGGTTGTTTTCTTTTTTTATTAAGAGAAAAAATAAAGCTATGGCGAGAAAGACAAAAAAGGCTTTAAGTAAAGTAATTATTAACTTAAATATGAAGCTTATAATTCCAAATCCAGCTGGTCGATAAAGGTAAACATATGATTGGGTTAGGAAGAGGAATTATTTGTATGGCCGTTTTCAATCTGATTTAGGCCCTCACACGTTACCGATATTCTGAGCTTGGGTGGCTCTTTTCTAAATTCAGGCGGCAATACTTTCTGGGTACTTTCTTATTCCAATGTCTAAATACCAAAAACCCTTTCTATATTCTTGATTTATTAACTCTGCGTTCTTCCATCCACCTCCTAAACACTAGATCCCAACCTTTTAACCTATATATACCCTCACATAAAAAACCGCTTCCTTTGACAAATCCTTCATCATTCGTGCTACCTCCTTCTGGAATTCTCTATTCCTAAAGCAGATTCTATAACTTCCTTTAAAAATAATCTATTCCTGTACCTTTTAGACAATCAATCTTCCGCAAAGATGTCAATAATCAAATGAATACTTAGAATTACTTTTTTTTTTCTCTTTCTTTCTTTTATACGTTCATATATATACGATTGTATTTGTTTATTTCGTTTAACCTCACTTTATGCTGCTATGGCTAATCGGACGATGCTACGGTGGGAGTTCTAAATTTCGCCTATCCAGGTATAATTAGGATAGGGATCTTTAGCGAGTACCTGACAGCGCACAGGCTCAGGGACCCCCATTTTACGTCACTTCCGAAGGACGGCATAGCTAAGGATTTTTTACTCCCTTTAAAAAATCCTAAGGTCATCTGCCGAGCTGCGAACCAGCGATCTTGGGTTTAGTAGGCTGCTATGCTAACCACTACACCACAGGTGACCCCCCAATTGTATTTTATGTTATAATTATTATTTCATATTTTTATTTTTTTTAATTTAATTCAATTTTTTTTTCTGTAAAAAATGTATGCTGTAATTACTAAAGCATCTAATTTGTAAATAATTGGCCAGACAATTGTACTCTTAATTGTGCATTATTTTTATTCTTAGGGGACAGTAAGTCCCAGAATAAAGTTTATTTTTTCATTTTATTTTATTTTCATTTCATTTAGCAAGTTTTAGGAGAAAACATTCCATCTAAAGATAATCTAGTAGAAAAACTATTAACAAAAAAAAAAAAAAAAATAAAAAAAATCTGGAAATTGGACTTGGTTGACTTTGGAATTCTACGCCTCATATACACTCTATACACGCAAAGCTTATCACTATAACTCGAACACAATATAGCCTAACTTATTTTTTTTACACATTTTTTATAGTAGGCGAAAGAAGGAAAACGCTTCTGAAGGTTACCCAATAACACGAATAGGGAAATGTTTGGTAAAGATTATAAAATAGTTACAACGAGAGAAGGATATAATACACTTTGGATCTAAATAACGCACAACTTACCTTGGCTTCCCTCCTTTCAATTTAAATAATCTTGTTCGCCTCACCTATCACTGTTTCCTATTAAATCTGAATTAAAATGAACTTGATTGGTTGTCAGTAACTGAATTAATATTCCTCCATACCGAAACAAGTTAATGGTAAGTTAGTGAAACCTTTGTCGATATTCTTTCCCTTCGGCCTCAGAAACCTTAAAAAATACTAGAAGGTTTCGTTGTTGTTAGTGTTATGTCGGTATCAACATTTCTCGATTTTCGAAGGTACCAGTAACAAATCGATATTCGATTCTCAGTCCCGATACCTTGGATTAAAAATAAATGACTATACGAAGCATAATCTAATAATAACAGCAAATCAGATGTATTGAAAAAGCAATAATTATTCAAGAAATAAATTAGTTTACAGCAAATGTTATTTAATTGGGGTCACCTGTGGTGTAGTGGTTAGCATAGCAACCTACTAAACCCAAGATCGCGGGTTCGCAGCCCGGCAGATGACCTTAGGATTTTTTAAAGGGAGTAAAAAATCCTTAGCTATGCCGTCCTTCGGAAGGGACGTAAAATGGGGGTCCCGATCCTGTGCGATGTCAGGTACTCGTTAAAGATCCCTATCCTAATTATACCTGGATAGGCAAAATTTAGGACTTCCACCGCAGCATCGTCCGATTAGCCATAGCAGCATAAAGTGACGCTAAACGAAATAAACAAACAAACAAAACAAATGTTATTTAATTTCTTCAATAGATGATATGAAAGTTAACTTACAGTCCAGACAATGTACATTAAAAAAGTTCACTTCATAGATTCTTATTTAAGTTTTTAATCATACTTTAGTTCTAAACTTATTTCTGTGGGACACATAAATCCCTTTAGAATAACAAAATATTTGTTATTTAAGATAAAAATAGCCTTAATATTAGTCTTAAATAGCCTGCTTCCTGATATTACTTCGTTGAGAAGTCGTTTGTCTAAGTTTGTGCCATGTATTCTACTTTGACTCTCGTTATGTACATCTTAGAATATAATTTATCAGCTTTATTGTGTTCTTTCATAAGAATAACTTGTATGTTCCAGAAAAATTAATGTATCTGGGGCTATATACTGTGTCATAAATAATGTACATAATATTTAAAAAGTAGCATTATTTATATGAATATTGATCTAATATAAAAAAAAAATAAAATGAATGAGTAGAACAAATACCTGTACGAATGTTGGGAAATGTAATTATTTCTCTTCCAATGTACTCGTTCATTAAGAAAAAATATATTGAGATATAATAATATACACCAGATTTGAAAAATGCTTATTACAATGTTATTTTTTTTTTTTTATTATTATCTTTTTAAATTTAAGATTTAATTTAATTTTTTTTTCCCTATTGTATTATATATTATACGGAGATTATTTACTTATTTTATTTTAATATCTTTAATTTTGTATCTTTTCTTTGTATTTATTTCTTGTAAGTATTGTGTGAATGGATCATAAGCCATCCATATTACTTATTGCCGAGGCAGATTGTAATACTTTCTTTTAATTAATGTTTTCAAAAAAAAATTTTTTTTTAAAAAAGCTTTAAATTAGGGATTTTTACAGTGTGGTAATATGGATTATTTTGCTTTAAACGAATTGAAGAATTAAACAGTGAAATAAAATTATAGTTAATTTATTATCCTTATATAACACTTATAGATGTTATTTTTGTTCAGGTCACCATCTTAACGTTTCGCAAAAAAAGTATTGCGTAAAATATGTAAAACAAAAATGACATTCTTCTATTCGTTTATAGCAACATAATCCATATTGTCATTTTTGTTTTACATATTTTACGCAATACTTTTTTTGCGAAACGTTAAGATGGTGACCTGAACAAAAATAACCTCTATAAGTGTTATATAAGTATAATGAATTACTATAATTTTATTTCACTGTTTTATTTTTTTTTTATTCATGCTTGTTATTAAGGTAACAATAAGTGAGTTTGGGTTCACTGTTAGATCTCAAAATAGCATCCTTAAGTGATTAATATTAATATTAATATAAAACAGCAATGGTTCTGTATTGTATGAATTTATTAAATATTTTCTACGAGAAGGGGTTGTTATCGATTAGGTCTCCAACTCCCCGATAATTGTGTTAGACAATAACCAAAAGGACCAAAATCCGAAGGATATAATGGGAGGAGAGAGTGTCCTTTTTAAAAAAAACGTAATGATTAATTCAATTTTTAAAAAGGACAACAATGGAGGAGTATCCTTTAGTCATCTCAAAAAGGATTAGATCCTGGTTGATCTTAAAATAGTATTCTTAAGTGTCCTGTAAAAAGGATTAAACGGGAAGAGAGTATCCTTTTAAAAACTAAAACGATTTAATCAATCCTCATTAGAAAGAAAACTAACTTGGTGGAAAGGATTGGCCAAATAAAATCGTCAGACTTTGGTAGATCTGAAAGCAGTATTCTTCCCTGGCTTTTGGGCGTAATGCAGTGGCTTTCTTTAATCTCGCCCTGAACCCCCGATAATACTGTAATTAATAAATAATCATTATAACTACTACAATAATTAGACTGTAATATAAAATTATTGTTTATTGTTTTACCACGAGAATATCATTATCTTCGCTTCTTTTTATACCCCTTCTCTCTTCCCATATTTTCCTTCTTTTCTCGGTCCATGCTATTCCTTTTCTCGCATCTCTCTTTCCCACAAGGACCTTAATTTATTTTAGAAATTTCCTATAGTCATCCCTATTGAAACAGCCTTGGTCTGTTATATTCAGTCTCTCAGTTTCTGCCTTCACCTGTTTGGTATACCCTCCAGCACACTTTTATCCGCTAATTTATAGATTTCAGTGTGATTTAACTACGTTTGGGAGAAAACCTTCCACTTAAAGATAATCGCGTACAAGAACTATTAAAAATAAAAGTATAGTTGACTGTTGAGGTGAATAGAGAAGAAGATAATCAGAATTGCAGTCAAAGAGAAACACCACGTCTAATTAGAAATACTTTAATAGTGCGCCAACGTTTCGACCTGCCTCGCATGTCTTTTTTATGGTTGTAATGAACAAAATACTAGATGTGACAAAAATAACAGTCCGATAAACAGATGACCAATGGAATACATAATGAATGGATAAAAAAACTATATACAAATATACTATTTTTTTTTCCCCTTATCATTCCTGATTTTTCTTAACCTTACTTTGCTTCTTTGTATTATTACTGATTTATGTATCTGTTCTATTCTATAGCCTCTTTTGTATATTGTTTTTTTATCCAAGTTATTCTGTATTCCACTTGTCATATGTTTATCGGTCTGTTATTTTTGTCACATCTTTTGTTCATTATAGCCCTGAAGAAGACCTGCAAGCCAGGTCGAAACGTTGGCACGCATTAAAGTATTTCTAATTAGACGTGGTGTCCCTCTATTTAATATCTCTGGATGCATCCTCAACATATGCCCATAGAACCTTAATATTCTTAAGCGGTTTCCATATACTATTACCGGTTTGAAATTACGTTTTTATTGAAATAAAATCCGAACATCTTCTGGGTCATTGGTTCCATATTCGAATGTCCTTCCAGGCACTTCTTGCAATAGATAACCTTCGACACCCAGATGGTTCCTCCTCGAAGATTGCAACAACATGCAGGTTGCGATGAGCGAAGACTCCCAAGACGCGAGGCGCAGGCGCGGGCAGGGGTTGGCGCCGGTCGCCAGGACTACAGGGGGTGAACGGCCGCCGGGGGTAAACACGACACTTCCTCCTCTGACGTCAGGGGGTGTTCGACCTGCCTCTCCCTAAGGTCATTGGCACACTCACCCCTGGAAATAGACCACCGCTCCTCTCTCATTATACATGGTACGTATATTATATACATCATTTCATAGTATATAATTATATTATCTCACCAATATGTATAATCATAATATATAACTAATGGGTTGCAAATAAAGATATGATATATATTTTCTGAGCTATATATTACGAAATCGGAAAATTTTATCGTAATAAAGCTATGAAGGAAAAAAAATGTTACCTTCTGCTTTCTTCATACATAACTACACAAAATATAACACTGACTTTAAAACTCTTCACACCTCAAGAACTAACTAGGAGACATCTTGACTTATACTACAGTCAACATAACCTTAAAAAATAAATGCTTTCTTATCTCAAATTATTCCTACCATAATTCTGATTAGAGGACTATTTTCGATATTATATTAGATAGGGTTAACCAGGCAGTTATTGACACCCTTAAGGAAATATTCTGAAATATTCATACTTAAATTATAGGAAGAATGAAGTTGAAATTTGCAGTGATTTTTCCTTAATTACTATACTTTAAGCTAAGCAAGAAAGTTCACACCAAACATTATTTCTGGAATGTATTTTACAAGATAGTAGCAATGAATAATGTAAAATCAGTTATCGACACCCAAAGGATATTTTTTTGTAAAATACGGATAGAATTGAAAGTACTTTTAAACATTTAAGATGTATGATTTAAAAGGAATTTTTTTTGGCTAAATTTTTTTTTTTTCTATTTACCCTATGTAATACAAATTTTCTTTCCTACGTTTTAAAATTTAATTTATGTAGTTATAGTTTTCCTTTATGTATAAAACGTTCTCGAAAAAGAATTATTGCTAGGGTCTAAGAAACAATTATTTAAAATTGTTTTATAACCTCCACTATGTATACACTCGTTTCATTTTAAGCTAACTAGAAAAATTGATTCTGCTTCCTAGCTTACCTAACATTGACTTTCATTTTTTGGAGGTATATCAATATATCTGTATGTATAATGAATTTTCGATTAATTAATTAATATTAACTTTTTTTTGACAACCTCAGATATTTAATTTTTACATGTCTTAATATCAAAACAACCAGCAATAAAGCAGAGACAAAAAAATTGACTAAATATAACATGTAATGCATAAAGCAGCTCTTTGGTGAATATTGGTATTTCTGTAGCCTTTAACTTTTGTGGTTATGATAATCTTTTATGATTATATTTATTCACATATACCTTACCATTTCAAGAAATCTCAATATTTAAATGTTATCATGTCATAAATGTTTCACCCAATAGTTTTAATATATTCCATTATATTCCATTTATGCTTTTATGGTAGTAACATAACACAGTTCAGGTTATAAATGTTGTACTCTTAAAAGGTTCTAGCATGTTTTACGTAATCGTTTCTTAAACACTAATAATAAATCAGAATCAGAATTTGTTTGAAGTAACAAACTGTTTATATTGCTATTCAAAATTAAAAAAAAACCTCCCAATATTAAATTGGAAAATAGAGTAGACTTTCATAAAAATTATACGAAAGATATATTGATATAAAGAGCGCATTTATTTTTCACATTAAGTTGACAGTTGTACGTATAAGTCAGTGATGAGTTAAGGTGTGTCATAATTAGTTCTTAAGGTTTCGAGTGTTATTTTTTTTTAGTTGTTGAGATTTTGAGAGTGAGTTCTTAAAGTCTAGTTAAGATTTAGTTAGCCAAAGTAATGAAGTACTTTTCCAAGAAAACAACCTAATAAATACAGGCTGAAGATTTATGTTAATGGTTTTTGTAACTTAGTGTACGAGCATCTGATTCCGATATGGTATGTTAATTTGACAAAAATTACGCATCCGGAAGATGGCCCAAACTACAGCCATTATGCCCAACCAAGTTCAATGCCATCTGTATTACTCCCCTTTCTATTAATCCACAATTGCAAAATACCCGCATTTTGTATTATTTTAGATATTGATGGAGATAAAAATAATTTATTTGTTTGGTTTAGTTCATTTTACTTCTTTTAAGATCACGGTTTTTGTCTAAACAATAATTATAATTAATGTTGTTGACCATTCCTTTTATTTCTCCTCTTCTGGTCGCATTCCTGGAGCAGATAAACGGTCCAAATTGTAATATTGGACTTTACAAAAAATACGAACAGACGAACTTCAAATGAATAAATAACGCCTTAAGACGGGCGACCTCTGACTGACTCCAATGCTAAGATCCTATAATTTCTAATTAGGAATGTTAAATTATTTTCTAGGTAAAATGAAGAATTTATCTGCAGAACGTCGGTGGATCCAATCACTGTTATATCAATATATCAATCATCAGACTTTGTCAGCGATTACAGCTACACGATCGAAAATTTTTTATGAGAAAGAACATTTTTTAACTTTTTAAGGAGCAAGAAAATCAGACTACTCATATTTATCTATTATTAATAATTCAAAATATTTTTGGAAGTAAAAAAGAAACAGAAACGAAAAATAACAACGCCTAAATATTTAAAGGACGGTCTTCCAGATATCATTTTAATTGTTACGGAAGTATTTACAGAACTATCCATTCATGCTTCTCATACTTTTGTGAATGAAACAGTCCATTTAGATGTTTTATAAAATAATTTTTTTTCCTGATAATTTTTAATTAGATTTTCTAAAAATATATGTTAAGCGATGCGAAAAATATATGTTAAATATAATATATATATATATATATATATATATATATATATATATAGAGAGAGAGAGAGAGAGAGAGAGAGAGAAGAGTACTCAAATCCGGACCCCTGATTTCTTTTTGATTTATAGAAAATAGAAAATAGTAAAAAATTATGTTTTAAAAGCATGTAGTGTTTACTTTGTAATTTTGAGCATCGCTTAACATATATTTTTAGAAAATCTAATTAAAAATTATTTGGAAAAAAAATTATTTTATAAAACGTTATCGTTTCTCAATTTGTGATATATTTGTATTATTATTTCTTTGATATAAAATACAATTAATACTCAAAGTATAGTCCATTGTTATCTACCGTCATTACCCATCTGCTAGCCAATCGCTCGATGCCACGCTGATACTATTCCCTGGGATGGCAGTCAAACAACTCTTGGACAGCATTTTCAACTTCCGCAAAATTATCAAATTTTTTTTCCTTGAAGAAACAGGATAGTAATCCGAAGGTGCGAGGTCTGCACTATATGATAGATGAGGCAGGAGTTCAAACCCATGAAGTTCTGTAAACTTTTCTTTGGTTCGACTGATTGTTGAGGAGTAAGTTCGTGAGGGACCAGTCTACAGGTCTTTTTCACCTTCCCCATGGAGAGGGGATGGCGACTAACAGTATCTTTCGACACACCACACTCCCTGATAAGTTCGCGAGTACTTTTGAACGGATTTGACTCAACAGCTTACTTCAGAACCTCATCAATGGCCGCCCGGAGCCCATCTTCCTTTCCAATGTCGTATCTCCACTTCTAAATTTTTCGAACCAACGCCGCGCAGTGCGCTCTTCAAGGACACCTTCCACTTCATATTTAATAATTTCACGAGTTGCTTCAGTGGCTGTGAAATGTTTTGGGGAGTAAGTTCGTGTGGAACCAGTCTACAGGTCTTTTTCACCTTTCCCATGGAGAGAAGATGGCGACTAACAGTATCTTTCGACACACCACACTCCCTGGCAAGTTCGCGAGTACTTGTGGACGGATTAGATTCAACAGCTTCCTTCAGAACCTCATCAATATCCATTAATGTCCGCCCGGAGCCCTTCTTCCTTTCCAACGACGTATCTCCACTTCTATTTTTTTCAAACCAGCGCCGCGCAGTGCGCTCTTCAAGGATACCTTCCCCTTCATATTTAATAATTTCACGAGCTGCTTCAGTGGCTGTGAAATTTTTTTTTCCGGTAATGTCTTAAAATTACAAGAATTTGGTAGGACACTGTCATGTTTCTTCTTTGAAATAAATAACTGAACTGAGGCTTTTTTTTTTAAGAGGTCCAGTGTTAAAAAAAAGCTTAGAGAATGCTCTAAAGGGATTATTAAGTATTGGTAAATAATAAATAGTATTAAGATATTTACAGACTTTTGAACTCTGGAATTTGGTAAAAACGGTCATTTTTTTTTTTTTTTTTTTTTTATACGCCCTATTAGTTGCCTAAAACTAATCCCCTTGTAAAAATAATCAAAATTGTAAAAATTGTATCAAATTATAGTGTAATATAACAATTATAATACAATACAATGAATATTTTACCTTGAAAAAATGATACAGAATGTATTTTAAATAGAAACATAATTTTATTCCTTATCGACTATAATCGCAGATATTCACATCCTTTAGCTCCAGCACATAAGAGATAAGAGTTATCTCTTAGACCTCCTGAGATGAGAAGATGAATGTTTAGCATTCGAAACTAGTTTTCTAATAAAATAATCTTAATAGAAGTGGCAATTAATTCATCAATCCTAATTGTATTGATCCTTTTATACCAACTTGCGTACCTCATGTTTTCATTGATTTTTTCTTTTTTAATCGCCACGTTAGATATGCTCAGTTAAGTATCCCCATAGTACTTACTATAGAAGATGAGTATAAAGATATAAAGATATGCAACAAAGCATGCCAGGAGGCTATAACAGGCCAAAGCCACAATGGAATCAATAAGCCAGGTGAGCGACCAGGCGCCGACGCTTCTTGTAGTCGCATGTCTGCAAGTCCTTCTTGATCTGAAAAAATATTATAAATGTATATATTAGTAATTGTACTATAAGGTTGGCAATACTGCTGGAGGATAACCTAGGCTATAGAACGTACATATAATATTTTATGGACCTACATAAACATCTTTGTTTTCTACGGTCATTTCCTATGGTACTTTTCAAAAAAGAAAAAAAAACATTGAATTCTTTTAATCATAACTTATTTTTCGTTTTATTTCAATATTTTTACATTTTGGAAGATTTTTTTTTTTTTGCAGTCCTCATTCGTTGTGCCGGAAGATTTTTTTAAACCTGTAAAAGTACGATTTCTCATTTAAAAAAAAAAAAACCTTCAGAAAATATATATATATGGAACACTCATATTCCTCACTTTTTACTCGCGAAAAATTGATCCTTCGATATTACTTACACATATAGTAATTATTTTTAGTTTATGATTGAGTTTTATAAAATATATATTTTTCTGTAAATTATAACATGGCTAATACAGATATTCAAAAGAAAAATTAACGATTTGTTTAACCTTCTTAGGATAAAAATTTGTGTAAACTTTTAAACGTGTGATAGCTAATATAAATACAAATTTTTTATATAATTAAAAATGTACATTTTTTAAAATAAAAGTAATGCAAATTGAAGAGAAAAAATTCCTTCAGCAGGAAAATAACTTAAAATTCCGGTTTTATTATAAGGTTTATGGGTGTAGATATTTCTTTGAAACGAACAAAAAGATTCATTTATAATACTATTTGATCAGAAAGAAATAAATCACGGCTAAGTAAAATATTATAATAGAGTGCCAACGTTTTGACCTGCTTTGCTAGTCTTCTTCTGGTCCACCGAACCACACAGTAGAGGTTATAGAACAGTCAATGAGGATATCAACAGTCATGGTTTGTCCTCTTTCCTGTATGGTTCGGTGGCCCTAAAGAAGTAAGGAAGTTCGAAACGTTGGCACTGTATCATAGTATTTCAGTTGGATGTGTTTACTTTCTTTTGACTTCGTCCCTGATTATCTTATTCTTATATCATAATTGTCAGTCAACTATAATTTGTTCATTATGCATATTTTATATTTTATCGGAAAATTGATAATTCAGAAGGCAAAGATATGGATAAAGTTTAAAGAAAGTTAATAAGAAACATTTTCGAAGTGATGTGGGCAAGAAATTTCACAAAGAGGAAACACCGGTGATAAAGGATTTTTCGAAGGATGCAGTTCGATGCGCAGAAGTATATAGATTGGTGGGTTGGGTTCTAGTATTCAAGAGATGGATGGAGGAGCGCAGAGTAAGGAGGTCATGAATAAAGGTGGGTTTATTAGTTTTTAAGAATTGAAATATGAATGCACCTTGGAAGTCTTTACGTTGGAAATTACGGTAAAGCCACCCGATTTCAAAATACCGATGAGATATGTAAAAACGTCTAGGGAACCAGAAAATAAATCTAAAATAGAACAGTTCATTAGTTTCTTCAATCTCATTTCAAGTTCACTATACAGTCCTCAATATACAGAGCATATATTACAACTTATATGGCAAAAAAAACTGATTTTCTGAAAAAGCAAAAAAAAATCTTTGAATTAGCATCTATCTGCAGCGGATTGGAAGACATACCATAGGTAAGGTCAGCGGTATTTTTCTTCATATTCGGTCTAGTTTCATTCAAAATGTTTTTTACACTCTGTATATTTATTGTCAGGAGGCATGGTAGCTCAGTGGTAAGGTACTTCACTACTAAGTTAATTCGGTTGTGGCTCGACTTCGACGTCGGGAGACCCTCCTGGGGCACACCCAGCCTTTAAAAAGTGGGTACTTTTTGTGGGCTGGGGGGAAAAACCTGGCGGTTGAGCGTGTATTCTCGCCAAATCACCTCCTTTCACCACCGTTGGCCTAGTAAGAGGACACTCTAACCGAAGTTTTTTTGTTTTTTTTATATGTACTGTTACTTGTTAATGTGTTATTGTTTTAATAGGGCGGATCAAAAAAGATGACAGTTTTACCAAATTCCAGAGTTCAAAAGTCTGTAAATATCTTGATGATATTTATTATTTACCAATACTTAATAATCCCTTTACAGCATTCTCTAAGTTTGTTTCTAACACTGGACCTCTTAAAAAAAAAAGCCTCAGTTCAGTTATTTATTTCTTAGAAGAAACATGACAGTGTCCTACGAAATTCTTGTAATTTTAAGACATTACTGGAAAAAAAAATTTCACAGCCACTGAAGCAGCTCGTGAAATTATTAAATATGAAGGGGAAGGTATCCTTGAAGAGCGCACTGCGCGGCGCTGGTTTGAAAAAAATTAGAAGTGGAGATACGGCGTTGGAAAGGAAGAAGGGCTCCGAGCGGCCTTTAATGGATATTGATGAGGTTCTGAAGGAAGCTGTTGAATCTAATCCGTCCACAAGTACTCGCTAACTTGCCAGGGAGTGTGGTGTGTCGAAAGATACTGTTAGTCGCCATCTTCTCTCCATGGGCAAGGTGAAAAAGACCTGTAGACTGGTCCCTCACGAACTTACTCCCCAACAATTTTACAAAATTTGAGCTAAGTTTACAGATTTTCACAGGTTTGAACTCCTGCCTCATCCACCATATAGTCCAGACCTCGCACCTTCTGTTACTACTTGTTTCGATCCATGGCCCATTTTCTTCTAGGGAAAAAAATTGATAATTTTGCGGAAGTTAAAAATGCTGTCTATGAGTTCTTTGACGGCCATCCCAAGGAATGGTATCAGCGTGGCATCGAGCAATTGCCTAGCAGATGGGTAATGACGGTAGATAACAATGGACTATACTTTGAGTATTAATTGTATTTTATATCAAAGAAATAATAATACAAATATTGTTTTCAAAAACAGTCATTTATTTTTTATACACCCCATTAGAATGCTTGATCCTGAAGATGGGAAAAAAATAGTTTGGAATTTATTGAAACATGTAGATTAATTGTTCGATAAATTCTACAAAGATTACAATGTGAATATAAATTATTACCCATAAATCTCAACATAATTGCGAGTTGGTAATTATATTTAAATTAATACTCAGGAACCATTTTTGTCACATGAGATATGTCAGCTCAATTATGAATAATCGATTCAATAATTTATTGTAATTGTAAATAATAAAGATGAAATAACGTGAAAGTGGATATTAATTAATGAGTTGAGTTCCATATGATTGTTAGCCTAATCGTCCCACTTTGACTAGATGATACCATGGTATGATGGTGCTGTGGTACATCGGGATGGTGATGGTGCACTCCCCCCCCCTCTACCCCCCAAGTGCATCAGCCCCGCATGCCCCCAACGAATCAATAACAGGCTAAGTTACGATGGCTTCACTAACACATTTCCCACGGCTATAAATATCTCCTACGCTCTTTCCTTGATATTGCTCCTATTTTCAGCCGTTTGTGGCTCCATTGTTACAGAAATTGAAACAATAATTCCTCTCTGATTTATTATTTAATGTTCAGATTTTTTAAATATTTTTTGTTTAATTGTTTATTCCACATACCAGGCTTAAAAGACAAGAATCTGCTCGTCATTTCTGACTACTTAAACATTCACTAAACAGACATTTAAATCTCCCAATTAATTACAAAATACTTATTTACATGACAGTAATTAGGCTAATTTGGGACTTCTGGATTTGAGTTTTGGGGGCTCCACTAAACCTTCCAATTCTTCTCGTATCCAATCCAATCCAAACTCCTCAATGCTCCTTATTGAAAAATGAAAATGAAAGATAAACTTTATTCTGGGACAGACTGTCCCCTAAGAATAATTAAAGTGCACAATAAAAGGTACAATTGTCTGGTTGAGATTAGTTAAATCAGCATATCAGTATTACAATTAAATTATGAGAAAAAAAGTAGAAAGAAAAAATAAAAAACAAAAAATAAAAATAAAATTAAAAATTAAAGTTAAGTAAAAAAAATAATAATAAAAACAATCAACAGTAAAAATTTTAACCCACTTATGTACACTTACATATTAGTTACATTTTCGTAGAAGATTGAAGATCGCGGAGATGGATAAATAAAAGATGTTTAAAAGAAGTTAAGGAATAGGCTATGCGAATATGGATAGGTAAGGAATTCCAAAAGGAGGTAGCCCGGATGAAGAACGATTTTTCAAAGGATGCAGTTCTATGTGAGGGGGTATATAGGTTGGAAGGTTGGGAGATCTTGTATTCAAGTGGTGAATGGAGGAACGCAGAGTAAGTAGTTCTAGGATATAGGAAGGTTTATTGGTTTTTAATGACTGGAATAGGAAAGTGCCGAGGAAGTATTGCCGTCAAAAATCGGAGAAAACCACCCTAGCTCTTTGTACCGGCAAGATACGTGAGATTGTCTGTCGACCCCAAAGATAAATCTTATGAAACAATTCATTAGTCTCCTTAGTCTCATCTCTAGCGCAACAGATAGCCCCCCGTACACTAAGCAACCGTAATCAAAATGGGGAAAAATGAGAGATACCACAAATTACTTCGGGGAAAGGAGTGTCAGGATGTCTTTGGAGCTGTTTGAGGATCATGATGGATTTTCTGGTTATTTGGGAAATGTGGTTATTCCAAGATAAGTGTTGATCAAAGGAGATTCCGAGGTTTTTGATGGAATTTTGCCACAAACAAACTTGTCCATAAAGATCTTAATGTTATTTTTTTGATTTGGTCCATACCAGATACCTATCTTTTCTTAGTAAACTCTATACTCGCTTGAATCAACTAGTCTCACAATCCATCCCCGATAATCCTCCGAGACGTCTGAAAAGAAGCTGACCAAAAGACCTGATGTAGAATTATTGAAATACTACTAGTGAGTAGTTCTATACATGTTATTGACATGCTATTGTAATCATTTTCCTCTAATTTACTTATTTTATATAATGCATATAGTTGTAAACATGAAAAAATAGTTTAAAAAAAATTGTTTATTGATATTTCCAACTCTATACAATATATAAAACAAGTAAATATGTGATTACAATGACATGTCTTAACTTGTAAAGAATTACTTATTAGTAGCACTTCAATAAAAATCTTCTACATCAGAAGGTCTCTTGGCCATCTTTTTTTCGAACGCTTTGGAGGGTTATCAGGAATCGTGTGAAGCAAGTTGGAAAACTAGTGGATTCTAGCTGGTGTAAAGTTTACTATAAAAGGATAAGTATCCGGTAAACATTAATTAAAGTACAACTTACCAATACTAACTTGTGACTTTTAAATTCATGCCTCTTAAACTATAAAAATCAAATCATTAATTATAATATTTTTTCTAATTTCCTTAATTTATCTTTGGTTTTTAAAACGTTAATTCCAGATTCGCAACTTAAGACTCCATGTGGACCAATCTTTTAGTGGTTTATATTAAGTATTGGAATCCAGATACTTTAAACGACTCTAGAAACTACTCGTCGTTTTTGACTACTCCAAAATCAACTAGACAAACGTTTAATAATTTTAATTAATTACAAAAGATTCATTTTCATGGAGGTAATTAAGACCCTTTTGGATAATCGGATTCGAACTTTGGGCCTCCACCAAACCTTCAGATTATCCTAGTACCAATTATGATCCGAAATCATTAGTGAAATCGTTGCAGAATTGGCCCAAACAAGATATCTACTCTTCCACGAATTTTCTCAATGCTACCAATGGGTTTTTTATTTTTATCATCTTATTTTTACGAATTATAGGCATGTAATTGTAATAATATTTCCACAAATTTACTTGATGTATATATTTTATACGGTTGTAAGTATCAATAAATAAATTTAATAAAGCATTTTAATCTCCATATTAAATATATTTAAAACATACAGCTATATGTTGCGTGATGTACATTCTAACACATGTTTAAAACATACAAAATTTTCAAAACATCAGCACTTTGTAACATGGATTATATATACTAAATTTTTTAAAAATGTAAGATAAGAAATCAAATATATCGGCACTCACCTGAAAAGAAAAATTATTTCTGAAAGATATCAAGCGAAGGGGAAGACCCAGGTAGGTTAAATTTTGGGTTTTATTCCTGGGTTTTCCATATGACTAATTGGATTTTTCCGTTCCTATTGGAAACGAATTTAAAATGGGACTGTTGGAAATGTTTATCTGGTGATTTAAACGAAAATCTGGGTTGGTTTTGATCGATTTTATTCTTACTAATAATTTATAAATAATTAAATTTAGGATATTTTCTATTTGATGTATTATTGTGACTCCCGAAGCTTTTTTTAATTTGTAGAGTGAATTTTTCTAAATGGTTTGAATTTATGGCTATCCATCTAAATGAAAAAAAAAAATACTCAGGAGTGAAAACAATACATCAAGTAGGAAATAGCCTAAAATTTAATATAGATGAATTTCTATAAACAATAAAATTGTTCATAACCAATCTAGATTTTTGTTTAAATGATCAGATAAACATTTCCAATAGTCCTATTTTAAATTTGTTTCCAATAGAAACTTAAACATCCAACATTCAACATCCACATTTATTCATTACTTTCTTTTGCTTGGGCTTTAAATGATTTTAATAACATATGTTTACTCCTTACAATATCACCTGTTATTCGATACAATCACGACATAGGCTGTATTGACTCAAACAGTAGAATAGAGATACAAAGAAGGGATGACAAAGGGGAGGTAGTATCTTCTTTTAGAGATCCCTTTGAGCTCGATATATTGAATTTTGAAGGGCCATTGGTCAAGAAGAGAGGGAAAGAAGAGTGAAAAAAAAAAACCTTCATCCCGGCATCTCTGAATCTTCGCTGAGAGCTATGATAAATTGGTTTCGTGAATATATCATGTATCATAGATTTGGTTTACACTTCCAATTTTTTACTATGACTTTAAGTATAGTTTTTTCTAAATGAATTGTAGGAAATTCAAAATGTTGGAACATTCTGTTTCAGAAAAATTCAGTAGCATATTTTCTATTATTTTCATTCCAAATCTAAGCCTAAAAATGTATTAGGTGTGAATAATATGGGTACAGGAGACCCTCTTTCCCCAAATATTTTTCAATTTAAAAAAAAAAACATGTTGGATGAACGAAGGGTCGAGTCAAATCCACACCAAGTACCTGGGTGCTGTTATCACTGAGGACAAATCCCTTCATGGGTTAAAATTTATTTCGTTGTGGACCCAAAAATAAAATGCCCTCACTCTGGAAAAAATCCACCCTTCCTGCTCTAAATAAAACTGTTGCGCCTTGAAACACTCTCGGATTTTTGGTGTGGCACCCATAATTCAGCTGATACAAGTTTTTTCTCTGGTGATAGCAACAGCAACTGTTTTCCCTTGGATTTTTCAATGAAACTCCAGAAAAAAAGAAAAGAGGATTTGTATTTTTAATCAAATTTTGTTTCTCATTCAGCGTTTTGTTATTCAACGAAGCAGATTTTCAGGTGCTATACAAGAGTTTTCAAACTCCCATGCGAATCACTACACATTCTATTCTTTATGGCTGGGCACCTTCCCAAGGTGTAAAGTTTTTAACACTGCAAAGAAAATTATTAATGATGGACTTTCAAGCAGCAAACATTATCTATATCCACTTCACAGCCAAAAAACATCTTAACACTAACAGATAGGTTTATTTGATTTATAGAAGATCTTTATGCTGCTATGGCTAATCGGATGATGCTACGGTGGAAGTCCTAAATTTTGCCTATCCAGGTAGACCTGACATCGCACAAGCTCGGGACCCCCATTTTACGTCCCTTCTGAAGGACGGCATAGCTAAGGATTTTTTACTCCCTTTAAAAAATTCTAAGGTCATCTGCCGGGCTGCTAACCCGCGATCTTGGGTTTAGTAGGTTGGTATGCTAACCACTACACCACAGGTGACCCCTATAGAAGATAGATAGATTTATTGAAGTAGATTAGAGATAGAGTGCAATATAGGTATCTTCATTTTTCCTTTCCATCTAACCAGCCAGAAAGTTTTTGGTTATTATGTATAAATTTTCCTTTATTAAAAATAAAAAAATAAGTATTTTAATAGCTTCTCGTCACCAAACAACTCAAACTTGCAAGGGTCCACCTCTGCAGCCACAGAAAGTACTATATTATAAGGTTTCGACATCGATCGCCTTTTTGTTTGTTTACAGATTTAATGAACTTAATTTGTGGTCAAAGTGTGCGGCTTAAATATCTAACCTATTTTTTAACTTAGCTCATCTCCAAATACCATATGACAATTAATCTATTATTATTCACAAAATAAAAATTCTAATCGCATTTTTCGCGAATTAGCCGCGATCCAGGCCGATTTTTTTAAATTCCTTCCTTAGCTGAGCACCTACGGCCCTAGAGGAAGCTACATATCGAATTTAATTCCAATCCGTTCGGTGGTTTCTGAGATTTCGTGTTAAATGAGTGAGTGGTATTTGACAAATATATAGTAGATTTTAAAATGTAACAGTTAAATTGACATAGTGGTATAACAAAGGAAGAATAGAAAGTCTGATGATGGGGTGGAATATCCCGAAGCATGTCATATTGTGTGAAGATTGATTGTTTTAGGAGATGTTGTTGCCAAAATAAAGTGTATTAGATATATTAACATTAAATTCTCCTTTATTGAAAAAAAAAAATCATCGGAAAAATAGGAGTGGAACATAAATAACAGTTCCTTTTAAAATACGTATTTAGTCAAAGCCAAAAAAGGGTGAGATAAGATGAAGAGTTTGGAATTTCGAAGGTTGAAAGTTCCGCTTTCGCTTTTTTAAACGTCATAAATTATGCTCCTTTTAACAAAGTGTTGTCTCCCAAATAAATAACGTTGCGTTATAATTTTATAAGTTGTATCTAGAACAGATATAATAGAACTGACTTGTGGACTAAGAGTGATAATATTTTGCACTAGAGTTAGAGGTCGGTGTAATGGGTTGAGCTAGCAGCTAGCAGTTACATGAGCGACTACCCCAGCCCCAGCGGTCGGATCCCAGTTACATGGCAGTTACGTAACCGAGCACCGGTTCGACTCTTGCCACTTTTACTTTGCCATCCCCTACCTGCCACCCGATGTCTTTTTTTTTTTGTATCCGTTGTATTATCCTACTCCTTTAGTTTTATCCGTGAACTTCTTTCGCTTTCTTCGAGACAAAATAAAAATTTTCCTCACCTATATTATATAAAAAAGACGTTTTAAAATAACATATTTTTATTTCAAATTGCATAGAAATCCTAAGATTGATGAATAATCTAAAATTAATATTAGGTTTTGGTTAAAAAATATTTATATATTTTTAAAATGGTCTTATTTCAAATTTATTGTGTAAAAACTAAAATAATAATAGAAATAGATTATTTTAAAACGTCTTATTTCTATAATATAGGTGAAGAAAATTTTTAAACTAAAAACTGCTATTATTTTCAGATTCCTCATCTCAAAAAACATACACAAACTTAATTTTGTCGAAATCAAAAATAATTTTTTTTTTTTACCTTAAAAATTTTGTAGAATTCTAGAAGGCAGGGGGCTGTCATTTTCTGAAAAAATGTAAATAATTTGCGCTATCTCACATATTTCGCAACCGATTAAGACAAGATTTTAAGGTCATCTAGAGGCCTTAAAACTGCATAGTTTAGCCCAAATCCGGAGGACGCAGGATTTCCCCTTATTGAAATATCTCAAGTTATAGCTGACCTTGGATTTTTTCATTCACATCAGTTTTTCCACTAAAATCGGGAGTAAATGTTATGCGCATGGATAAAAAGCAGAATGTAAGCTGATTCTAGCGATGCTATTACTGTTGTAATCGGTTGAATACAGCAGTTGTTACGGCCGTTAGAAGTTGTTGATGAAATCTCAACTTCAAAATTTTAATCAATATTTTTTGATTTTGATAAATTTCACATATAAGGGTTTTATGGTGCGTCAGTTGTTCATGAAAAAAAGTTTCCACTGATTTACAGCGAATTTCCTTGGAATTTTGTCATTTTATTGACCTTTTTGAGCACCTTAACCTGTGTCTTGAGCATAACAAAAGTATTTTTATATCTAATAGCATACATAACTGCAATTAAACGTGAAAGAATCATTTCTCTATCTTCACTGAGAGCTGAGAAAAAAAATAAAACGTGATTTTCATATATTTTTTTTTCTCCGCTCCTAATGCTCATTGGTGGCTATAACTCTAGTTTTGCACTATTATAGGTCCCTACTACCCACACAAAAATCGGCATTCAAATCTGTGAGTTACAACTGCAAACGTCCCCTTGTAAGATAAAATCATACTATATTTACAATTACTTAGCCTTGGGAACCATGAACGAAGGTTGTCCCCCCATTTACGGGACAAGTCGGATCCTAAGAGATCCTAATGCTGATTTCTCAATTGAATCAGCTGTTAATTCAATGTAAGATATAAGCAACTTTATTCTTAACAAATGCCGATCTTAACATTTCATGGACATTGTGGTGTGGCACTTAATCTTTTAATATTAATTATTCTATTGAAATCGATTCACTTTGAAGACGATTCAAGGTAATTATTTCGTTGCTCATATTTATATGTATATTATTTTTATGAAGTAAATATTTTTGTTATTATGCTATCCGAGTTGAATGGAAGAGGGAGGTAGCGGTTCCCTTTAACTGTAACGGTTACTTGTGTAACGGCCTGGCCTAGAGCCCTGTGACCGTGGTCGGGATGGTCCCGGTTACGCAAACGGTTGGGTGAACGCCCCGCGAGAGAAAGTTTGACTTTGCCCCCTCCCCCTCCACTCCACACCAGCGCCATCTATAGCCAGCTCTTTGATATTTCCTCGTCCAGTGGAGGGAAACATTCCTATGTCGCAAATCGAAAAAAATCTCGGCTCTCCAATCATCTTTCTGCTCTGGAGATTGGAAATTTCTGAGGGAATAACTTGACAAAAGATTACTTGATAAAAGATCTTGTGATATGAAACTGTACTTAATCATTCATAATATTCGTTCCTGATTTATATATTTTTATGTGTGCTGAATTTGAATCTGAAGGAAAGATTTTATCTACCATCATTTTTGAAAAATGAAACTGAAATAATTCATTTTCTATTTCATTTTTTTTTCACTCCCATTTAAATTTTTTGTGGCTTTTATACTTAAAAGTGTGCTTAATTCGAATCAATAGTAGAACAATTCTATCTCCATTTTTTTTTAGAGAATGGATATTATTAAACAAAAAAAAAAAAAAAGTCTGAAGTAGCAATGTCGAGAAGGAAAATATTGTCACACAACAAACATTTAACTTAATTATAATTTTCTTGATTGTTTTTTTCCGCTATCAAAATGAAATTAATAAACGAACGATATTTTTCCTACATTCTAGAAAAATACCATTTTTTTTTTTACCGTTTTACTGTGCTCCTTGCTGTACCAAAAAATGTCAGCAATTCCACTACTTTTTTTTTTTTTTCCACTTGTAAATATTAAAGAATTACAATTACCGACCTTGCTTCATAATTTATCAAATTTTATTAAGTAAATTTAATTACATATCAATTATATGTTTTTTAAGACGAATTTAAATGCACTTTTATAAAAATAATATCTCACTAAGTTGGTCCTTTCGAGCTCAAATTCCTATATTTACGTAATACATCACTGCCTATAATATGGCCAAATTACACCCGTAGGAGTATTATTTTAAAAATTAAAATAAATGTTTAAGTTTATTTTAGTTCGTAATTCGTTATAAAGCATAAATAAATAAAATAATAATAAAAATGTGAGATTCATCATCTTATTATTATTTAAACTATATAAAAAACCAATTTCTTACTGATAAAATATGACTCCTTAAAATACTAAGAAGTAGGAAAAGAATATTACAACAACTTTGTATTAGATTGCATACTTTGCCTTGGAAAAAACAAGGGGCTATGAAAAAAAAAATCTATGTTGATCCTGCAGTAATTTGAAAAGATACCTTGAAAAAACTAATAAAACGTTTGTTAAAAATGAAATATATTGCTTTTGACGAACTAGGTCTCGGGTAAAACACGTTCCAAAATTGTGAACAGCTGAGAGGGATCGAACATGATCGGTCAAATCCAACTTCAACGTTTTTATTTGTATTAGGAGAAACAAAGTCAAAAGGAGCTCACTCATTAGAACGTACCTGCTGGTCAAGATAGTGTTTATTTAGTATTAGAAAAGTTGAGCTCCTAACTGCTTCTATTCTCCTAATATAAAACTATCAAATAACGTATAATGCCCTCATGTTCCCCAAAAACGTTTCGGTTTTGACCAACTAGGTCACCGGTAAAACATGTTCCAAGTTAAAATCATTCCTGTAATGTGTTTTAATATTGCTTGATTATTTTTATTTATTTTCAATGGTTTACGGATTTTTAAAACTTAGTTATATACAGGGTGAGTATTTCTTAGTGTAAAAAAAAAAAAAAAATTGGGTGAAACTACATCAAACATGTAGCAAAATGCCGCAGATCTTATCTTTCTATTCCAATCCGTTGCAGATATATGATAAAACAAAGACTTTTTTGAGGAAACCACGTTTTTTTCTATAAAAGCTGTAATATCTCCATTTTGTTTAAATATTTATTTTTCAAATTTTGACGTCATTTTCAGATTTAGCATTAAATTTTCTATAATAGTTGAGTACCTGTAACCTTGAATTTTACAAACTTGGTATCTAAAGAACAGCTTGATCTTCACCTTATTTGGGAAAGTCACAATGTCTTATATTACTTCAATGTTTACTGCTTTTTCGAAAAAAATATTCACAAAACGTCAAATCTCACAAAAACTTGCGAATTTAATAAGCTTTCGAATGCTATGTTAAACGTGATGATTTTGTTTCGATTTCATGGAGAAATTTACTTATCGTTTTAAAATTGAACAGTTGTTTCAGATATTGAAGTGAGATGTATCTCCATAACTTCAAGGTCGGTCAACCTTCAACCCCCGACAAAACTAGTATAAAATTTATTATCCTCAATGTTATTATTTGTACATGATTAGTTATTTTATATTGCTTTTAGATCGTTAGATTTATGCCTCAAAGACCTTCAATGCCATCGGAAATCATGACAAGGAAATCATGAAAATGAACCACTACGACCAAGGTAGTAGTCAGCTAGTCAAGGCCTTGTTGTCTTGGACTAGGCTTTTCTAAGCGGCTCGGCTATGCTTTCATTCAATCTTTGCTTATGAATGTTTTTTCAACTTCGCTGTCATAGATCGAATAAAAAAAAAATCTACTTAGATTGATATTGAATAGATCAATAAATACGAATTGGAAGCTAAAACTCGATTTACAGAAATTTTTAACTTTTTACACGGAATATCTATATATATAATAATGAATTTGTGTATGTCTGTACTCGATAAATTCAAAAACCGTACATCCAATTGCCGTGAAAATTTGGGAAATTATTAGGTATATCCCCTGGAAGGTTTTTGAAAAAAAAAATTTTAAAATACGAGTTGGGGTTCTAGGTGTATGTAAATATCAAAATAACATCTATTTTTTATAAATACTACTTTAGTGCTGGTGTTTGTAAACAATTAGCAATTAAACATATGTTCTAAATTAATATATATCTATACTATTATATAAAAGGACAAGCCATTTTTCGTTGGTTATAACGGTACAATGTTATATAGAGCTAGAAATTGATAATAAAATTCAAATAAATTGTTATAAAAAAAGCTATAAATATTTAGTATGACGTGTGGATCCTAGGGATGTTTAATAATCGAACAATATGTGGTTAGCGATTTTAAATAGTATAGTTTCCTATAATAATAATTTAAATTCACAGTGTTAAGTGGCAGAAGTTTGTCACTCTGTCATTAACTTCTATAGTTAGAATATAGAAATTAAAATCCAACCAAATGAAATCAATAAAATTATTTTTGCTGCAGTAAATATTATTGCCTTATCAAAATATCGATTATTTTTTGATATTGTGTTTAAAAAATGGGCGACCTAACCATAGCTTTTGATGAACGTTTTAAGAAGACTAATATTTCAATGATTTCAAATTCATTTTAATGTTTCAGGTTTATTTAATAAATGGTACCATTGGTTGTGTGAAAGAGCAGTAATATTACCAACAAATACTGTAGCAGAGAGTATTAACAATGTTATTATTGAAAATGTAAATTGTGACATAGAGAACATCTCTATTGATAGGGATGTAAGCACTGATAATGCAGTCCATTATCCGCCAGAGTTTCTTTCTAAAACGTCTCTGTCCGTCTAAATTACCAACTCATAGATTAGATTTAAGGATTGAATATCCAATAATGCTTTTGAGTAAATCATTGCAATAATACCGGATTACAGCTTTGAGTGAAAATATATAGAAATATTGTGAGGAAATAATTCTCAACTGCATTTTAAGATTTTTATTGTTAAAAAATAAAACTTCTGTTATTACATAAACCTATCTAAGTTCGTCACTTATAAGAGCGGGCGATGCCGTGACTGAGGATGCTAGTTTGATATATATATATATATATATATATATATATATATATATATATATATATATATATATATATATATATATATATATATAAGGATATTTAGCAAAATTATCTCCTAAATTCTTTATTTGTCCAATATTATTTGGACGACGTTTTAACATTTGAGCTTCGTTCCATGATCATTGCCATATTCTCAAACCCTAAAAAACACAGATAACAGGGGGTCACCTGTGGTGTAGTGGTTAGCATAGCAACCTACTAAACCCAAGATCGCGGGCTCGCAACCCGGCAGATGACCTTACGATTTTTTAAAGGGAGTAAAAAATCCTTAGCTATGCCGTCCTTCGGGAGGGACGTAAAATAGGGGTCCCGAGCCTGTGCGATGTCAGGTACTCGTTAAAGATCCCTATCCTAATTATACTTGGATAGGCAAAATTTAGGACTCCCACCGTAGCATCGTCCGATTAGCCTCAGCAGCATAAAGTGACGTTAAACAAAATAAACAAACACTGGTAACAATACAACAAAACTAAGAATAACAAATGACAATCACAAACTAAAAATTTTTCGTATTAAATAATAAAAATTCTTCTTCTTTCGAGTTCGGCCATCTGTGGACCACGCTCAACAATTTATTTCTTGCTCTTCCGTTCTTTCCAATATTTCTTCATCACCTCTGCCTGGTGTGTCCTCCTTTTATCTGACCACTGTCTATTAATTTGTGTTTTAACTACTTTGTAATTTTTACCTTGTTGACATCTGATAATAAATTTATATTATATGTTAATATCATTATTACCTGTCATGTGCTTCATAGCTAAACAATTATTTCAACATAACGTTTCGTCATATTTACTAATAATGTATCTCTGTAAATAATATGTAAAAATTGTTACTATTATTAAGGCTGCAAAATTTATTATAATTTTCTTCATGTGTACAGTAAACTAAAATTTATATATTTACTTTTCTATTTAAAATATTTTAAGTGTATAAGTTATATTTTAAGACATATCAGTGTATTTACTATTGCATATCCCAGTTTGAACTTGTACATATATATTTTAACTGAAAAAGGTACAAATAAAACGTTGCCCAATTATAAATAAATAATTGGGGATAAATAAAAATTTTAGGAGATAATTTTGCTAAGTATCCTTAATCTCCTTATTATGTATATATAAATACATATTTCATATATATTTACATTTTGCCCCTCCTGGGGCATATCTAGCCTCTTAAAAAGTGCGTACCCTTTTTTAGGCAAAAAACCTAGTGGTTGAGCGTAAATTCTGGCCGTCACCTCCTTTCACAACCGATGGCTCAGAAACAGTACAGCCTACCTAAGTATTGGATCAAAGACCCTTCATGTGTTGTAATTGGTACAGGTTTTTAATTTAAAAAAAAAAAAAATTGTTTATTATATATATATATTAGTAACCTAAAAGTAATAAAGCATTTATGTATGTTCATTTTTATTTATTTATTTTTCAAAAGTAGCCGCCATAATGTTTATAAATGAAAATTCGTTTAAAAATGTTGGAGTAACTCTCGACCTGGAATATCTGTCCTGGAATGTAGAATTTCCATAAAAGTTCCTAGAAAGTCTGTCTCTATCCTTAAAGTTTCTATTAGTAAAAATTGATACTTACATATAAATTACACAAATGTGTTCACTTTTTGTGATTTTTAAAGAAGCTTAAAATAAGTGTTAATATAGCATTAATTAAAATTAATAATAAAATATGTAATAGACAATAGAAATAGAAATATTAAATGGGAGGTACATTATTAATAAAGCCAAATTCATACATTAGCGTCGGGTTAAACATTTGAAATGTGTCGTGTCCGAACTTTCCAGCAGCTGCCACTGACAAGGGTCCATGAGTCAAAAATCATCAGGAAAAGTTTACACATGCTAAATCAACTTGTCATATCTCCATTTATTTTGTTTGTTAATGTAAATGTTTCAATCCAACTAAAACACAGCCATAATACAAGAAATACGGATTTTCCCAATATCATTATCTCACTATACTTCTTAGTTGTTTTATTTTTTCTCCTTTCTTCCACATCCTTCTTTCCTTCCCCATCTACCTCTTACGTTATTTTGTCCATCTCTTACTTCCTGCCTCTTCCTCTCCACCACAAGAACCTTTATGCTTCTCAACATTTTCTGAATTTTTCCTACCATGGAAGTCCTGATACCCTTTGGTAGTCCTCTATCATATCCCTAAACTTCCTCCTTAATTTTTTCCGGATATTCATTGACGTTATCCAGTCGCTCGAATTTATTAAATATTTACTTGAGATACGCATGATGGTATAGAAGGATCAATACAATTAGGATTGAGGAATTAATTTCCACTTCTATTGAAATTACTTAATTTGAAAACTAGTTTCGAATGTTAAACGTTCATCACCAGTTCTAAAAATTTTCAAAACATCAGCACTTTGTTAGATGGATTGTAAATACTAACGTTTTAAAATATGTAAGAAAATTGGTACTCACCTGAGGAGGTCAAACGGACTTCTGAAATACATCAAGAGTGGGAGGGGACTGGCCAGATAAGTGAAATTTTTATGATTTAATGATCATTAAAATGGATACGATGTGAATTAGATCGCTTCCAACAACTCATCTTCGTAAATCCAAATAAGCCTAATTAAAGTTATGTAGATAGGTTGTTTGTGATTAATATAATTAATGAGAGGTTGTATAATAAAAGTTTTAGTCGAAAACAACAAGCGATTTCTGGTCACTTTAGTGCTGCATGTGAACAGGAAAACCATCTAAATCAATTGTAATGGCGATAAAGAAAATAATTATAGATGGTTTTACAAGGAAGGATGAAAATATATTAAAAATTTAAATAATTAATTAATTTTAAATAAAGAAAACAAGATTGATAGCTGAGTGAGTGAACGGATAAATGAATAATTGAATAAATGAAAGGATTGATGAGGTGATTAATATTTTATAAGAAATATCTCAACTTCATCTCCACGCCGTTGATTCCATAAATTCTCGATGAGCTGTGAGCCATGAATTTAAGTAAATTATAAAGAGTTAAATGATTTTGATAAATTCCTTGGTTAAAAATATGGTTAATTAAAAAAGTTGTACACCTTGTTCTGAAAATTTACAATTTTTACTGAGGTATACTATTATACTCTTAAGAACCTACATCTCATGTTTATTGAGGCTTAACGTCCTAATGTGCTCCAACTAGAGCAGGAAGGACAGGTTATCCTGTATAGGTTAACAACCTATTCTAGCCATGTTGGAAAGTTCAAGATTAATTCCGTGGGTACGCCACGAAATAAATTTTACCTTCGATTTGAACCCACTATCTTCTGTACCAAGCGAGATATGACCCTTCTCCCAACGCTCTCGGTCATCGAATTCCCAAACCTTAGATATATAGTTTTTCCCAATCTTTTTATTTATTTTTTTTTTTATTGTTTTGTTTTTCCTCTTCTGTGGCAAACCAAACTGGGTAATTTGTAGTATTTTAAAATTCGTGTATGGACGATACAAAAAGCACTTTGTATCCAATAAGTTTATTTATATCGTTATTTGAAACAAAAACAAAAGCAATTACTAAAATTTAATTTTATAATGATTAAGTTTCATAAAAATCGCCTGCGTCGTGAGTGCTAATAAGTCTCTTTCTAAGAATTAGAGTCTCTTCTCTAAAATTTTCTGCTTATATAAATATTTATGTATATATATTTATACAAATATTAACAAGCTAAATCTAAATGCTGAAAAGACCAAAGCGATTGTCATAGGTTCCAGTCACCTCTTAAAAACCACACTCTCTACTCCCAACCTTTTTCTGAACAGTGATCCTATCAAATTCTACTCGTCGATCAAAAATTTTGGAGTCGTTTATGATGAAACCCTATCCTGGAAAAATCACGTATCCGAAATTTCCCACCGCACCATCCCAATCCTAAAACGTCTCAATTACGTTCGCCATCTTCCTTTCGAAACCCGCAGATTACTAGTAGCCTCTTTCATCTTCCCCTACTTTGACTACTGCTGTGATGTTTATGGGGGTGTTTCTGGGGATCTCGAGGCCAGAATCAAAAGACTATTTAACTGCTATATCCGTTTTATTTTCGGGATCCTGATAAGCGCTCGCATTTCGCAGTTTTATGCAGAGTTAAAGTGGCTTGTTCCTTCCTACCGTCGCCAGTATTTCCTGCCATCCTTACTTTTTCAAACCGTTCAATCCCATCATCCACCTTACATTTCCGAACTCCTTTAACTCAAATCCTCAATTCTTACCTGTCAATCAGATTTGCATACTCCTGCTCATTGCTCAGCTACTGTCGACAGATCTTTCGTAATCCGATCCTCTTCTCTCTGGAACTCAATCCCTCTCAACATTCGTCATTCAATTAACCTTTCTACTTTCAAATACCACTTCTTTAACCACCTACTATCTACCCAGATCCTGTCCTCCAAAAACTGTCAATAGCCACTTTTTAGTTGTTATAACTATAATTATAAAGAGTTTATATTCAATAAATCTTTTTGTTTTTGTAAAAATTATTATAAATTTTCTGTTACTTTTTATTGATGTATTTTTTCTGCTCTTTTTTATTATTATTATTATTTGAATGGGTGCGCCGAAAAATGTTCTTAGTGACAAACAAAATTTTGAGTAATCAGTGAAAGAAAATCATAGTCTATTAATTATCATGAATAATGAATAATAATTATGAATTATTATGAATAATCTAATAATAAAACATTGTTAGTTTTGTTAGTTAGATTTTTTTTTTCACTTTGTAATTTGTTATATTTACATGTATAATAACATAATGGATTACTACATCATACTATGATGTACTATTTATTATATATTTAAAAACCTTTTAACGTCTTACTTGGAATCCACATACAAGACTAAAACGACAAGAAACTGCTCGTCTTTACAGACTACTTCAACATTTACTAGACAAACGTTCAAAGCTCCCAATTAATTACAAAAGACTCATTTACTTGACTGTGATTAGACCTATATGGACGTACGGAGTTGAGCTTTGGGGATCTACAAAACCATCCAATTCTTCCCGTATCCAATCCTTACAATCCAAAATCCTCAATGCTCCTTACTTTGTCACCAATAAACTTATCCATAAAGATCTTAATGTTCCATGTTGCTGATTTAGCCCAAACCAGATACCAATCCTTTAATAGTAAGCTCCATAACCACTCAAATCCCCTAGTTTCTCACCTTGCTTCCCACTCAATTCCCTATAAACCTCCGAGGCGTCTGAAAAGAAGATGGCCCAGAGATCTTCTTGTGTAGATTTTGTTTTATATTTTTTTACTTAAGTGCTACTGATGAGTAGTTCTTCTCAACTTTAGGCATGTTATTGTAAACTTTTTTTAAACACATTTACTTGATGTATACTTGTACAGTTGTAAATTTCAATAAATTGATTTAAAAAAAAAAAAAAAAAAAAAAAAAAAAAAAAAAAAAAAAAAAAAAAAAAAAACCTTTAAAACCACCACTTCGGAAATTTTGTCGCTTAGAAGGTTTTTCGGCGGACCCATTCATTTGTTACTTTTTTATGAAAATATTATTTTATTTTAAGGCTCTGAAGGCCCTTGATTGTACATTATTTTTTATTCTTAAGGGACTTAAGGCCCCAGAATAAATAAAAAACTTTATTATTATATGAAACGTTTCTTGGCTTTTGCAACAAGCTCTGGAATATTGATAATTAACAATAAATTATAAATAACAATAAATAAATGTTATTTGATATTAAACTATGTAAACCATATTAATATTCATTCATTTTTATTACCATATTAATTTTTATTTTTATTACGTAGTTTTATTAATTTTTATTTTAATAAAACTAGGTTGAAAAATAATAAAATGAATACAAGTAAATTAAAAAAAAAAAATTACGGATACCTTTACAATAAAACTTCGCTTCTCAATGATCGTGAACTTATTTATATAAGGGTTGGTCAAGGAAGTTGAAATCATAAACCTAATAATAAGCACAATCACGATTGGTCAATGCAAAATGAATGTCCACTGATAAATGGAACTCATAAAATAAATTGTCTCTATTTAACAATGCCATTAATGGATAGTACTAAACCATAAACATAGACTGTTTAACCTTTCCGTCAACTTCCCATGAACAAAACCATAAATTAACATATTTGGATCCATGGTCTCAAACTGTAGGGAACAGCAAAACAATCGAATATCGAACACATTCAATTATTACAATTGCAAGTTCTCTGAACAATTATAAATACTCCATATTACGTATATAACAAACTTGGTGTATTAAAAAAAAAATCATTTATTAAAAAAAATTATGTAAGACTTCGTGAATGTATTTCTTTAAAGAGGCAATTTCCTGTTATGAAAATACAGATTATATTTACTGACGGATCAAAATCTGATGAAGGTGTGGGTTGCTCAGTGATTACAGGGTCAGAAGTCATATGCAACTCATTACCATCTATCTTTTTTATTTTTTCGGCAGAATCGTATGCTATTAAACTAGCCCTAGAACACATAAAACATTGGACACGGGCCAAAAACAATACTTAATTTTCTCTGACTTACTTCCGGCTCTCACAAGTATTAGCAATAAAAATCATGACAAAAAACTACATACTATCTGAAATATCCACTTTAATTGATTCAATTTCGAAACTCAAATTTATAAGCTTTGTGTGGATTTCGAGACATTCAGGTATAGAAGGTAATGAGTAAGCAGATTTAGCAGCCAAAGAAGCGTGTTCCCTCTTCCCATTACTCTTAATTCCCGTTCCTTTACCAGATCTCAAATCCTTTTTAAAACATCAAATGTAGTTTGGCATTATAGATGGTTTAGAACCGATAACAACAAACTTAAAAAAAAATAAGACTACTCCACGACCATGGAAACAAGAAACAGGACCAAGAAAAGAACAAGTCATCTTTACAAGACTGAGAATTGGAAATACAAAATTAATCCACAGTTACTTAATGGGAGATAAGCCACCCCCCTAAATGCAACGAATGTCAGGTAAACCTGACAATAGAACATATTCTTGTTGAATGCAAAAAATACCAAAAGGAAAGAAAAGATAATGGTCTGATGAATCAAGACATTTTAACACTGCTAGGAAATAACTCGTTTCTCCACAAGCACATTATCCACTTTTTGAAACAAACAGATCTGTACAAGGTCTTATAGTTCTCAACCTGAGTATGGTGTCTAGGGCTGTGAATTATATGCAATAAGAACTGAAAAATATGCACATATATATGCAGAGATATTGGGTAAAATATGCAATAAATACCGAAAATATGCAACTATCTGTATTATTAGAAAAATAAAAAAATCGTAATACATACCTATACTTAAGTACAGGTTAAATAACTAATTGTGTTGAAAAGGGGAACATTAGGAAGAAAAATATAAAAAGGTAGTCATAAAAAACAAAACAGAAGTTAAAAAACCTTTATTAAAGATAAAGAAAACCCATTAAACAGGGAACATTAAAAAAAAAAAAAAATCATGACATTAATTAAAACAACAATCACAACCAAAATACGTATACTTTAAAACAGAACAATATACATCAAAAACAATAAGCGACGACCATAAAGAAACTCTCCGGACTTATTCATGCCACTTATTCACTGTTGTATATTTGAATAGCAGACAACCACTTCTTCAGTTTTTCGAACAAAATAGATCGTCTATTGGGCCTCAAATTAGATTTGAAACGGCTAAACGACCGCTCAATATCATATAAATATAAAACGTCTCCATCACTCTTAAATGTCTTATTTGAATGTACACCTACGTATTTTCCGGCAAGATCTTTTTTCTTTGAAGGAGTGACTTTCGGTATTTTAGGTTAACACAAAAGAACAGTTTACAAATGATATGTCTCGATGAAACGCTGTGTGAGATACTGTGTAATGGATGGATGAAATGAAAAGTGAAGTCATAATATTCTACGTATTTGAGCGAAGTATAAACGAGAAATTAATCGGATTAAACAATTCTAAGAGAAGCAAATACGATCGAAAGTTCGCGGAAACCGAAGAATGAGCACTTCGACACATACAAACGCATTGATTAGGCGGGGAAAAAAGAATGGAAGGAGTTCTTATAACTATTTTTCGGTTTTTATCTATATCTTATTTTTTTTCTGCTCGGAAACATAAATGAATTCAAATGTCAAATGCTGATATGGCGAATATGCAGATAAATATGCAAGTCTAGTTCAAAATGTGTAAAAATATGCACAAATATGCAAATTAAAATAGCTCAAATTTATTCTAAATGCCTCAAAACATATATATTTTGATAATATTAGATGTTTTAGTTAGGAGAAATATGGAAATGCATATATTTCACAGCCCTAATGGTGTCTCTAACTAAATGTGGTGGCACACGGCACCAGAAAGTAAATAAATAAAACATGGTTTACAAGAATCAATATAATTAGAATTGATGACTTAATTGCCACTTATATTATAGAAATGGCGTTTAATTCATCAATCCTAATAAAAAATAATAAAAATATTTCTGCATCATCATGGACCTTATGCGTCGAAGATAACAAGGCGAAGTGATGAATACCATAGTGGCTTTAACTTCAATTAGGTTCTCGTTCTCCAGCACCACAAATCAAATCCTTTTTTTTTCCTACCTTGAATTTGTCCATTAAAAGCTAAGTAGGCTGCGTTAAATCTTTTTTAATATTCGAATTGACTATAAAACCTATCGACTATTTCAATGACACTAATAAAACAGTTAATGACCTGCTGTAATTGCTACAGGTGAACATAGTGAATATAGTTGTTATATAGTGAATAGAGGTCGAAGCTATAAGTTTTGTTTCAACCTTGGCATCTTTATTAACTTGCATTGAGCAGCGAGCTGTGGATGTCCCGCGCAAGGTCTGAGGGTCGTGCCTGTAACGTCTACCTATGCGCCGTGATCTCCAACTCCTTCATTGAATTCACCTATAATGATAATAGTTCCTGGTGTTTCCAAGAGAAGTATAATATAAATGGCAAATAAAATTACTGTATTTTTTTTTTTTAATTTATTAATGGGTGTATTAGATTTTGAACAAAATTCCGTTCACTTTTACAATAAATAAAAAAGTAAATTCTTACATTTGTTTGTATATCGTTATATTATGTATCTAAATATATAGGCAAACGTTAAAAACTACCAATTAATTACAAAAAACTCATTTACATGAGTTTGATTAGACCTATTTGGACGTACGGAGTTGAGCTTTGGGGCTCCTCTAAACCATCCAATTCATCTCGTATCTAATCCTCAAAGCGTCTCACCAATAAACTTATCCATAAAGATATTCATGTTCCATATGTTGCTGATTTAGCAAAAAACTATAAACTATAAACTATAAACTACTAAAATCCACTAGATTCTTAACTTGCTTCCCGTTCCATTCCTGATAATCCTCCGAGTAGTCTGAAAAGAAATGATTAAGAGACCTTCTAGTGTAGACGATTTATTGAAGGGCTACTGATGAGTCATTCTTTCCAAGTTTTGATATGTTATTGCAATCGTTGACAACACATTTATTCGATGTATATATTTTGTACAGTTGTAAATTTTAATAAATGGATTAAAAAAAAAAAAAATGTGTAGACAGCAGGTACTGAAAAAATAACTCAGCTAACTAAAGCTCGAAACTTAATTTAAATGCGTGTTAAAATGCAAAAATAGTGCGAGAAATAGTCATTTTTCCAAAAACATGTATCGTATCTTCAAGGGAACAAAGAATATCGACATGTTCATTAAAATGAGATTATGACATGATATGACAGGTGGAAGAATTAAAAATGCGATAAGCCGAAAGTTTTAATTTATTTATTTATAACAAGAATATATACTGTGTAGTTGTTTTTTTTCAATATATACATGAACAATAAATAACATATATGCATGACAACATTATTTATACAATAGTATGAATTTTGAACATTAATTTGTTTTTCACCATATTTCATTGCTAATATTATTTCCTCTTTTAAATTTGAAAGATAGATGTTTTCTCCTAGATGATATGATGAAGACTGATTCGAATTATTCTCAACATGAATCGACAGCATCCGGTGTAAACTAACAAAATCCTTGAAATCTCTATTCTAATTTAATAACTCTAATTCAATGGTGAAATGCGAATTATAAGACGTTTTATCGACCTCGGAAGAGAAAATAAGTTATACCAGGGGATTGGTTTTGTATGAATTAAAGAGATTTTTTCCAAAAGACTTTTGCCGATCTTAGAGTAAAAAAAAATACGTTATACCGAGGGGACTAAAATGCATTGTTTAATCGGGATTAAACTGTCTTTAACTTCATTGCCCACTTGCCCCTAAATTTCGATTCATGCATTCCTTAGAACCCTCTTATAATGCACCTTTGTTGCAGTAAATTAGGTAGAATCCTTATTATCAAGAATGTATCAACATATTTTTCTAGCTCTAGGGCCTTCGAAAAAAAATAATCGGAACACCCCTCTTTTCCGAATTCGATTTAGCAGCTCAGTAAACACAAGAACATTTTAAAAAAAGTTTCTAAGTTTAATTTTTTTCCCGTCGAACTATCAATTGATTGGACTACCATTCTACTTTTCTGTTAAATCTTAGTCTATGGTTCTGTAAAACACTTCTAAACTTAGAAATCCGATCCAGGCTCATTTTATGTTAATATATGATTATATAAGTTTTTGAAAAATTAACCAAATGGCTAGAATTGAAATTAGTTGAATTTCACTTCATTAAAGGCATTTGAGATATTAATGAAATAATGAGAAAACTCTGTTTTTTACTGCCAGGAAATGTTAAATTTTAAAAATTAGCACATAAGTTACTGAACTATAGAAATCGGAATACTAATACCGTTTCACAGATGGATAAAAATATTAATATATAGTATATACTGAAAAATTACTTAAATGAGGAAACTACCATTTTTTGTTTGTTTTACTATTGAAATAAAACAAAATTACTGTATTTGCATCAATATTACTTAATATTAATATTAGATAATCATATCCAACGTTTTTGGCTGAATATTTGGTTGAAGTTCTGGTTTCTATAACTTGCCAAACCAATTATCGAAGAGTACTTTCTCCTTGATCGTCATCTCCTTAGGCAATATTTCTGACCACCTGTGCTGTATGTTTTAGTCTTTGGGCTATCAAAAAGAAATTATATGTTGAAAATAATAAAGCAATGAGCAATGAGCAGTGTCAAACATCAATATTTTAAATAAACTTTTAATAACTAAAATCATTATATCTCTAACAATAAAATTATTATAAACACTTATAAAAGTTTTTTATGGCATCAAAGAGAGATTTACGTCCCCATATTACTTAACCTGGACATGCAAAAGGTGATAGGGTTATTAAAAAATGAATTAAATAAAAAATATACCAAGCAATTTGAAATTTAAGATATTTTTGGTCTCGAGAATAAAAATAAATCCAAACAAATCTCACCAAATAACCTTTACCCTTCGACTTCCTGTCCTACAGTATCCTTCAACCATATTCCACTGATCCCTGTTAAACAGATCCACTATCTAGGACTTCAGCTGGACAAAGGTTTAACTTAGAATCCTCATACAATGCCAGACTAAAACGATAGGAAACTGCTCGTCGTTTTCGACTTCTTCTGCATTTACTAGACAAACGTTAAAAACTCCCGATTTTCTACAAAAGACTACAATCCAATCCTTACAATCCAAAATCCTTCGAAAAATGCTCAATTCTCCTTACTTTGTTATAAATAAACTTATCCATAAAGATTTTAATGTCCTATATGTTGCTGATTTAGCCCAAACCAAAAATTTCTCAACTTGCTTCCCACACTATTCCCGATAATCAGCCTAAGCGTCTGAAAAGAAGTTGGCTCAGAGACCTTCTAGTGTAGAATTTTTATCGAAGTGCTACTGAAGAGTAGTTCTTTTCAAATTTTGACATGTTATTGTAATAGTTATCAACACGTTTACTTGATGTATACATTTTGTACAGTTGTAAATCTCAATAAATTGATATAAAAAAAAATAAATATTTTAACACCCCTCACCCTGACTTAAACAATCTAATATGGATTGTTAGGCGAATAGACCATAGCCGAATAAATAATAAATCGTACCAAACGTACTCATTAAAAAATTGCAACTATTATTATTAATTCACATTAGACCCTAATGTGACCTCGAAGCGGTAAGTAATATTAGAAATATTAATATTAATTAAAAATATTACTTTTTTTTTTTTTTATCAATGTGTAACAATAAATGATTTGTTAGGAGAGTTAACGGACGGTTAAAAACATGTTTAAAAAAAAGAAGACCACAATTCATCCACCAATCCACCACAGTTTACCACACCATCGGCATAATAAAATAATTCATTTGTTATTTAGTACTTTATAACTAAAAACATCAGAATATATTTTTTTTTTTTTTTTTTTTTGGTTGTAACATAATCAGGGTCCAAAGTAATAAAAAGAACTGTAAAGGATATAAATAAGTTATTTTTATACAGGATCTGCCTGTTGCTTAACGGTTCTTGGTTAATGAAATTTTCGAGAATGAATCTCAATGCAGGATCAGTAACTAGAAGGGAATTTATAAATAAAGGAGCAGTAACCTCTTCTTCTCACAAATATGAATAAAGGAAACACGGCTATCTAAATCTGTAACCATAGCTAAACAAATCCGCTTTAACAGTACCTACCTAACATTCCCCATACCTTCACCGAACCGTTTGTGCACATACCGCCCGCCATCTTATCATCCCACTCTTCTTAAAATGGCTTCCTTACGCACGTGTCCCTGATTGAGCAGTTGTGCAACCATTGGGGAATTAGAGTCAACGAATCAAAATGCAAACATGTCACTTTCACTCCCCGTTGCAGATCCAGTCCACCAGTTCATTTTAATACCAAACCTGAACAATTTTCAGGCACTGCAACGGAAGGTCTGTTCTAAGACAGTTAACGTTGGATCCATAATTTAAACTTAATAGATAAAAGCTAAACAGAAAATACAAAGAACTATATAGATTGAAAATGTCTTAATCGACTATCGACAGTATGTATAAGTCTCTCGACAATCGACGTCTAGAACGTCGGACAGTCTTCCGAAGTTCTATTTACGATTGAAGTAGCACAGATCTTGGAAGGCTATAGATATAAGTTATATTCAATAGCTATATATAAACTTTATATAAGTAATATTTATAACTTTTTATATAATTATATTAAGACTATCTCTAACTGTCCGAGGAATGTGTTCACAGGACAGGAACCAAAAGGACAAAAATCCAATGAATTAAACCAGAAGAAAGAGCGTCCTTAGTAAAAAACGTAATAATTAATTCAATTTTCAAAATGGATAACAATGGCGGACAATATTGCGACCTTTTAAAAACGTTAAATCCTGAATGATTCCATAATAGTATCGTATCCTTAAGGACGAAAACTATCCAGCCATAGATGTCCTTGTGTGACAGATAAAATTGAGTACTCCCTCCATATCAATATATAGACAAGCCACTTATTTATATCACTATTTTAAAAACAAATTTTTTTTTTTGGTTAAAGAGGTTTGAAATGGAAATTGATATACAATAATAATTTTTCAAATTTCATCATAACCATACTCAGCGTACTCTTATTTATGTCCACTCCTCTTCGTAATCCACGTAGGTTGCAATAGCAGTGGACCCAAGACATTCTATAATTATGTATTGAGTGTTCAGACCAGGGTCAGCTTAAGTTGAGCGTTAGTTTTATATTCCTTCTATAAGTCTCTATTTTAATTAATTGATTTTAATTCTTTAAAGGTTGTAACGGTAATGGCTCTAAAAACTTTTTGTAATATATATTAATGTTGGAATGCTGGTAATGACCAGCTTCTATACTCAAATCCCAAGTGTTTTGATGTCTTTGTTAAGTGACACAACTGAGAGTGCAGGGATCTCTTTAGTCCATAACAAGAAGGGATAGGCTTAATTTTTTTTACTCGGTATTCAACAGTCTGAGTGTCCTTCATTTGTCATTTGTATATTTCATTATTATTACTATTATATTATTTTTGTTGAATTTTATTTTTTACTTTATTCTTCGTTTACATCTGTCAACTATAATATTAACAATTAGTAAATTTGATGAAGTGAATATAGTTGGCGTGAAAAGTATGAGGAGAGGTTCTCCCAGAGTTTGTAATAGTCCTTAATGTTGCTTAATATTGCTTGTTTCTAGGTGATGTCAAAGTCCAAGTAGGTTTTAATAGTGTTGATTTTGTGTTGTAGTTGCAATGTTGATGGTTTGAAGAAGCGAATATGAAAGACTTAGCTTTTGATTGGAGGTTTTCTTGTTTTTTGTTGTTTGAGTCCCATGTCATTCTCCGGTCAAATGTCAGACAAATGTAGTGTACAGTGTTTATTTCCAACCTATTCTATCAAGGGAGGGAAGATCGAGATCTATTCTGTGGGTTCGCCTCGAAATAAACTTCAAAACGCCTAGTTCAGATTTGTACCAGTGCGTCTTTGGTAACAAAAATACTATAATCACTGACTCAGAAATACTTTTCAATAAACAGAATTTTTTTTTTTCTTAAATTAAATAAGACCAAGGTTTCTTGTATCTTATAAATAATTTAAAACCTAGAAATTAATCTTTATTCTCTCTGGTGCTCTTTTGTTTTAACAATTGCAGTAGACAGCTGACGGTTTAGCTGCCGCAACTTTTAGTTCCAATTCAGTCGCATATTTATTGTTTTCTTACCTCTATCACCGCTACAATATTGCGCTGGAATAACATTGTACCAGACTTTGAACTAGACGTTGAGGTGACTCGTTACGTGGGCTGACATTAATGTTTATTCCCAAGAACGTGGGAAAGGTGACGCGTCACATTGTCCCCAGGATCAGTGTTCAAGTACACCTCCCCTTCAGCTACTTTAACAATAAGCTTTCATTTTAGAAGAAAACTTATTACTACATACAAAAAATTAATTATTCCAGAGTACTTGTTATCTGATTGATGTGTAATAACTTTGGTATGAATTTAACTTCAAGTTTTTCTTTTTAATTTTCCATTCTCGTGTTTCATTAGGAGAATAAAGAAAAAAAACAGGGTTTGAAATCAATAATTATTTTTTCCATAAAATCATATAATAATTATTATATTTGATTTTTAATAAAAATTTCAATTGATTTTTGATGTTTATCGATTTGATTAAAAATTATGATCACTCACTGAGTGATACGGTATTGCATAAATAATAATGAAAATTTGCGATCAAAAAAATTTTGATCAGAAAATAAAATTCACCTTTTACTCACAAATTGGTTAATATGTTTGTATACAATATTATTTTTTGAATTATTTCCATGATATTATCATGGAGAAAATTAAACTTTCTGATTCAGAAAGGAATTACTCAAAAATTATTATTATTGTTATTTGTAAAAATTTTGCTCAGAAATAATGATCATAATTTGATTTTTATCACTTATGATCAAAAATAAAAATTAATCTAAATATCATCAAATGATTTTAAAAATTCCAGATAAAAATCAGATCGGATTTGATTTTTATTTTTTTTTTTTAATTATAGATTTCAAACCATGAAAAAAAGTAAAATCTATTGATTAACCTTAATATTTATTAGATTTTTTTAAATTATTCATCGGGGATCAATCTGGAGTCTTCATACTGTATAATACGTAAAGATGAACTACTTTAAATAATGATGATATATGTACAATATTTTTACAATTAACATTAACAAACAAAATAAATAATTAACAGTGTAATATACAATATTTACAAATTAACTATGATAATTATTAATTCAAAACTTTCAATAATTCTAAAATTATATATATTTTGCAATTATTTTGTTTCCAGCTATTGTTTTCTTATTTGAAAATAATGGCGTATAAGGTCCTTTTCAGAACAGCAGAATTATTAACGTCTTAAATTATTTATATATTTTTTCTTTTATTTATGTTTTCTATGTTAATTATTTACAGTGTCCTATATTTGTTATATAGTCAGATATAATTAGTGTGTTTTTTTAAAAAATAATATTCTATTTCATTCTATCGCATCTTTATTTTTTACCTTTTTGTGTAATTACTGTGGGTGCGAATACGACTCCGCCTGTTTTGTCAAACTAAAACATATTTGCTTCTTAAAAAAATTAAAGAATTCGTTTTTCAAAGTATGCTCTATCTGCTGTTCCAATACTTCAGTAAATTTAATGATTCCTTGCCTGAAGAAGTCCTGGTGATTTAAAGCATTCCAATTATGAAGCTAAATTTTGATGTTTTTATAAGAAGTAAATTGCTCCCCCACAAGATATATTAGCATCAATCGGAGCAAGCGTAAACGGAAGGTGCGATGTCTGGCAAATGTAGCAGGTGGGGTAGCATTTTCCAGTTCTGTCCATTTAGGAATGTTATAGCTACAATTGCTGTATATCGGGGTTTTCATGTTGAAAAATTAATTTCCTATGTCAATTTACCATTTTCAATTTAAATAGATTAGTTGGTAACTCAGACGGACTGAGACTAGAGATTAAGAAACGCTTACGGATAATAGACTGCATTATCAGGGCTTGCAACTATGCAATGGATCATATTTTTACACACAATATCAAAAAGAAAAAGATCGACATTTTGTTTTGGTAATCATTTTTATTCGGCAGAAATAATTTTATTGTTTTCATTTGGTTGGTTTTCAATTTCTGACCTTAAAGATTTATGACAATGTGACAAACTTCGTATTATACATTTAAATTATTTTTATAGTGAGCATTACTATAAAGCTACCTAAAAATATGAATATGAGGTAGTTAAAATTTGGCTCAGATGGGTTCAATAGTTTTATCATCTTAAACTTTGTTGCAGAATACCGATGAGCAAAAATCAGTCGATTTTTCAATTAGACATTCCTTCACTGGGATCCACACGTAACACCACATATTTATATAGTTTTTCTTTAAAAATAATTAAATTGAATTAACCAAATATTAATATCAATTTCTAGCTCCATATAGCACCGCATTTTCGTGATCTCTCTTGAATGGCGATCGCCACCTATCGGCCAATTTTCAAATCTCACTGCACACCACATGTTTATCGCTTTTTTAAACAACAATTTAGTGTGAAATATACTATTTATGTTATTGCTAAACCTTCCTTGGACTATGAAGATGATGTAGTTAAAATTTGATTCAGTTTGTTTCAGTAGTTTTCGTAGTTAGTTATCACAAACGAAAAATGGCTTGTCCTTTTATATAATAGTATACATAAAGAACTGCTTGGATATCCTGATACTGAATTTGTTGTATCTAATGACTAGTTTTTTTTTAATATTATTTAATTTGGTTTGAATATTATTGTAACAAAGAATAATAATTATTGTAATAAACAAAGAAAATAATATAATTTCATGTATGGGGTGTGCTCTTTGATCTTTATACACGGCTTTAGTAAACAAAGGTTACTATTGAAGAGAAATAAAAGAATATAAGATATATTGAAAAATAATTCTAATAGCAATACGTATCTGCATACAAGACTAAAACGACAAGAAACTGCACGTTGTTACAGATTACTTCAAATTTATTAGACAAACGTTCAAAGCTCCCAATTAATTACAAAAGACTAATATACATTATTGTGATTAGATCTATTTGGACTTTGCGGCTCCACTAAACCATCCAATTTAATATGTTGCAGATTTTGCCCAAACCAAATATGTATCCATTCATAGAAAGCTTGATAACCACTTAAATCCCCTAATTTCTCAACTTCTCCAAGGCGTCTGAAAACATGGCCTAGAGACCTTCTAGTGTAGTATTTTTATTTATGTGTTACTGATGAGTAGTTCTCTTCAAATTTTGTCACGTTATTGTAATAGTTAACAACGCATTTACTTAATGTATATATTTTGTACAGTTGTATATTTCAATAAATTGTTGCGATAAGAAAATAAAATAATAGTGATATCTCATACTTTTTATAATATTTTTTATTTATAACTTTTTTACTATGTTTTTTTTTCTGTTAGTGTAATATATTATAATTGTATAATAACACTTGCTAAATAAGTTTCACTATATTATAGAGTGACAGAACGGAGCAAGCGTGGCTGTGGTCCAATGAGGGCAGGTGACTATTTTGCTCTTCCCTTATGGCATTCGGTTGCCAAATGTAACCCAAGACCCTGACAATGGCATTTCCAGGTCTTCCCCACTTCGAAACTTCCAAGGGCTACCGGTTCTTCATATCCTACTCCATGTTTGTCAACCGGAGGTCTTCTGAAAGAGAAGTTGAAATTTAAATATTTCTCAAGTATTAGGGAGAGATTTTTTCATTGTAAAGTTATTTTAACAATAAAAAAAAAAATAAATAAAATAATATATTTTCGCTAACTAAATATTTAAAAATCGTTGTCAGTAAACAATTAATATACCTAAGCAAATCATAATTTCTTTAAGGCTACCAAAATATTGATTTCAAATTTTGTTCATTTGCTGCATAAAATAAAATTTTCCAAGACTAAAACGACAATAAACTGCCCGTCGTTACAGTCTACTTTAACATTTACTAGACAAACGTTCAAAGTTCCCAATTAATTACAAAAAACCTATTTACAAGATTTTGATTAGACCTATTTGGACGTACGAAGTTGAGCTTTATGAATCCACTAAGCCATCCAATTTATCGTGTATCCAATCTTTACAATCTAAAATCCTTCGAAAAATCTTTAATTCTCCTTACATTGTCATCCATTAAGATGTTAATGTCCGTAAGCTTTTGATTCTTTCATAGTAAAATCCTTAGCTTAGCAAACCCTCTAGTCTCTCAGCTTGCTTTGTGCACATTGCGGAATTGGCAATCTCACCGAAGATATGTCATACCAATAATTTCAATTTATTATATTATTATTACAATTGTTAAAAAACTGCATGTTGGTAGTAAAAAATAAAAGAAAAGAAAAGAAAAAACTATTTTAACAAATGGATTGTTTTTACAAATTAAATATTTTTTTAATTATATATTTACCGAACATTGAAAACCCAAGGGTTCCTACCTGTTGTCAGGTGGCCCATTAGCTCAGTTGGTTAGAGCGTCGTGCTAATAACGCGAAGGTCGCGGGTTCGATCCCCTCATGGGCCAAATGTTTTTTTATTTTCCTTATTAATTTCAAGTTAGTTATATTTCGCAACAATACTGATTTTTAGTTTATATAATATTTTTTTTAATTTTTATAAATTAATTTATATCAATACGAACCAAGATAATAAATAATATTAACAAAAAATGGTATAATAAGTTGTATAAATTGTAAATAAACATTATTTTATTTTATGTATTTATTTAAGAAATAAACCATTATTATTATTTATTTTTTTTAATTTAAAATATTTACATTTAGATATTTGTTTATTGCTGACCATAGTTATTTGTGTTGCACTGTACTTGGGACTGCAAACTCCGATGCTTAGTTGATCCATAACCAAAAAGCTGTAATCATAAAAATAAACGAAAATATAACAATAATAATGAAATCTTGATCTTCACTCCAAGACTCACTTGGAGACTGGATCAGATCAGACTGGAAGCCAAGCCTATATTCCAGTCAATAAACACAGTGTAGAGTACATGAAATATGGGATAATTATACTATACAATATATCAATTACCAAGGAGAAATTAATATTAAGGTGTAATTACAAAAGCAATAATTCTCCCATATTTATTTATTAAAAATCATATGATGTTACATGATTGTCCAATAATAATATTTTATTTCATTATTTGCGACGTTTCATGGTCATTGCCACATTATCAAGCTCTGAAACATGCAAAAACACACATGCATGGCAAATTGCGAATAAAATATATTATGTGCATCTATATTTGACCATTTACTTTATATAACTAATGAATTACCTTACAAATGTCCAAAAATACAAGATCCATTTCCACTAAAAACTTTAATCGACTAAAAGTCTTGTCACTGGTATCATGTTAAATCTAAGTACATTAAAACTTAATGAATAACAAATAAAAACAATATAAATACAAAAAATCGTAATAAATAAAAATATAAATATGAAAAAAGGTACAATGTTCAACTGCACATCTATGATTTTGCAAAATTTACTATTATCGTATAGCTATTGTTAATTGATATAATTACCTCAAAATAACGAAAAAATAAAAACTCTATTTGTACTAAAAATTTTTCTCATATTTCCACCTTCATATTCATTGTCCATTACTACAATAGGTCCAAAGGTTAACATTTATATATTCAGTTTGTTTATTAGTAGTGCATAGTGGGCTCCTATTTTTTGTGTATCTGTTTGAAGGTGGAAATATGAGAAAAATTTAAAAAAAAAAAAAAAAAAATTTTCTCATATTTTCGTTATTTTGAGGTAATTATATCAATTAACAATAGCTATACGATAATAGTAAATTTTGCAAAATCATAGATGTGCAGTTGAACATTGTACCTTTTTTTCATATTTATATTTTTATTTATTACGATTTTTTGTATTTATATTGTTTTTATTTGTTATTCATTAAGTTTTAATGTATTTAGATTTAACATGATACCAGTGACAAGACTTTTAGTCGATTAAAGTTTTTAGTGGAAATGGATCTTGTATTTTTGGACATTTGTAAGGTAATTCATTAGTTATATAAAGTAAATGGTCAAATATAGATGCACATAATATATTTTATTCGCAATTTGCCATGCATGTGTGTTTTTGCATGTTTCAGAGCTTGATAATGTGGCAATGACCATGAAACGTCGCAAATAATAAAATAAAATAATATTATTGGACAATCATGTAACATCACATGATTTTTAATAAATAAATATGAGAGAATTATTGCTTTTGTAATTACACCTTATTAAGGGATAATTTTTTATTTCATAGCTTCGTTAGGAGGGGAGAAGGTCACATTTTTGGGTTTTTCGATTGTATTTCAAAAACGGTGGACTCTATAAAAATATGTTTCAAACCAAATTAAAATTAAATTAATTATTAAATTTCCTCTAAAATTAATTTTATATCAATTTGTTGAAATTTAAACAATTTTCGAGATATACGTTATTGAAAACCGGTTAATTTCGGTAAATAACAAATGTTACCTAACTTTTTGTCAAACTTTTGCTGCTATTACCTTCCACGATTGTTTCTCAGAAAAAATGTTAGGATCAAAATTGTAGAGCATTAAATTTCTTTTAATTTCATTTAATACGTTTTTGGCATTTGAAGCAAATGTTTAACAAAAAGTGAGGAAACCTTTTTTTTTTTTATTTCTCAAATTGTCGATTTTTAATAACGTATATCTCGAAAACCGTTGGGATTTCGAAAAAAAAAAATGCATAAATTAATTTCATAGAAAATTTAACTAACTTTAATTGCAATTTGAAACATATTTTTTTTGAGTCCACTGTTTTCGAGATATAATCGAAAAAAAACACAAATCTGGGATCTTCTCCTCTCCCTCCTACACTTATCTCACCCCCCCCCCCCCTAGGGGCGGGGTCTTTTAGTACGTTTTAACTACTCCTAACGATGCTGTGAACTAAAAAATTATCGGATATTTCATGCACTCTACGCCCCTCATTTCAGCACTCATTGACTGGGGTCGCACTTTTGGCGAAAAAAATATTTTGGATATAGCCCCGAAACTAATTGTTCGATCCAGAATATCTTTTTTTCATCTGAATGCTCGTTAAATTTACTATAAAAACCTATATATTAGGTTTTGATCAAGTCCCGTTAAATACCCATAAAAGCACGCTAAAAACCTCTTACTGTTTTGAAATCCTAACTTTGTAGTATTTGTCCGATCTGAAATTTCTTTTTCATGAATTAATTTGGATTAATATATGAACAATCACAAGCTTTGGATGCGTTTCGATCGAATTTATTTTATGTCTGTTTTAAATTGTAAAAATTTTTTATGAAACCCTATAATGGAAGTTATTGTGTAATGATGTATATCTGATGGATGACAGAAGAAGTTTGATAGATCTAACAGATGCTGACAGTTTCAGGGTAGAGACAACCCGACCGAGTTGCTTGAGCTTGCGGGAGGAGCTGAGGGGAACTGGCGTGATGTTGAGCGCCCCGAAATATTCTCCACGGTATGGACTGTATATATTTTATTGAAATGAGGAAACTAATTTTTTTATAATGGCCATAACAAGTTTCATGGTGGCAGGAGAAATCAAAACAATAAAATAAGCAAACTTATCAAATGTTCAGAGTAACTAATTACCTTTATTAATTATTTTTTATAGTTTCTATCCCTTTAAAAACGCCACAGTAGCATTGGCCAGCTTTGTTTTCTCTAATTATATAAAGTATTGTATGTAATAGGGTTTCATCAATACATATTTCTATTTCAGGAATTTAACTATTCTTATTTTATGAATCCTTCTCGTACAAGAACATCTTCAGCATTAAACAAAATATATACACATGGTTATTCATTTAATTCATATAACGTTTTGTTCAAAAGTACAAGATATATTCGAGAGTTTAAGGGGATGAGTTATTTTTAGAGACTACCAGTAAGATGCCAGAAAGACTGCAATATAATACAAATAAAATAATATAAAATACTAATACATTTTAAAAAAAGTTTAAAAAATCGCTATGATTTGCACCGGAATAAATTCCAACATAACTTTTTGTAAAGATACTACGTTAGGGTAAATTAGGGGATAGCATACATTTTAGACATTTTTTCGAAAACTAAACCAGAAATATAGAAGATGAATCAGGAATTATCTTCATAAGCAACAATAACGCCTGAGACTTGAGTTTATGCAGATTTTTTAATACTGAAAATATCTGTTTCTACCAATCTGAATTAAAATCATTTAAATTAAATATTCAAATAAATCATTGGTGTATTTTTAATGTAAGAGAGGTGATGAAAGAAAATAGGGGACAGTGAATACAGATTATTAAGGATATAGAATAATAACCTACATTAAGGAACTATTTTGATTTTTCTGTTTTAAATTTATGGTAGAAAATCTTAAATAAAAAAAATAAAAAAAACTAATAAAACATTAGAAAAAACGATTAAAACGTACCATCTAAATTTTTCGAAATAAAAAAATATACATTATAAAAGTTACTTAATTAACGAAAATCTATGTATTTTCTGGCACAAATCTCGTTGTTTTTTTTATCATGTTCATGATAAAAAATCGTGAAATCTGTTATAAGAAGTATCTATGTTATTTTTTGTAATTCACTACTCACTGCAATGAGTCTTAATGTGTATAAGTGGAATGTCTTAATTTTCTGAATGTTTGTCTTGTTAAATTAAAAAGTAAATTCGTGAAGTATAGAAGCATTGGCGTAAGTGTAATTCAAACAACGTTAACAGTGTTTTTTTATTATACTTTGTTGAAATTTAAAATTGCATAAAATATATACAATAAGTAAATGATTACAATGACATATTAATAACTTGTGAAGAACTACACATTAGTAGCACTTCAATAAATATTCTGCATTAGAAAGCCTCTTGGCCATCTTATTTTCAGACGTCTTGGAGAGTTATCAGGGATCGAGTGAGAAGCCAGTTGGGAGACTGAGTGGATATGCAGCTGTATAGATCGTTATGGATTAGAAACAGAATTTTTAGAAGTAATACATTAATTTATTAAACTTACTAGAATTATATTAAAATTAACCTATTATTAAGTTCCAACCAGTTACTGTTTAGTATAAACACTTGAACCGTTACCAGCTGAAGTCAGCTGAAACAATGAACTAATATCCGTTATTCTTTTGAAAAAACATTAAATGCACCTACACGATCCTAGGTGACCTGGATCACGAGACTGTCTCTGCTTTATCTAATCAGTAACAGTGAAGGATTTCCTAGTGGCAATAGTGGAACAGTAAAGGCGCCATTAGAAGGTACAATGAAACTTTATTGCTCCTAACTCAAGCAACTATACAATTATTGGCCTTATAATGCAGTCCTTTGTTAGCAGCTGTTGACCCAGGGAAATTCCATTACCTTTGGCCTTAAAGTCCTTTAAATGAAAAAAAAATAAATAAAAATTATATTTACTGGTTTCCTTATGCCTCTCGTACCATTTAATAGCTTCAAAGTTATTTCTTCTCTTTCAATCCTCCTTCCGGACTAAATCCATGAATTATTTCCGCTATCATGCGAGTTTCTTTGAAGTCGCACGTACTACTTAAACTTTATGTGCACTTTTTTTTGTTCTAAATATTTGCATTAGAAATGTGCATACCTATATACATATATACCCCAATGATATAGAATGATAGAACAATTTTAAATTTTAACAGAACAAGACTAAAACGATAGGAAACTGCTCTTCGTTTTCGACTTCTCCAACATTTACTAGACAAACGTTCAAAGCTTCCAATAAATTACAAAAGACTCATCTACATGACTGTGATAAAACCTATTTGGACATATCGAGTTGAGCTTTGGTCTCAATTCTTCTAATTCTTCCCGTATCCAATCCTTACAAGCCAAAATCCTTCGAAAAATCCTTAATGCTCCTTGCTTTATCACAAAAAACAAATCCATAAAGATCTTAATGTCCCATATGTTGCTGATCTATTCTAAACCAGATACCTATCCTATCGTATACCTATACTATCCTTTCATAGTAAACTCCTTAACTACACAAATCCAGGAGTATCTCGACTTGCTTCTCATTCTATTCCCCATAATCCTCGGAGGCGTCTGAAAAGAAGATGGCCTAGAGACTTTCTAGTGTATAATTTTTATTGAAGTGCTACTGATGAGTAGTTCTTTTCAAGTTTTGGCATGTTATTGCAATCGTTATCAACACATTTACTAGATGTGTATATTTTGGACAGTTGTAAATTTCAATCAATACAATTTTTTTTAAATTGAATTCATCCCATTTCTAGTCTTTTTTTTTTTATTTTGTTTTTCTGTTAGCAATGTTATTCGAAACTTTGGTAGCATTTACATAATTATATTATGTTTTAAATAAACGCCAACCCAACCTACTTCTTCCCTGTTTAATTACAATCTATACACATATACTATTAAAAACAAGGACAAGTCTTTTTTTGCTTGTGATCACTAAAAACGAAAACTGAAGAACCATTATGTACCAAATTTTAAACACATCATCTTTATAATTCAAGGAAGGTTTAGCATTAGTAAATTCTACTAATTTTCAAATAATTTGTTACTAAATCTCTGGCGAGCGCTATTCTACATGAAACGTTACTATGGTACGGTGCTTAATAGACCTTCAAATTGATAATAAAATTTACTTCTATTGAATTAAATTTTTTTTTAAAATTTAAATTATGAGTGCGACATGTGGATCCCAGCGAAGTTTGGAAATGGACTAATATGTGATTAGCATCATTCCGCAATACAATTTATAATTGTAAAACCACTGAATCCATCTGTTCCAAATTTTAACTACATTATATTCCAGTTATAGTTGTAGTTCTAGCAATAATAAAATTTACAATAGTTAAAATTTAAAAGTACGATATTGAGTGGAAGATACGAGATTTGTCACTTTGTCGTACACTTCTATGTTTAACAATTAAAATCCAACTAATGAAATCAACAAATTAGTTCTGTGAAATAAAAATTATTGCCAAATCAAAATGTCGATCCTTTTGCATTTTAATATTGTTTGTAAAAAAATGATTCATTAGCCTTAAGCATTGATACTGCAGTCCATTTTCCGCAAAATTTCCATTTATACATACATTTCATTTAAATGTCATTTAAAAAAAGATAGGGGGTAAAAATTAAAAATAATTAAAAGAAAACATGATTTATCAAGTTTTAAGTATTAAAACTGATATTTTATAACTTGTCGATTTTGTAAAAAAACCGAAACTTTCAATTGCATTTTTTTTTTTTTTTCAATACGGTTTTTGCACTAAACACACTGTAACAACATAACAGGGGGTTTTCAACTCACGGTTTATCAACAAACAATTAACAAGATATTTAACATACAGAACAGTATTAAATAATAATATGAACTGATATTCACGGCACTAACAAACACAACACTAATACATAACCGCGTTATTACCTTCCATCTTGTTATATTATCTCACCTAGCAACGAGTAAATACTCCTTGGCGAGTCTAAGTCACTTTGCAATGGGGGGAGTTCTCGTTATTCCGTTACAATACTTTTCACAGGTGACACAGATATAACATATACTTTTTTGTTGGGCTCATTTTTTTAGCATTTTTATTTTATTTCTTACTTTACCTGATAAAATAATATTGGTTTGTAAAAGTAAAAAAAAAATTAGAGAAGAAATTTAATGTCACAGCAAATCCAATAAAATCAATTTTTCCACATTTCCGTCACTTTAAACCACTGTGTAACAGGGAATACTAGAATGTATTTCGAAGTTTTTCTATTCCCCTTGAATCTGCCTATCATTTCTATGTTATTTTTACCTCTACACATCGAAGGATTGGTTAAGAAGACCTTGATATATTCGATTCCTTTCGAAGATTCCTTAGCTTACACCGCACCTCTACAAAACGAAGTTTTTATCCGAAAAACTCTACATATCGAAGTCGATTTGTTAAATAAGTAGAGTTTAGACTAAACAAGGATTCTACGAAGGATTAACTGTAACTCCCATCCTGACATTTGTTTCCGGTTTGTTTCAGTTTCTGATAAACCACTTGTGGGATACGTATCGTTTTTTTTGTGCCTCAATAATTTTTTTTTATTCTTGAAAATAGTAAAGCGTAAAATCCTTTCGTATGAAGAAAAATTGAAAATTATTCAAGCCGTAAATACCGTGGTTGACAGAAAGTGCTATATTGCAAAAACGTTTGAAATACCAGCGAACACCTTATCCATAATTTTGAAAAATAGGCTAAATTATGAAAATCATTCTTTTTCATTATCAAAAAGGTTAAAAGGGCCCGAATTACAAGATATAGATCAGTCTGTTGTGACATGGTTAAAGTAGTGCCGTGACAAAAACTTATCAATAAGTGTTCCAAGCTTACAGGAAAAAGCAACTGAATTTTCTTGGTAAACCGAATTTAAAATGGAGAATCAAAATAAATCCCATCAAATAAGCTTTACCCTTCGTGAACCTATGATTTCCTGTCCTTCAGTATCCTTTAATGATAATCCCCATTGAACAGATCCGCTACCTAGGACTCCACTTGGACAAACGTCTTACTTGAAATCCACACACAAGACTAAAACGATAAGAAACTGCCCGTTGTTTTCGACTACTTAAACATTTACTAGACAAACGTTCAAAGCTCCCAATTAATTACAAAAGACTAATATACATGACAGTGATTAGGCCTATTTGGACGTACGGAGTTGAGCTTTGGGGCTCCACTAAACCATCCAATTCATCTCGCATCCAATCCTTACAATCCAAAATCCTTAGAAAAATCCTAAATGATCCTCACTTCGTCACAAACAAACTTATCCACAAAGATCTTAATATACCTTACGTTTCTAACTTAGCTCAAACCAGATATCTATCCTTTCATAGCAAACTCCACAATCATTCAAACCCATTAGAACTTGCTTCTCATTCCATTCCAGATAACCCTCCGAGGTGTCTGAAAAGAAGATGGCCTCGAGACCTAATATAATACTTCAATATATAGAACCTTTATTAGTGCTACCAATGGGTAGTTGCTTTAAAAACAAGTGACGTGTCATTTTTATCATTATCATCGTATTTACTTGATGTATAATATATTGTATATACAGTTGTAAATTTCAATTAAATAAATTTTAAAAAAAAACGAATTTCCGTCTAGTACTGGCTGGCTTCAAAACATCAAGAAAAGGAATGAAATTATTATTTTAAAACTCTAACCTCTATATTTGAAAGTCAGTCAGAAATCATCTGAATAAATCGAAACTGGATATACCGAAATCCTCGATAATTCGAAGTTTTCTCGTTCCCCTTGAGGTTCGATACATCGAGGTTTCACTGTATTAATATAATTATAGGGGTATTTACAATTATTTATTTACAAGTTTGATATAGCATAATAATGGGTTGGTTCAGTGGACTCAACAATGTATTTTCTACTGCTTTTGATATGGTTCATCCAGACCTAGCTACCCTCTCTCCTGATAAAGAACCTGCCCCTATTAAATGTGAATAGGCTTATAGTTAAAGTGGGGGAATAACCTGGTGGTTGGGCGTAGTTGCGTACTACATCACCACTTTGCGTAAGAGTTGATCCGGAAATTATTCATCATTAGCGAGTAGATGGGTTTTGGTCCAGTTATATTTTTTTGATGATGCAGTATTTCCCTTGCTGTTGACAGTGTGTATATATTTAGTATACATGATTGATAGCTTCCAATTCCTGAAATTCGTCTTCGTCAAACTCGACATACGAAACCCAAGAGACTTTTCGGACATACCTCTACTTATATCTCAAGATATAAGATTGTCTTCTCTTTTAAATCGATACCTAATTCGTTTCTCTTAAAGATTGCGTTTGTAATATCTGGCAGTTGAAACGTTTAACAGACAAAATCAACTCTAGCATTTACATTTACAGATAAATTTATTTTTTAATTATTTATTTCATTATTTATTTAACATCACATAATTTATTAAATTTTTAATATCACACAAACTATTACTAGATAGGAATTCGATGGCCAAGCGAGTTAGGACGATGGTCTCAGTGAGCTTCGTACGAAAGGTCGTTAGTTTGAATCCCGCTGGGTTAAAATTTATTTCGTGGCGTGCAAAAAAAAAAAAAAAAAAAAAAAAAAAAAAGTGAAATGAACTTTTACTTGTAAGACATGGAATAAACAGTTTCTAATTAATTATGTTGTTATTATAATTCTTTATCAGTCATATTATTGGCTTATTTTTCTCAGTTTATACATTTTATTACTTTGTTTTATTTCAACATTTTGTGAATTCGTAGCACACATGGTTACATGCTTTCCTAAGATGAATTCTTTCTTCAGATTCATTTTCAAAATAAGCTTCCTGCTCGGTTTCACTATTATCTTAATGATTTATAATTTCAATGTCGGAGTTAAAAGAATCAACCACCGTTGATTTGCCAGTATATGTTCTAGCTTCTTTTTCTTCGTCAGCTTGATCTTTAAGCTCTTGTAAAATTCTAGCTATGTGTTATGGCTAAAACAATATATACGTAATAACTAGACAACAAAAAAACAAATACTTAGATGACCGGGTACATGGTTGACTTTGTCCACGAAAACTTGTTCTCAGATATTCAATCACGAAAAACGTTACAGGTGCTCACTAGATGAAATTTGAAACAGTAGTAACGGATAAAGAAGAGGGAAATATCTGACCGGTTGATAAAAGCAACCAGTGCGCCCGATTTAGGTTTAACATAGGTATATAAACTATTAGGAAAATGTATCTGGTTTCTGTGGTAACCAGATGAGTTTAGTTTCCCCGGTTCGTAAGGGGATATCCGTTGTACAGAGGTTCAGACCAACTTTTGATCTAAACTTTGAGGAACTATTTCATTGTTATAGTTATTACTATTTTTGTGTTATTATCATTATTATTTCGTTACAGGCCAGCTAAGTTTAAGCCACCAAGTTAGCTTTGCGCTATCTTCAATACTCCTTCATCTATTCACTTTTTTCTTTCCTCTCTTCTGCCGTCCATTTTCTTTCCTTTTTGGAGCTTCTTGGAAGCCTTTCCACTCTTTAATTATGTTTCTATATTTTGTTCTGTCTCTAATTTCATCTTTATTTGAACCAATTTCTTTTAAATCTTCATGTACCTTCTGAAGCCAATGGGGTTTACCATTTAATCTTTCAAAATGTTGTACAATTTTTCTTGTTAATTATTCTTTGTATGTGCCCATAGAACATTAGTTTCGTTTTCGTAATTTCATCTGTTATTTTTTCTACATGTTTGTGTACTTTTGTGTTACTTCTTAATTTGGAAGTTTCTCCAATTTTCCTTTTCCTAATATCTTCCTCGAAATCATTCCTTCATTTTTGCGTTTTTTGTTCCGATTTCGTTTTTTTTCTTCATGATTTGTCATAATTTTTCTTGTCTTGACTGGAATGACATGTATCATGAAGTAATCATAGTGGCATTTTGTTTCCTACTAAGAGAAACAGACTGTAAGATTTAACGATGAACAATATTTTTGTCGTATGATGTTTTATGCGGAGAGTTGGTGGCCAGAGTAGAATGCACTATCCAGTTTACCTTGAGCCTACTCTAGCCTCTCCTAGGCCTTTAGCAAATACCTTTAGTAGTTAGTAGTCTCTTGTCTAGTGATAACTTCGAGTGCTGCCTCCTCGCTGAACCGCCTTAGCAGTCGTAACCACATGTAGTGAAGGTGACCGTCCTATTTACATACTCATATTAACTGAGGTATGTCCGTTGAACCGGTTTTTGTGTCGTGTTTTCGTGATTTTAGCTAACATTGTATAGTGGTCCTAATAAAATTACGAAATCTAAAATAATGTTAAAGTCTAATGAAAGTTTCTATTTTCTTAATGTTGATCATGAACCTAATTATTGTCCCTTAATTTTTTTTTTTTTTTTTTTTTTTTTTTTTTTTTTTTTTTTTTTTTTTTTTTTTTTTTAATGTTATTTCATCTACTCTTTTAGTCTACATTTTTTTCTACTCACTCATATACAAGTGATATTTGAAATAGGAATCAAAATATGATGTGGAAGCATTGTAACCTTCAGTGGTTACACTTGTCGGCAGTCGGATGAAAAGATTGTTCTGTTTAGCTGGCGATATTTAGTATTCAATTTTCATAACAGGTAATCAAATTATATATATATTTTTTTTACATTAGCAGTGTTCCGTGAAGATAATACACACAAATATTACTTAATATAAAGAGGAATAATTATCTGTTATATTAAATAAAATATTTAATTTTTTTTTTTTTTCGGAATTTTCGTGAAGGCTTCATTCGTTTTTAGAAAAAGAAAAATTGATGAAAAAGGCTATTTTTATGACTGGATTTTAAGAAGTCAAAAATGACTTCCGCTGTGCTTTAAAATTGAATTGGATTATTTCATTATCGGAAAATAAAGCATTAAATTTACCGATTTTTGGCTCAGCGTGGTTTTTATTTACCCCTTATTAATGATTTTATGCCTACATGTTTTATGCGTAAGGGTCTATATTAATTTATTTGCATTTATATAATGAAGACTTTAATATGTATAATATTTTGTATTTAATTATTGATTAGTATTTAAATAATGCTTTTAAATGAACATCTTACTTAAATACTTATTCACCATAAAGAAAAATGCCCATGATTCGTTTTAGTAACTTAACTCATTTTGGTCAAAATTCGATTTTAACACTTATTCACTGGGATAACAGATTTAATCATTATCAAATATGTTTTGGATTCATAGACTAATTAATAATAAAAAATATTTCTCGTATATTATTATTTAAAATATTTATATATTTTTTTATTCTGTCCATTGAAATTATAGAAATAAACACAGTGTTTATTATAATTTTTTTAATTATCCTAACGTTTAATTCATAGTTTATAAATTCATATTTTTTAAATTCAGAAATTAAAAGATAATGTATCATAAATTTTTTTTTTTTGTGAGGAATATTTTTCACAATAGTTTGACATAATTTGATCTAAATTTTTAAAGGATTATTTTTTTTAACTAGTTATAAAAATACCGAAGCATTCTCAATTCACCATTTACCAAGAAAAAAATCCTAATAAATTAGATGTGTTTATATGTCTAAACTATTTTATTGAAAATTTTTATAAATAATATCTTTAAAACTTTTTTTTAATTTTAATAACTGATTAATAGAAATAAGGTAGAAAATCGGACATTAAATCGATTTATATTCTACATTCATATTCTTATTGTTAGTTTATGGTATTTCTGTTTTATAATAGGTGAAAATCCTAGTTTTATTTGTTGATAGTTTATATAATTCTCAACTGATGAAGACTAAAAGTGTTTTGTTATATATTTTTTAGAATTAGAATTAATTAATCAAATAATAAATTATTAATAAAATTAGTATACAGTGTAGTAAGACATATAATTTACAGATGCGTAACCATCGTAACCTTCACAACTGTTACACGTGTCGGCAAATAGATGTTCTTCAGCAATTTCTTTCTGAATTATAGTAATTCATATTGAGCTCTAGAAAAACAAAAGAGTGTTTAATTACTAGCACACTGCATTTGTTTTGTTAATTTTTATTTGTAATGAAGAAAATACTCTGACGACTATACGGATCAGATACTGTGGCACATATAAATACATAAATAAATATATCAAGGACTAATTTCTAAGTAAATTAATAACTAATTTTAATAATAACAACTAAATAATAACACGAGGACCTTGTAATCTTAATCCTGCTTTTTGTAGTTTTCGGTCTCATGTAAAACATATGAATATGACAAACTTTTCAAGAAATAGGTTTATGACGTGTTAGCAAAAATTGCGTCCCGACAAATTGTGGTCCTACCATTTTTTATTTATTTATTATTTATTTTTTTTTTTTTATTAATAACCGAGAAATATTTTTAAAAGTTTTTGTTTGTGATTTTTATCAATTTTGTTTCTTGCAGATGGTAAAATAATACTGAAAGAAGTGTCAGGCTTAAGAAAATACATTCGTTTATCAGTGAAGAAGATCTCCCTATATGCCCAAAATTCTGTCATATTAAAAAAGATATTTGAAGGGTTTGTTGTAAAAAAATAACAAAAGAGTGTGTGAATTAAAAAAAAAAAAATATTAGGTTTTTTTTTTTGGAACGGTGTGTTTTTTTCACGTGCTGTTTTAAAAAAATCGAAGTACAATATTATAGTTTCACTGTTTTTTTTTTTTTTTTTTTTTTTTTTTCCCCTGCTGATTTGATGGAACATAAATATACGTGTATAAATAAAATAAATCTGGTTTGTTCGTTGTAGCATCACACCAAATTAAAGGCCAAGATTATCACACCATGTTAAGCCAGAATTATCGATTTGACTTTCATCTTTCTTCTTATGTACTTTAAAACTTCGATCATAAAAATAAATAAAGAAACGACTTATGGTTTATATATAATAAATATGGTTCATATTTTCCTTCTTTCGTTCAAAGGCTTCTATGTACCAAGAAAATAAATAAAATCCACATGGTTGGTTCCTTTACGAAACTTATTTCTATTTTGAAGTAGTCTGAGTGAAAAATGGAAACATTACTTTTAGATCAATTAAAAAATTGATTAAAAGAATGATTGTAGTATCTTGTATGCATTTTATCCTATATTTAAGGACAATAATGGGCCAAATACGTGAATCGAGTTGGAATCATTATATTTTTATACACCGGCAGGCAAAAAATTCCACCCAATTGGTTTTTTTTATATCTTCATGCCTAGCAATTTTAAATTGATGAAATTCTTCAATTCTATATTGAATTCTATTCTATATTGATAAGGTTCATATCCCTTGCGTTCATAACTTCATGATTTTGAATTAATTCTTAAAGGAAATCGTATGAATTTAAAATATCCTAAATCAGATAAAAACTTCAAACCGAGAAAATGATTGAATCAATTAGGTGAAAAATTTTGGAAAGAGCTTGATATTATTTAATTGATAAAGTAAATTGTTAGCAAGCGTCACCTTGGATAAGAATGAGGTACTGGAAATAGCGGTATTTAAATATTTCCAGAGATATAAATGCTGCCAGTTATTGATATTTAATTCAATTTTAAATATAAGATTTTACTTGCAATTTCGCAGAAGCAGCTTAGAAATAATAATCTTACAACTTTGGGTGATGAGAGAGACTACGAAGGTTTAAAAGTTGAGTTGAGTTGACCCGACAGAAAGCCTACAGGTGTGGGAGGCAGGAATCGATATGAGAACCCTGTACAACCCCCGTACCTGCCATTGACATTGACACTATGGGCCCTTCGTCTTTTGATTGCCATCGTTCAATAGATATCTCTAGACAATGGGGTCATGTCTTACCTACAGTTCTCCCAACATCTTATATCATCATTCATAATAATAGAAATTAAAAAAAAAAAATGATCATTCATTTTTAATGCCTTTCCCAGCGATACCTCACAGAGCATTCAAATTTAATACCTCTCAGATCGAAATTTACTTGAGATAGAAGGATCAATACAAATAGGTTCGATGAATTAATTGCCACTTATATTAGAATTATTTTATTAGAATACTAGTTTCGAATGGTAATCATTCATCTTCAGTTCTAAAACATACAAAATTTTTCAACACAATAATACTAAATAAAGTTTTCAAAAATGTAAGGCAAGAAATCAAACATTAGAACTCACCTCCGGAGATCTAAGAGAAATCTAAAATATATCCATCGTGGGAAGGGGAAGGGGGAGGTGGGGTAAATGTTTACTCATTGGATTTTTCCGTTCCAATTTAATAGAAACAAATTTAAAATTGTACTATTGGAAATGTTTATCTATTCATTTAAACATAAATCTGAATCGGTTTTAAACGATTTTATTATTTCTAATGATTCATAAATATTTAATTTTAAGAGATGTAGATAATTAGGGTAGGCAGTCATAGATATTCAGCAGATCAAAATAAAATGTTTATTTTATTCTAATTCTTAAAGCCAACGTTTTGACTTGCAATGCAAGTCTTCATCAGGGCTAGAAAAAAAGAATATCTATGACTGCCTGCCCTATTTATCTACATCTCCTATATATCACAGTCAACTATACCTTATGATTATTTAATTTTAGGCTATTATCTACTTGATGTATTTTTACTCCCGAGTCTCTATTAAATTTATGGTTATTTTCATTTAGATGGATAACGAAATTGGAATTTTGGGTTTTATTATTGTATGCTCTTATATGGTCTCTTACTCTTTGATTTGCCGATCATCCAGTTTTTCCCGTGTATTTTGCTTCACAGTCATTACATTTTAGTTCGTATACACCGCGTTTTTTTAAAGGGTCTATTTTGTCTTCAGGTAAAGGGAAATAAGATAACCCTTTCGAAAGAATTTTGTATATTATAGAACTGAAGATGAATGTTTAGAATTCGCAATTAGTATTCTAATAATATAATCCCAATAGAAGAGGCAATTAATTCATCAATCCTAATTAAATCGAAATTTCAGTAAATGATAAATCACAAATAAAATATTTTGTAACTAATATTACTTTATAAGTAAACTATCATATCCCGTCGCGGCTTCACCCACTCTCACAAATAAACAATTTTTAGCGTATTTCATTTGTTTATCGATAAAAATCTTGTATTGAAGTATGGAATTTATTTATTTATTATTTCTTCACTGATATTTTCACGCATGGCAGTAATTTCAACCCGGTTAAAATTGTACTTATTAGGTATTTGAAGAGTACTTAAAAGCCTAATTAGACACCCAATTTAGCTGAAATAATTTTATCGATCCATCTGTTTGGATTTTCATTTCTAACCATAAAAATATATAACAGCTTGGCAAATCTCGTCCTAGAACTATGAATATGTAGTAAAAAAAATTGGTACAGTTGTGTTTAATAGTTTTACTATTGCAATCTATTAATAATATTAATACGAAAAATTTATTGATATAATAAGAATAGCACTGGTGATTGTAGCAAAAATAAAAAAAAAGTGGTCTGGGATGCAATTAGAAGAAACAAAAAACACTTCCAAGTTAAAAAAAAAACTTTGATATGTTCGACTCCACTCCTGGCTAATTCGACCGTCGTGAAGAAGACTCACAAGGCTGGTCGAAACGTCAGCATTTCATATAAAACTTTATGGTGTTTCCAGCTTGGTTGCTGGCACACCAAACACTGAAAATACACTGTCATGGTACTGTTCACCATTGGAAACTAGAATAAAATAGTTCAAATAAAAACTTTGAGCTTAGATGATGTAAAATATATATTTTAATACAGTTCTGATTCACCATGTAAGCTTCTAGTTTTAGAACGCGGCTGCAAAACGCAATGTCACTTCTCAACTGCATCTAACCTGTACAGACCGGAATCGTTTTAGATCAATCGCTTCTTGACTATGTTACACTGCATGTCTCTACTTTCATTTTTTTTGTACAAGAGAACTTAAAAAAAAATATTATATTTTTATAATTCGTTTGAAATTTAAGACTCAAGTAAATGCTAGTGTCATGTTACGGATTTAAAATGGCACCATCTTATATTTTTACCCTCTCCCCCACCAACAAAAAATAATAATAATTTAGTTCCTTATTTCGATTTAGAATTTTATATATATATAAAAAAAACTAATTTCGCCTTAATTGGGAAAAACAATTGATCATGTATATGTCTATCTATCCACTCTAAAAGTTATTATAAGCTCAACTGTTCAAATTTGATGAGGTCATTTGTGGTACGGCAATGAAACAAACAATTTTGACCATGTCCTATCTTAATCAATTGTAAAATCATGAATACCACCTTTATTATGTCCCCAATAAAATTATTCCTATAAAACTCAATATTCCTTATATTGTAAATTTAACACTTAATATATATTTTTATCCTTTTCACTATGATCATTTACTTTTTAATAAATTTCCAATAATATTCGGTGTGTGAAAAGAAGGTCGGGAATTTCAAGATAGATCTAGGAAGGAGTATGAGTTGTAAAGATACGTCTTTCCATATTGGTCATTCAACATATTTGCTAATTGTATTTTTATCAAATCGTGTTTTGTAAAATGATAAACAAGATTAAAAGATTCAAAATTAGGGATTAAACACTTACAAAAAATTATTATGAATTGAGTTTGCAGGGTAGAAAGTTTCAAATTTCTTGTAATAAAATAACTTAAATAAAATTAAAACAAAAAATACTTCATTTGAGTTCAAAATTTATATCGATTAATAAAAAAATAAATAAAATTAGTGGTTAAACAAATATTCTCTATTATATATGTTTTTTTGGGCTCAACTAAACCTTCTAATTCTTCCCGTATTCAATCCTTAAAATCCAAAATGCTCCTTACTTTGTTAAAAATAAATTTATCCATAAAGACCTTAATGTTCCATATGTTGCTGAGTTAGCCCAAACCAGATACATATCTATAGACTATATAGTAAGCTCCATAACCACTCATCCATTAGTTTCTCAACTTGCTTCCCACTCCATTCCCGATAATCCTCCGAGGCGTCTGAAAAGAAGATGGCCTAGACATCTTCTAGTATAGAATTTTCATTATGCCACTGATGAGTAGTTCTTTTTAAGCTTTGTTAATTTGTTAATCTGTTATTGTAATCGTTATCAGTCCATTTACTTAATGTATATACCAGGTATGCAAGTTTAAAATGTCGTTTTAATTCCAATAGAATGCGCTCTTAGCCTATTGAAGGATTTGCTTATCTCTAAACGCTATTTTGTTTGTTAGTCATTTGTTTACAAAAGTCAGTTGTTTTTAAGTCGTTTACGTGGACGTATCATACGTTTCTTTGGTGTTAAAAATGTCTAATTTTAAGCCAAATAAAGAGCATTTGCGGCATGTCATGATTTTCTTATTTAATCAAAAGAAAAAGGCATCTGAATGTCATCGAATTCTTGTTGAGACTTATGGCAATGTTGCTCCAACCGTCAGGACATGTGAACGTTGGTTTCAAAGTTTCAAACGTGGTGATTTTTATGTTACTGATCAAAAACGAGAAAATCGACCAAAAAAGTTTGAGGACTTCGAATTGCAATCTTTATTAGACGAAGACAATACCCAAACCCAACAAATGATGGCAGAACAGTTGAATGTCACTAGGCAAGCCATTTCCGATCGCCTGAGAGCTATGGGAAAGATTCAAAAGGTTGGAAAATGGGTTCCACATGAATTGGACGAACGACAGATGGAAAAACGAAAAACTGTGTGCGAAATGCTGCTTTTACGCCACGAAAGAAAGGGTTTTTTGCATCGAGTTGTAACTGGCGATGAAAAATGGATTTATTTTCAGCATCCCAAACGAAAAAAATCATGGGTAACGCCAGGACAACCATCCACATCGAGTGCAAGACCGGATCGTTTTGGGAAGAAGACAATGCTGTGTGTGTGGTAGGATCAGAAGGGAGTAGTCTACTACGAGCTTCTCAAACCCGGCGAAACAGTCAATACCGAGCGCTACCAACAACAAATGATCAATTTGAGTCACGCATTGATCGAAAAACGCCCAGAATGGGCTCACAGGCACGCCAAAGTCATTCTTCAGCATGATAACGCTCCTGCACATTCAGCCAGATTGACTAAGGAAACGATTTCTTCGCTTGGTTGGGAACTCCTACCCCACCCGCCGTATTCACCTGACCTGGCGCCTTCTGATTATCACCTCTTCTCATCGATGGGACACTCATTGGCGGAGCAACACTTCAACAATTTCGAAAACGTACGAAAATGGCTCGATGAATGGATTTCAAATAAAGATGAAGCATTCTTTTGGAATGGTATCCATATATTGCCCGAGAGATGGACAAAATGTGTAGAAAGCGAGGGTCAGTACTTTGAATAAAATATATTATACTTTTTTTTAAATTACTGTGTATATATTTTAAGAAATAAACGACATTTTAAACTTGCATACCTGGTAATTGTACAGTTGTAAATTTCAACAAATTGATATAAATAAAATATATAGGTATATATATATATAATATATATTATTATTATTATAAGTTATTTTTTTAAAGTTATTCTGTTTAATTATATCAGAATTATTAATTAATTACAGTGGAATCTCGCTAACCCAAACGCTCCAGTAATCCGAACTAGCGAGGAATCTAAAAAAAAAAAAAAAAATTATTGGCTGTTTTAAATAAATATATATATATAATTGATTAATTAGAAAATAAACAACAAAACAAAATAAAAATATTCAAATGAGCACATACTCTGTCAAACTGTTGTATTTTTTCTTCTAATTGAATAATCCCTCCGTCTCAAACTTTATTTAATAAATATATACATATTACATACAATAAAAACAACGATTATTCTGATTTTGAGTTTATTTTTCCCTAACCTTTATAATCCGAATTTTTCGCTAATCTGAACACCTTCTAGCAACAGTATGTACGGATTAGCTAGATTCTAATGTATTTTAAATCACATATCTCTGTGAGGAGAAATAAGATAGCGCTAGTCAATCAATGACTGCGTAGCATTATAAGCCTAGCGTAGTACTCCCTCTAGCAGCCTTGAGTCGAAGAATTCCTTGTTTACTTGATCAGCTGAAAGCAATTATGTAAAGCAGACCTGACCCTATAACTGTCACCAACGAAGGCGAGGGTAATATTTTATTTCTTAGGAATAACAATTTGTGATTTAATGTTTAACCTTTTTGTTATATAATCTGGTATTTTTTAAAGTAACAATTTATATCTACTATATATTTGTCAAATACCACTCACTCATTTAACACGAAATCTCAGAAGCCACCGAACGGATTGGAATGAAATTCGGTATGTAGCTTCTTCTAGGGTCGTAGGTGCTCGCTAAGAAAGGAATTAAAAAAAAAATCGTCCTGGATCGCGGCTAATTCGCGAAAAATGCGAGTACAATGTTTATTGGGTGAATAATAATAGATTAATTGTCATATGGTATTTGGAGATAAGCTAAGTTAAAAAATAGGTTAGATGTTTAAGCCGCACACTTTGACCACAAATTAAGTTCCTTAAAGTTGTAAACAAACAAATATACGATCGAAGTCGAAACCTTATAATATTCGTACTTTCTGTGAACTCATGGTGGCTGCAAAGGTGGACCCTTACAAGTTTGAGTTGTTTCGTGACGATAAGCTATTAAAGGATTTATGTTAAAGAGAAGGTTAAAAGACTTATGTTCTCTGGTGATGACATTTAAGGCCAGTTTGATGTAGGGACAAAAAGCTGATAAGAATCAGTGAGTTCTATCAAGTGTATGATTCCCTTCAGTATCGTCTCATGTTCTACCATGGAGGAGATGGGTACAGTATTAACATCCCTCAGCGTAACCTAACCCTAATACACCACTTAAGAAAACTGTGTCTGCAGCTGATTTTTACGCCTAAATGTTAGTGGAGCGAGGAGGTGAAGAACCCTATTTACTTTTAATCTCCTCAACTAATTTATGCTTGATATGTACGCAAAAATAGAAACAGAAAGACTAAACTTTATTCGAAAAAATAAAAAAAGTGGAGAAGTTGAGACCATATTCACTTCAAGTATGGCATAAGAAAAGCTGATGGTCTGGTATCAGAGCTGGGTAAGATGGTAGTGCTGCCTCGAAGCTTCATTGGAGGACTATCAAAATAATATAAAATTAACTTTTGCAAATTGTCAAATTTACTTATTGGAATTATTCTAAGAATGGAATTCTTTAGGTTTATTTAAGTAATAATAATTATCAACGTTATGCTTAACTTTTACTAATTTAAGTTGTCCTTCATCCTAATGATATTAAACCGTAGCGTAGCAGGGTACATTCAGCTAGTTATGAATAATTTTGAATAACAGATAAAAATTACTGATAATATAACATTTCTATAACAGAAATACGAGTTACCAAATAGCGAAATGTAACTAGTCCAGTCAATAAACATATCGTAGAGTGCATGAAATATGCGATTATTTTTTACCTCAGGGCTTCGTTAGGAGAAGTTAGAAGATAAACATACTAAAAGTCCCCGCCGTACAGTGGGACGAGCCAACGTAATTTGTTGGACATTGGTTGAAAACTAAAATTTATGTTTATGGCTTGAATCATTGATAAAATGTTTGCTATGGTCATTGTCGATAAACAACATTACATTAAACATAATTTTATTACGCACTAACAGTACAAAAGATCGATAACTATGTTTGTTTGAAAGGTTCTCGCAAATTTCCCGTTTTGTTAAATTGCATTAGTAATTGTGTACACGTCCGATGTAAATTTTTTGTTTTTCACAGCTTTAAGCAGGATATCACAATTGGCTATAAAACATTTTTCTGTGAAAATAATGGTTACAAAAAATAAAAATAATAAATTTATTTAAATTTTTAAATTCCAACAAAAAAATTGATTTTAGAAAAATGTTTAAACTTGTTTAAGTCAAAACCCATTTTAATTCAAAATATCAATACTGAAAAGTAACTTAAGATCGAAATAGTCTGCGACCACTTGCGACCTTGGAGAATATTTGGAATCAAAGATTTTTTTTGTGTATTTATAGGATTTGCAGAACTCCTCCCCCACATTATAATCCTTGTTTTACCCCTTTTGTTTAGTCTGTTTATATCTTTTTAGTGTTTTCACTCAGCAGTAATCCCATTGGGTTATTTTACCTACATATTTGTCAGCTAGGATACTAATGGGGATCATTTTGGCCAAAAAAAAAAAAAAAAAAAAGCGGCTTAGTCAGATAGTGTCCGAAAACTTTTGGTAATTTTGAATGCCATTAGCCTCTGGACCCTTTCCAGCTTTGCCTTGTTTTACTTAATCTGGATTCCTGGATGGCATATTTCCATGCCTTAAGTAATAATAGGCAAAATTGCGCCTTTATACAGAACCTTCAGGGCTTCCGTTCTCAGCCTCCATGTTGCACAATGGGACGAGCCTATGTAATTTGTTGATCATTGGTTGAAAACAAAAATTTATATTTGTAGCTTTAATCACTTATTAAATTTTTGCTGTGGTCATTGTCGATAAAGAACAGTACGTTAAACACAATTTTATTACGTACAAACAGGACATCAACATCGATATACTACGTTTGTTTGAAAGGTTCTCGCAAATTTCTCGTTTTGTTAAATTGCATTAGAAATTGTTAACACATCCGATGTAAATTTATTTCTCAACTTGATTCCCACACCATTTCCGATAATTCTCCAAGGCATCTGAAAAGAAGATGGCCTAGAGATCTTCTAGTGTAGAATTTTTATTGAGGTGCTACTGATGAGTAGTCCTTTTTAAGTTTTATCATGTTATTGTAATAGTTAACAGCTCATTTACTTGATGTATAAATTTTGTACAGTTGTAAAATTCAATAAATTATTATAAAAAAATATAAATAAAAAATAATGAATTTTTTATGTTGATGCTACTTAGATTACGATGTTTACCAAAGCCACAGATATGTGTTGTCAGTTTACAGCGTACGGTTCTATAGTTAGAGTTCCAGGGAACAAACTGGGCCAGTGCTGGGAGATGTTCTCAATATAGCCACAGCTTTGGCCCTTCTCTTCCATCTCAACGCCCTCGCTGCCTTCCTTTTGTCCTCTCACGATAAATATTTCCTTCTAGCTTCCATCTTTTACTCTAATATATAGTTAGCCTTTATATAATTAGAATAATAAATAAAAGTAATGGAAGCAAAACATTGAGAAAAAAAAATACAATAATTATTAGGATTGATGAATTAATTGCCTCTTCTATTGGAATTATTTTTATCTCCCAGCATGCTTAGTCAGCAAGGAAGATTATGAACTATATGAAACAAATATTATGTGATTGATTTTTTTAACTTTTGTTTTTTTATTATTTTTTGTTGTTCTTTAAAAATAATAAGAAAATAAAAGTATATTATGTCCACAGATGGGCCATTTTTTCCTCGAAAAAAAAAATGTTAATCTTACGTTATTGTTTTGTAAATATCTTATATGGAAATAAAGGAGCTATTACTATTACTATTATTGGAATTATTTAATTGGAAAACTAGTTTCGAACGCTAAACATTCATCTTCAGTTCTGAGGAGATCTAACAGACATCAGATTTGAAATCATTCATTGGCACTATGGGATAATTTAAAATTATATATTTATATTCTCCACAGTAAACTAATTTCTATCCTCCACCCATTTGAGTTTGACACATCAGACCAACAAATCAGAACGCGAGTTGAATATTTTGTAACTAAAAAACAAAAAACATTAGAAAAATGTTTTTGTTTTTTTCATTTTTTGATATTTACAACTGTACATAATAATATACAACAAGTAAATGTGTTGACAGTGAATACAATGGCATGTAAATTACTTGTAAAGAACTATAACGCTTCAATAAAATCTACACTAAAAGGTTTTTTATAATGGCCATAACAAGTTTCATGGTGGTTGGAGAAATTATAACAATAAAATAGACCAATTTATGAAATGTTAAGAGTAATTAATCAGGTTTATTAATTATTTTTTATGGTTACTATCCCTATAAAAATGCCAGGCATTGGTCAGCTTTATTTTCTTTAATTATACAGAAATTTTAAACTTTTAAAAGTCTATCTGTAATATTGTTTCATTGATAAATAATTTAGTTAAGGAATCGTACTGTTGTTATTTTATGAATCCTCCTTGTGCTAGAACGTTATCAGAATTAAGAAAAATATATTCACCCCGTTATTTATTTATTACATTCATTAATAGTTTCGATAAAAACAACGTACTCAAATGAACATGATAAATTCTGGAGTAAGATGTGATCAGATATTGTTAGAGACTAACATTAAATACCAGAAATACAGAATTGAATAAAAATAATAAAATTCATAAAATTCTTATAAATAAGTTTGAAAAATAAATAAAAAATCGCTTGTTAGGCTATGATATACACTGGTATAAGTCATGATATAACTTTTTAAAAGATTTTTTTGTTTTTCATTTATTGATATTTACCACTGTACAACAACGTATTCATCAAGTAAATGTGTTGATTTTGAATACAATGGCATGTAAAGAACTACTCAATAGTAGCACTTCAATAAAATCTACACTAAAAGGTCTCTTTTCAAAGATGGCCTTCTTTTCAGACGCCTCGGAGGATTATCAGGGATGGAATAGGAAGCAAGTTGGGAGACTAGTGGATTGGAGTGGTTATGGAGCTTACTATGAAAGGATAGGTATCTGGTTTGGGCTAATTCAACAACATATGGGACATTAAGATCTTTATGGATAAGTTTATTGGTCACATAGTAAGGAGCATTGAGGATTTTGGATTGTAAGGATTGGATACGAGAAGAATTAGAAGGTTTAGTTGAGCCCCAGAGCTCAACTCCTTATGTCCTAATAGGTCTAATAACAGTCATGTAAATAAGTTTTTTGTAATGAATTGGGAGGTTTGATGGTTTGTCTAGTAAATGTTGAAGTAGTCTGTAACGACGAGCAGTTTCTTGTCGCTTTAGTCTTCATTAGGAAATTAAATTAATAACTTGTGGACTAGCAAGAATGACTTCGTTAATCGCCGATCTGACTGTGTTAAAAATCCCATATCAGATAATTCCCTATCCTCCTCCTCATCAATATAATTAGGATTGATGAATTAACTGCCAGTCCTATTGCAATTATTTTATTAACTAGTATCGAATGCTAAACAATCATCTTCAGTTCTAAAACATTTTCAAAATTTTCAACAAATCGGTACTATGTTACATGGATTATAGGTACTAAAGCATTCAAAAATGTAATACAAGAAATCAAATATTGGAACTCACCTGAGGAGATCGAACATATATCTGAAATATATCCATCGTGGAAGTGGGAAGGGTCTGTTCGGTTAATTTTTTTTTATATTTTTACCTTGGATTTTCCCCTATGACTTATTGGATTTTACAGTTCCTATTGGAAACTTGTTTGTTTGTTTGTTTAGTTTAATGGCGTACAACTGCATCGGTTATTAACGCCATATTTTCTTTCTTATTTTATTCTCCACATCTGTATTGTATTATTTATCTTATTTTTATTGATATCTTTCATATCGAATTATGTTTTATTGCTTACTTATCTTTTATGTCAAACTTCTGTCAACAAGCCACTCAATTTCAGAAACTTGAACACTAATTCTATTTTTTCATTGTTGTCTCCCAAGATTGTTGGAAGGTCTGTATTTAGTCCTAAGCTATTTAGGCGCGATGTAAAAAAAGGACATTCCTGAAAAATGTGTATCACCGTTAGTATACCAAAACAGTATTTGCACCTGGGAGGAGCCCCCCTTGTGAAAAGATAGGATCCTATTGGAAACTAATTTAAAATGGGGCTACTGGAAATGAGTTTTTCTGGTCATTGAAACAAAAATTTGGATCGGTTTTAAACGATTTTATTATTTTTAATGATTCATAAATAATTAATTTTAGGCTATTATACTAATATTTGAAGTATTAGTTTTACTCTGCTGAATTTATGGTTATTTTTATTTAAGTGGATAGCGAAGTTGGAATTTAGGGTCATATTATTATATGCTCGTATATGTTATTTTACTCATTGATTTACTGGTCGTCCAGGTTTTTCGTGTATTTAGCTTCACATTCGTTACATTTTATTTCATGTACACCGCTATTTTGGAAAGGGTCTATTTTGTCTTTAGCTAAAGGGAAATAAGATGACTATGACTTATCTGTTTTGAATACAGGGTTTAAACCTAATTTTCTTAGTTATTTTTCAACTTTGGTGGATATTGGGACGTACCTCAAGTGATGCATTGTCTTTGGTTAAATTTTTTTCATTCATATGTAATATGTATGTAGAACATAGATAATGAGATTTTTGTAAATTTTCTATCGGTGGAAGTGGTTATCAAATCCACATATTTTTATAGTATATTTCACCAGCTCTAATAAAATGAAATAAAAAAAACTGAAAAATTTTACTATACGCGATAGAGAATACCAAAAGATGTAAAACATTCGTGGATACAGTGGCAGGCTTTCCCTAATTTGCACAAAGCTATTTGTTTTAAAGCAGAGAGGTCCTCCAACAGTGTTCTAATTTGCCATTGTCTTAGGAACAAAACCTTCGGTCTTATGTCCGCACATGAAGTATACTTTCCCTTCAACTCTTTTGTACAAAATTCTCCTCTTTTTTTTTTTTTTTTTTTTTTTTCTTCAATGGATCGGAAAATTTTCATTAGCGAGGCGCACGTGCTCTGAATACTGACAACTGCTCAAATTGATCTAAAACTACTTAAAGAGTTCTTAGATGGAAGTATCACTTATAGTTCAGTCGCTAAGGAATTGGAATGGTTGAATATAGGGAAAAAATATACCAGTGATTTTCAATTGTTTTTCCTTTCTTCTTTTTTTTTAGTGCTTCATGCGAATTTCTTATTTCCTTATAAAAAATTTCTTTTTAAAATAATAAATTAATTATCCGGAAATAATTATACATTAAATTAGGTGTAGAATTCGAAATCCAGCAAAGTAAATTTTTTTTTTATCTTTCGTAAATTTTTCACAGTTGTTAGATTAAGGTAATTGTCTAGTTGAAATTTGAAGAGACTTTATTTTTTGTATGGACGTTTTCATTGTGATTTAACTACTTTTAGAGAAAAGCTTCTACCTTAAAATAATCTAGCAGAAAATATATTTAAATAAGATAGCTGGAAATTGGACTTGGCTGGTTTTGGAATTCAATAAAAAAAATACACAAAGTAGTGAGAATGTTGAATGAACATTTCAAAAAAAAAAAAAAATTTAAACTAAAAACGGTAGGCCCTAAAAAAAAAAAAAAAAAACATTTTTTCATTTAAAGAAAACAATGTGCACATTTTTGAAGCGACACAAACTAGCTAGACTAAAATGTTACATTTTTGTGGGCCCATAAAAAAACGGTAGTGAAATCTCAGCAACAAATGTTAATTTAATAACAAAAAAAAGTAGTATTTTTCCATTTAATTTAAATAAGAAAACAAACGGTGCGACATGTTATTTTGATTTCCGAAAATTATTTACACATTTTTGATCCGAGCAACACAAACTGAGCTAGACTGTGTCAAAATGTTACATTTTTGTGGGTGACAAAAATGTTTCACATTTGAGAGTGAAAAAATTTTCACTTATTGTTGTGTGCGAAAAAATCATTTTCACTAAAAAAAAATTTGGACCCCTAGTTTTGACATCAAAAAGTAATAAAAAAAAAAAAAATACCAAACAACCTGAAGGAAATTTTATTTCCTATGCTACTTGTTTTTTTATACAAAGATTATGGGTACCTATAATTGAGAAAAAGCTTGGTGAAATCTCCTTTCTCGACCGTTGACCAAGAAACTGCTTATGAAGAATTAATCCTAAAACACTTTGATGGGCTGTAATAAGCTTTTAATTTTTATAAAGCCGGCCTTCCTGAAAGTAGTATCTATCCTAGGTCCCATCCTCTAAACGGCTTATACAGCTGATATGCCGACCCATCCTAACACTGTCCTCAGGACCTATGCTGTTGAAACGTGTGTTATCAGTGAATAATGATCCCTTCATTGCCTCCCAAACACTCAATTCTCATGTCATAAACCTTTAGCAATGGTATCGAAATTGGAGAATTTAAAAAAAAAATCCAAATAAATCTCTCTAAATAACCTTCACCCTTCGTCGAAAACCTACGACTTCCTGTCCTACAGTATTCCTTAACAATATTCCACTGATCCCTGTTGAACAGATCCGCTATCCAAAACTTTAACTCACCGAACGTTTAACATGGATTCCTCCTACAAGACTAAAACGACAGGGAACTGCTCGTCAGTTTTCGACTATCCTTTCATAGTAAACTCCATAACAACTCAAATCCACTAGTCTCTCAATTTGCTTCGCATTCTATTCCTGGTAATCCTCCGAGGCGTCTGAAAAGAAGAAGGCCTCGAGACCTTCTAATATAGAACTTTTATTGTGCCTCCTGTGTGTGTTTGCTTTACAACTTATTGTCGTGTTATATTCATTTTTCCACACATTTACTAGATGTGTATGTACTATAAAGTTATAAATACCAATAAAAAAATTTTTTTAAAGAAATTATAACTCATTTTATCTAATATGTTTCGTTTTGTATATAAAACACGGAATATCGTAAATCAGCGTTTTGCACACGATAATAAGTGCTCTCTGTATTTTTAATAAAGAAACATATTTTGTATTAATTATATTGAATCAACAGGTTGCTTTTGGTTCTGATACTAATACGATCCCCCAATCCCAGACGGTAAATTTGGACTCTCATCGATCTTTCTCTAACTGCTGGTTACTGAAACTAGATACGCATTTCGATTCTCGGATAAATGCCATAGAATTGATACCGTGGTATTTAGCCCCTCCATAACAGCATGAGAAAGAAAACCCATGTCGAGAAGGCTCCGCCCAAACATAACGGACGTGATTAGTTTTCGAAAAGACACAAAGAAAGTTATCGCGAGGATCGGCTGCCTACGAGGAGAAATTGATGTTGCTGTTGTTAAAATATGGCTGCCCCGGGGACGCCGAATCCGAAACGAAAGTGAGCCATCACGCCTACTACATTCATATCGTTCGCTCGGGCCCTGCTCGCCTTTCTAAAGGCTTCCTCTCACCTTTCCGTCTCTGGCATTTTAGGTTCCAAGATTTGCATTTGGAAATATGAAGGTTGGAATTTCAAATGGAAAAGTATAACAGCCGAAGTATAACATTGCGTTTTGAAATTATAACGCCCCTCTTCACCTCCTATCATCTTTTCACTATTGAAATTTTGTTATTTGAAACAACAAGCATCTTATTTATCTCGTATACATTCCTCACAATCTAAAATCCATCTTGAATTCCCCAATGATTTTTACCAGGGATGTGTCCGTACCAAAATTTTTCAATTCTCGTTACAGATAGTTTAAAAATAAATAGCTATTCCAAAATATAATCCAAAAAAGCTAAACAGATCGATTAATTTATTTAATTTTTTTAAATTTAATTCTTTTATTAATAGAAATTTACAACTGTATTACAAATACATGTAGTAAATAAGCGGTTTACAATGCAAAATAATGACATTCTTAAAACTTTTAGAGAAACAACCCATAGGTGGTACTCTGATGAAATATTTAGAAAATAAGGAGATCCGGAGGCCATCTTCTTTTCCGACGCCTCAGAGGATTGCTTGGAATGGAATGGGAAGCAAGCTGTGCAACAAGTGGATTTGGATGAGCAGTGAGTTTATTACGAAAGGAAAGATGTCTGGTTCGTGCCAAATCAACAGTGTATGGGACATTAAGGTCATTGTGGATCAGTTCATTTTTGACAAAGTAAGGAGCATTAAGGATTTTTCGAAGGAGTTTGGATTGGAGAGACTGGATGCGGGAAGAGTTCTATGGTTTGGTGGATCCCCATAACTCTATACCGTAAAAAAAAGGCCCCCCTTTGATCCGATTCTTCCCGGTTGCCGATTCATATTTCTAAAGGAAAAACATTTTCGGTACACTCAGAATGAAATGAAACATTTTTCCTTCAACAGAGTGGCTAAGTCCTATGTTTTATGTTAAAAACAATTACCACCTTCAGTTGTGTTGTCATTACAAACTCTAATATTGTGTATTTCATCTACAGACATTATATGTCTTTCCATGTATTATGAATTTAACTCAAATGGTGATATGGAATTTTTTTTTTAATTCTAAATTGTAAAATGGGCTTAGTCACAGTGTCAACTGAACGACTCAAATATTAATAAATTGATTTTTTTTTTTTTTTTTTTTTTTTTTTGCTTTAAACGTATATCTGTGTAATAAATCTATGATTTCAATTAGGAATGGTTTTCTCGATTCATAAACTAATAAGTTCTTTGTTTGCGGCCATGTCTTGAACTGATCTGCGTATAAGGAAATATTGGGCAGATGACCTTTAGTCCAGTGTTACTCATCGCTGCATTCTGTTTTTATAAACCCGTGAGTTCGGAGTTTTGAAATTTAAATAATATGTTTACAGGGGTTCCGAAGAATAATTATAATGGAAACAAATTGCTTTCTAACTGCTGTAATTATAAAGAAATATAACTCCCGGAAATAATATTGATTATAAAAATAAAACATTGTAATGATAACATAGGTTTTAGTACTAAGCTAATTATATATTTTTTTAAATTGTTAGAATATATATATATTTTATTACTATCTCTTAATGTTTTCCATTTAAATTGGAATTCTAATGGACATTTAAATATCCTTTACTCCTAAAAGCAGTTATCCGATGTGATATAAACATATGGCATTAATTTGCGTCACCTTATCCCGAGATGCGTGGGCGCACGTCATTCAGGTATTGCACATCTGCGCTTCCTTTATGTTCCCTCGGAGTCTTCCTCTGTTTGCCTTCAGAGCCCCCTCCGTACATTATTATTGTAAATATATTGTCAGGAAGGTGCTAGGATAATGTTACTACTTCTAAGTATCAACATATTTATTTTCTGGATAGCCTTGCAAAAGGTGACATTGGAATGTTGAACCGAACGCGTTTGATGTGTTTAATATTTGTGTTGCTTATTGAAACATATATTGTAAAATGACAATTGTTTCTTTTGTTTATATTTTGATTTTTATGTTCAATAAGTCACATCGAGCATTACGTTTCCAAAAGTATACAGTGAATACCCTCTAAAACGCACATTTACATATTCGAAACATATATGAAAATGAAATGAAATGAAAAATAAACTTTATTCTGGGACAGACTGTCCCCTAAGAGTAACTAATGTGCACAATAAAAGGTACAATTGTCTGGCTGAGATTAGTTACAAATCAGCACATCGGTAATAATAATAATAATAATAATAATAGCTCCTTTATTTCCACATAAGATAATTACAAAATAATAAAAGAAATTAACATTTTTTTTTTTTTTTTTTCAAGGAAAAGTGGCCCATCTTTGGGCATAAGCCTCTCCCAGTTTTTTCCAAATGTCTTTATCATTTGCTGACCGGTGCCATAGACACCCTAGAAGATCTTCGATGTCGTCCCGCCATCTCGAACTAGGTCTTCCTCTCTTCCGTGTTGAATGGACAGGATACCAATCTGTGGTTCTTTTGGCCCATCTTCTACTGTCCATTCTTGCTATGTGGCCTGCCCATTTCCACTTAATTTCTAGAAAGGTTGTCACCGCATCTTTTGTCTTGGTTATTTTGCGGATCTTCCTGCTACGGATTTTATCCCTTAGCTTTATCCCTAGCATGCTCCTTTCCATCGCTCTTTGGGTAATAGCTAGGCTATTAATTATATGTCTGTTTGCAGGCCAAGTTTGGCAACCGTAAATTAGGGAAGGTAGAATGCAAATATCGAAGACTTTTTTCTTCAGGGCGATAGGCATGTTACTTTTGAATATATCTTTGTTTGACCAATATTTAGACCAAGCTATTTTGGTTCGCCTTTTTAATTCTTTTTTAAATCTTTCTTCAAAAGATATATATTGCCCGAGATAAACGGTTTCTTTTACCCATTCTAACTTGCGATCTTCTACGTAAATTTCTTCCTTGTTTCTGTTTGTCATTAGGAAAGATTTGTTATAGTTGATTTCTAGTCCTGCTTCTTTCCCTTCTTCGTTTAGTTGCTGCAGCAAGCAATTTATTTCTTCAATAGATTCCGAAATCAGGACAATATCGTTCGCAAATCTCAGATTCGATAGTTTTGCTCCATTGATAGTTATTCCCATTTTTTCCCAGTCCAGTTTTCGAAATACTTCTTCTAGAATACAATTGAAGAGTTCAGGTGATAAAGGATCTCCTAGTTTTACTCCTCTTTCTAACGGAAAGTCAGCTCCAGGTTTTTCGAGAATTATTCGGGCTTTACTATTGTTATACCAATGTTGTAAAATACGAATTATGTCATTGTTGATAGCTTGTTTTTGAAGACTTTTGAATAGGAAATTATGCTTTACGGTGTCAAATGCTTTGCTGTAGTCAATAAAGGCAAAATATACTGGTATTTGATATTCGTTGGATTTTTCGATAATTTGGTGGATCAGCACATTGGTATTACAAATTAAATTATGAGAAAAAAAGAAGTGAGAAGAAAAAAAAATTAAAGTTAAGTAAAAAAATAAAATAAATAAAAAACAATCAACAGTAAACAATTTAACACACTTATGTACATTTACAAATTATTTACATTTTTGTGGAAGATTGAAGATCGAGGAGATGGATAAATAAAAGATGTTTAAAAGAAGTTAAGGAAGAGGCTTTGCGAATATGGATAGGTAAGGAATTCCAAAAAGAGGTAGCACGGATGAAAAAGGATTTTTCAAAGGAGGCAGTTCTATGTGAGGAGTGTATAGGTTAGAAGGTTGGGATCTTGTATTCAGGTGGTGAATGGAGGAACGCAGAGTAATTAGGTCTAGGATATAGGGAGGTTTATTGGTTTTTAATGAATGGAATAGGAAAGTGCCGAGGAAGGGACATTTATCTGTTGCGAAGGGGGAGAATGGGACAGGATTGCTTATTAATAAAACTGTACGTATAATTATCAAAAGAAGTTTATGAACAAGAATAATTTGTTTAAAATCTATACTATTATATAAAAGAACAAGCTATTTTTCGTTTGTGATCATTAACCGCAAAAACTACTGAGCCAATCTGTACCAACATTTAACCACATCATCCTCGAGTTCCTTTCGAAATAAATCTACTGATTTTTAATATAATTAATTACATATTAAAAAAGCGAAGATATGTGGATCCCAGTGAAATTTGAAAATTGACCGATAGGTGGCGAGCGCCGTTCTACATGAGAGGTTACAAAGGTACGGTGTTATATAGAGCTTGAAATTAATAATAAAATTTACTTATATTCAAATAAATTGTTAAAAAAGATTTAAATATGTAGCGCGACATGTGGATAACAATGAAGTTTGCAAATAGACCGATATGTAGCACCATTCGGCTGTAGAGTTATTATAAAAAAACTAAACCGATCTGTACCAAATTTTAACTTTATCATCTTCAAGAAGGTAAGAAGGTTTTTTGATTTTCAACTTTTATTGAAATATATGTACAATCTACTTCAGTTAAGGGCAATAAGTAAAAGTGCTAAAGAGAATTCATCCATACCATATATACAAGTTCTCATAGATACACAAGTAATAATAATAAGAGATAAAATAAAACCAATAGTCATAATAAAAATAAAAATAATAGTTACTTATAAACATCAAATATAAAATGAATAATAAAAATTATTTAACAAAAATTAGAATTTTTTTTTTTTTAAATACATTCATACTGTATGTATAATACAGACAACAGGAAGGTTTAGAAATAATAAGTAAGTATTCTTGTATTCGAAAAGAATTGGAAGGTTCGGTAGAGCCCCAAACTCAACTCTGTACGTCCAAACTGGTCTAGATACTGTCATATACGAAAGTCTTTTGTAATTTATTGGAAGCTTTAAATGCTTGTCTGGTAACTGTTGGAGTAGTCGGAAATGACGAGCAGTTATTAAATAAATTTAAAAGGCGTTAAAAATCATTTTCACTTATATTTAAAAATATTTTGGGAAAGGATCCCGCTGAATCTCTTTTTCTCTTTTCTTCCTTCCACCACGGTTTATCGTCTGCTTTCAGTTTTGAAGTATCAAAAATGTGATTAATTTAAGTTAAATTGCAAAAACATCCAGCCCAAACTTTCCTGAATTTAATTTAACATGGAAGCTTCACGTCGTTACAGACTACTTCAACATTTACTAGACAAACGTTCAAAGCTCCCAATTCATTACAAAAGACTCATTTACATGACAGTGATTAGACCTATTTGGATGTACGGAGTTAAACTTTGGGGCTCCACTAAACCATCCAATTCATCTCGTATCCAATCCTTACAATCAAAAATACTTCGAAAAATCGTCATAGCTCCTTACTTTGTCACCAATAAACTTATCCATAAAGATCTTAATATTCCATATGTTGCTCATTTAGCCCAAACCTGATACCTATCCTTTTAAAGTAAGCTCCATAACCATTCAAATCCACTAGTTTTTCAACTAGCTTCCCACTCCATTCTCGATAATCCTCCGAGGCGTCTGAAAAGAAAATGGCCTAGGGACCTTCTAATACTGATGATATATAATAATGGTGTTACTAGTGAGTAATTCTTCACAAGTTATTTACATTCCATTGTTATAATTATGATCAAATTTAATTGTTGTAAATTTTGTATATTAAATATCAATAAACAGTCTTTTAAAAAACATGGAAGCAACAACAGTAGCTGTTTATTGAAAAGTAATATTTAAATTACTTTGATTAAAGTGCGTTTAACATAAGATATATGGAAGAAGGTGACGAATCATTGGTATTTTTACCACTCGATATAATTATGACATCTCGACAGAGACGAGATAATGAGGACATTATGATACGAGGAAAGGATTGAAGCAGGAGCGTGTACTATAATTACAGTGAGAGATCGTAGTGGCAGCTGGACTCACACCAAACGCCACTAAATACAGGAGTGGAGGTGACGTCATTACAGTGACGTCACTTCTAATTTTAAAGCCAGTCGTGGCACATTCTCCTGTTGCCGGCTAGCACGGTGCAAAAATCTGATGGAATGTTGCCTTCCTTGGGATTGAACTTTTGGTTTTATTATCTTTTGTAGTTTAGCTCACTTGGTTTCGCTTGAGTTCTCCTCCATTTTTCTATGTTATAAAGGCAAATTAAATAATGGAAGTTCTATTTGTGTCTGATGAAGCAGCGCTAGTTTACATTTGGTTATACATATATGAATTTAAAATATATTTTTGTTTCATATACTTTATTAATATTTACATTAGAAAGTCCCTAGGACATCTTCTTTTCAAACGCCTCAAACACCTCGTTTCTTGAGTTTGTGAAGGCTGAATGAGAATTTTGAAGCCACTGATACCGCGAACATGAGTAGGAACGGGAATTTTTTCTGGACCTTACTTTGTTCGTAAACAATTTATTTTTAATCATAACTTGGTCCCACCCCTCTGTCTTTAATTTTGAAATGTTCTAAATATTTATTTATATATTTTATTATGTACATGTTTCGCCCGCTCTCATAAACAAAGAACTTAGATCATTTAAATTGCTAGTTGAATTCCATTTGTTTATCAATAAAAATCTCGTTTTGACGTTTGGAATTTAGCATTATTTCTTTAATGATATTTTAACAGATGGGAGTAATTTTAACCTGGTTAAAATTGCATTGATTAGCTGTTTGAAGAGTATGTAAAAACATAATTAGACAACCACTTTTTTTGAAATAATTTTATCGATCCATTTGGTTCGATTTTAAAATCTAACTATAAAAGTATGACAGTCTGGCAAATCTTCTTTCTGGCACTTAATGCTATACATTTTAATTATTATTACAGTAAAATTTATTATTATAAACCTTGCTAGAACTATGAAGATGTTGTAATTAAAATTTGGTACAGTCTGGTGTAGTAGTTTTTCCATTACCAACTCTGTTGCCGAATGGCCACATATCGGTGAATTTTTAAACTACACTGGGATCCACATGTCGATCCATATATTTATAGCTTTTTTAGTAACAATTTAATTGAAAATTAAATTTTATTATAAATTTCTAGCTCTAACAAATATAACAAATATATAACAAACCAAACTTCATTGCGCACCATATATTTATTATTTTTTTATGGCATTATAAAAAAAAATATTTAAATTTTATTATTGGTAAACCTTCCTTAAAGTATGGAGATGATGTGGTCAAAATTTGGTTTAGATTGGTTCAGAAGCTTTCACGTTTAGTGATCACAAACGAAAAATGGCTTTTTATATAATAGTATAGATTAAATGACTAAACACATTCCTACCTAAGAATGGATTATAAGCCCCATAGTCATCAATAACTAAAGTCAATTAAGTATTAACTATCACATACACTAGCACACCCATTTGTTCACTGTGTCAATAAATGGAACTAACGTTCACATTGACAGGTATAATTTTATTGAAATTATAATTATGTGCCTGATACCTATAAATTAAATTCAAAGATTCACCATGCTAGTTTGTATTTTGTTGGAGTTACACTTTTACGTATATATTTATGTACGTATTGAATATACTTCCATATATGAAAAAAACAAGTCTTTATGCCTACGTTTCAAAATATCTGCATAAAAAAAGTGAACAGACAGATGGTTTGCTAAACCTGATGAAGGTTGAATGTCCTTAATAAAAACATCAAATGCCACATTAGTCAAAGTCAACAATTAATAATCGGAGGTAATGAAGGTATATTTCTCTTATCTATTAACCCATCGAATATTTACATTATACATTTTTTTTTTTTTTTTTTTTTTTTTTTTTTTTTTTTTTTTTTTTTTTTTTTTTTTTTTTTTTTTTTTTTTTTTTTTTTTTTTTTTTTTTTTTTTTTTTTTTTTTTTTTTTTTTTTTTTTTTTTTTTTTTTTTTTTTTTTTGTATTGATCTTTTAACTTAAAGGTTATATCCATCACCCCAGTGAATAAGTGGTTAAGTCAAAGTCCCTCACTTTTCAGGACCCAACTTTGTAAATTCGAGAATCAGAATTATGTGAACATTTTTTTATTTTTTATTACAACACTTACCTGTTATAAAAATATAAAATATTTTTCACATAATTCTGATTCTCGAAGCCAAATCGAATTTTCAAAGCTGGTTCCTGAAAAATGAGGGACTTTGACTTAACCACTTCAGTGGGGTGCTATATATATAATATTTTTATTTTATATATAACTTTTTTTATCTAATAAATGTAAAGAGAGCGGCCATTGTTAAGGATGTTAAATTTGTTTATTGTCTCGAAAAAGAAAACAATCCCCGAATTCTCATGAAGTAAAACATGGCCTATAACACGTGTCTAACCTACATTGCACGTGTAACTGATGATTCGTGCAGTACCTCTTTCTTTGGAACAGGCTAACCGCGTGGGGATGATTTAATTTTAAAAGGGCGATAATGATTAATTAAAAATCCTTAAACTTTAGAATTGGTAAATTATATACTTACATTTGTCATGAAATTTGCATAGTTAAATATTTTATATTTATGTATTATTAAATATTTTGTGTATTTCATTTGATGCTCAAATTATATATATTTTTAAATATTTGCACTGAAAAACTTGACAATATCTATTTATTCTGAAAAAAAAATTATTCGTTTATAATTATTATTCATAAGCATTTCTTATTTACAGGTAAGTTGGAGTGGCTTTCATTGGTAGTAAATGTAAGTAGATAGATATTTTTATTTTTTATTTTATATTTATTTTTATTTATTTTATTGTTATTATTTTTTTTTTAAAGCTTTTCATTTTAATAGGAGAGGAATGAGTAGGTTTGAATAGTCTTAATTATTTGTAAATAAAATGCTTACCCACGTTTAAATTATCATTATGCCTCATATGTAAAAAAAAAATAAGTATTTTCCTATTAATTTATAGAAGCATTGTAGGCTTTCTAGTTAAGCAAATATGTTGATTGAAAGTTCAAAATGTTAAAAAATGTAATTGTGAATCACAATAAAAAACAAAACAATAATAATTACTTATTTTTAAATAAATATTCTAAAAAACTTCTTTGATTAAATTCCTTTGAATGGCGCTATATATGTGAAATATAGGAGTATATATTTATTTTTTAAATATTCAACTCAGACATTTTTACTTTATTTATTTTTTTTATATTTATCTAAAACACGGTTTTATCTAACATACAAATAAGTTGTATTTCGAGAATTAAATATATTTATTTGTATATATACAAATTTTTAACAGCGTGAAATTAAAATCAATCCAAATTATTGTCAAAAGAATAATACGTATATAAAAAATAAAGAATGATAAATTTATATTTGTGAGCCGAAATATATATTAAGATACAAATTGATAGTTATGTTATACAGAAAGACAATTAGGGAACCGAAACAAATGAATAAACAAGAGTTAGAGGAATAACACTGAATCACTCTTAGATCGATGTGGCATTGATGGAAGTCCCTTACTTCGTCACAAATTTTCATAGCATATATAATATAATATATTTTTTAAAATTAAAATATTAAATTTTTAGATGTGTTCAAGTTTTATTATTAAATATATTTAAGTTTAGGTAGTATATTGTTAAAGTTACGATATTTATTAAAATAGTTTAATAACAATTACTTGTTTCTAGATTAAAAATTATTAACTAAACATAATATTAAAAATAAATAAATAGGAAAAAAATTACACGTATTTTCAAAACCAAAAAAAGAAAATACTACATATTATTGTAACAGTCAAGTAATTTAATATTTCCGAAATATTTTTAATGAAAATTGTTTTCAAAAAAATGATTAGTAATATTTACAGATCTTGTAAAAATGTATGATTTACCGTACCTATTTCTTTTGTATTTTTTTTTTATGTATATAAATATATAATGTAATATATCTCGGAGGGGAATTCGTTATTGTTATTGGATATCTATCTGGTGAAATGTGTTTTTTCTTGTCGATTTTTTTCGACTGAGATCAATCATTTAAATCTGTTTTCACGCAAATATTTATTTAGGGAGTTTCGTCAATTTTTTAAATTAAATTACCTAAATTATTAACGTTTATTTATCCACATTTTGTTAGAGACAAAATACTCAGGTTGAGAACTATATGTCCTTGCACATATTTGTTGTTTCAAAAAGTGAATAATTTTTTTGTGGAGATACAAGTTAATTTCAAGCAATATTGGAATTTCTTGATTCATCAGACTGTTATCTTTTCTTTCCTTTTGGTATTTTTTGCATTCAACAAGAATATGTTCTATTGTCAGGTTTACTTGACATTCGTTGCATTTTGGGGGTGGCTTATCTTCCAATTAGTAACTGTGGGTTAATTTTGAATATCCAGTTCGTAGTCTTGTAAAGATGACTTGTTCTTTTCTCGGTCCTGTTTCTTGCTTCCATGTTCCTGGAGCAGGTCTTGTTTTTTTGAGTTTGTTATTGTTTTCCGCTCTAAGTTATCTTTTATGCCAAACTATATTGATTTGATGTTTCAAAAAGGATTTGAGATCTGGTAGTTCATTACCTTCTATACCTAAATATCCCGGAATCCACATAAAGCTAATAATTTTGAGTTTCGAAATTGAATCAATTAAGGTGGCTATTTCAGATACTATGTAGTTTTTTACGTCATGGTTTTTGTTGCTAATGCTTATAAGAGCCGAAGGTGAGTCAGACCAAATTATGTAATTATGTATTCTTTTTAGTCCATATTTAGTGTTCTAGCGCTAGTTTAATAGCATAAAATTCTACCGAATAAAGTGAAAAGACAGATGGTAATGAGTAGCGTATGACTTCTGAACCTAAATCACTGAGTTAGTTTGTTACTGGAAATCTTAGACTGATTCCATATTAAAATTACAAATAAAACACAACAATAAAAAAATTAAAAAATAATAAATTTTCATAATAAAAAAATGTTACATATTATTATTATATGTTAAGTTATTGTATTAAATATTAGTTATTGTCATATTTCCGAAATATTTTTAAATGAAAATTATTTTCAAAAAATTATTAGTAATTCTAACAGATTTATAGTGTAACTATTTCTGCTCTATTTTTTTATATTTGGAATACATTTTTTTTAACAGTATGAAAATTAATAAAAACCTATAAAATAAGAAAAGAAAAAAAAGAAATTGATAAAAACAAATAATAAAAATTAACCTTACTAAAATACATAATTTATTAACTTTTTATACGTTAAAGTTAATCAACTTTTCGGATAATTAACTTATATATTATTTTTGCTTCAATAAATTTAATTTCAAGCTGGAACAATAACTTTTGGATGTCTTATTAGCAAAATATTATTCTAGTATGTGGTGTGTACGTTTGTGTATGTGTCTTCTTAAGGATTTCTTGTTATAACTGCTTATTGTTTGAATTATAGGATTTCCTGAACTGTTTTTAGAGTTGAAAAAGTTCCAGGTCTCTGTGTGAATAAACTGTTTAATTATTTGAAATCCTAATTCGAGTAGCATGTCGGTTATTTTTGTATATCTGGGGTTGGCATTTATTATTCTCATGCATCTGTTTTGCACCCTTTCAATTTTTTTATAGCTCCGCACAGGAGAGGCGTACGTCAGTAATGGTCTTATGACTGATTTATACAAAATGATTTTGTTTTTGATCGACAGTGGGGATTTTCTTCTGAGATATGGATCCATAGTACTTCGTCGCATTATTTATATGAGGTGTCGATGTCAAACTTTTATCATAATGCATACCAAATTATATCCATTTTAGCTAAGCTCACTATGTCGTGTAAATTTTTTTATTACCAAAACATGTAATAATATTTAATATGTGCAATTGTAAACTGCTAAATCATTTGAGTTAAAGTCATTATGTATATATATTTTTTATATTGATTGTCTCTTGGAAGAATAATGGTAAAATTCGATCATGTAAATCTGTTTTATTTTTGCTCATATGTTTCTGGAGTTTCGATTAGTGTTTAAAAATTAAATTTTTCGTTTCGCAAGAAGAGGTCCTTTGTTAGCGAAAATCTTAGAGGATTCTGTTATGATACTCTAGTTCTTAGAGACCAGAGGCCTTCCTGACCATCCTCTCCTCCTCCGCGGCGGACTCCCTTTCGCGACTCCCAGCGACCGAGTGATCCGGCCGTCGACCGCGGGTTGGGTAACCGCTGCAGAAGGAAGTGCGGGCTAGGAAGGCTAGGAGGGGAGCTAGGTGAAAGTGGCAGGGGGAGGCCCAGTCTTTGCCCTACTTTGTCGTTAGTCGTCCCGCGGAGTGTGTGCGAGAGTGAGTGCCGCCGGGCAGAACATGCAAGCAAGGCTTTATCAAGACAACCAACCATCTAATGTAGGTAAAGGCATCTTCATATCATTATATATAGCTCATAGTTATTTCGTAATAATTAAATAAAAATTGTATCTTGATTTTGCGAAAATTTTTGCAAATTTTTTTTGCAAAGCGCCATTGAATAACGTTATAAAAAAAAATCTACAGAATACAGCGTTACTGTAAATTCAACTAATTTTGTAGCGAATCAATTATTTTTAAAAGTTATTTCAATTTGTAAACAAAAACAATAACATTAGAAAAAAATCCTCAGAAAATATACTAATAATTTATAAAAAAAAAAAAATAAATAATAAAAGATGAATATTCTATTTATATAAAAAATTAATTCAATAATAACAAATAAATAAATAAAATCAGCAAAACATTTTTTTTTTAAATTTATTAATAACTTTTATCTTTTTCTTTAATATTAATAACTTTTAATATTCTACTCAGTCATTGAAATTTTCACTTGAAATATTTGTAATTATCTTAAATACAGTTTTATCTTTTTCATTTTATGTTACTTGGAATTAACTATTTTTCTTAGTTTAGATGCTATTAAAAATAAAAAAATAAAATAAAAATGTTTCTCTTAACAACTTGAAAAAATTGTGCAAATAAATCAACCCTAAGCTTCCTATAAAAGACTGAAGTAAATTCATTTTAAAAATAAATACAAATATTATTAATTTTTAAAAAACTATTAAAACATTTTATTTATTATTATTCTTTTTAAAACTATTTTTCTCTACTAAAAGAAGGCATCAGATTTTTTTTTTTTTTTAATGTAGAGATATATTTAAATTTTTATAATTACTTTTTTTTCAATTTCATAATAATTAAAAAAAATAAATAAATAAAGGAACGAAAATAAAGTAAATCATACATTACCTAAATACTCACAAAAATTTTATATATTTTTTTTGTTTTGTAATATCCATTAACAATAGAAATACTTAAATTTTTAAAAGTATAATTTAAATAAAAATAAATTATAGTTTATTGATGCATTAAGGTTTCCAGCCGTAGGTTTCCGGAAGAGCCCTGACTCTGCCGGTATCCGCAACAATCCTGCCAACCTAACTATTTTTAGATGGTGGCAGCATTGAGTCCTAGGAAATGCACCGAGCGCCTTTGCTCTTTGACCGAATTCCAACTCCCCCCCCCCCTTAACTTCAAATATAAACCCTTAAACGACAACAATTATTATTATTTGTCACGAATTTAAAGTGCTTAAATTTTTTTAAAATTGAGAAATGAAATAAAAATCATATATTAGAATTCAATACGAAATATTCCAAATACAATAAAAGCTTTAAAAAAAATATATATATATTTTAAAATTGAAAATAGCAACATTTCATTAGTTAAAAATTCCAATTAATTAAGAAATTTTGATATTTCAACTTTAAAAAATGCTCAGAATATAATTAAATTTTTAAAATTAATTCTTAAATAACAGTACATATACTTTATGTACTGAGAAGATTAATCCATGCATTGCGCATATCTGTCCCTTGCGCATAAGGACTAAATAGATAACAATTGTTCAATAGTTATGGCAATGCAATTTCGATGACCTAGCTTCTTTCTGTCTAGTCTGTGTTCTATAATAAGAAATGCGACATCTTAAATTTAGCAGCTAATTGGGGTGAAATTCAAGACATAAAATTTATTTTTCGCAATGCATTTAAAGATTTAATTCTGAATATTAAATTGATTCTAATAATATATTTTTCTATACATTAAAGTTTGAATTATTAAGTGCAAATAATGAAAAAAACATTTTTTATTACTTATTTTGAATGGAATTTATTAATAAATAAATATATTGCACATTAAACATGAAAAAGGCATACCTGAAAAAATAAAATCAAAAGGTATGCTTTAATTAGATCTAATATTCAAAACACTATGTCGTCTACATTTTTATAAGAATACTGGATTTACAAAATTTGTTGTTAAATAATTAAACGTATAGATTTTTTTAATATTATTATACTCATTATGATTAATATTAGCCCAATATTTGTATGATTCTTGTTTAAGTGTGCAAAGCTTAAAAAAATTACTGATTACGATGAAGTTCTAAGTTAAACCTCAATAATTCTGGATACGTGATATGTAACAGTAAAAAAAATAAATAAATAAACATAAGTGTCATCTGCAAAATAAATCAGAAAGTTTTTTTTCACTTTATTAAAACAAAATTGGTCTATTTCTTTCTTAAAATAATTAGAAAAACAAATAAACTCTTTACATACTTATTTCTTGATATTTGGAAAATGGCGCTTTATAACTTTTGTAATATTCTCAGTTAAATGATAAACAATAATATGGTAAATTAATTTTGAGTTTAAAAATTATATAGTATTTATATTAAATAATATTTTTTGTAATTATTAATATTATTATTTGAAAAAAAAGGCAGAAAAAAAAGAAGCAATTTATAACTTTTACAAGGAAATCACCACAGGACAATATTTTATTATTCTTTGTTAAAAAGATTCCTACAGCAGTTTTTAAACTTGAAAAAGAATATGCTTCGTAATTAAAAAATAAAATAAAAAGTTTTCTCACTAAAAAAAAAATGCTGGGTAAAAAGGGCCGGAAGAGTTGTGCTATTTTAACAACTTCCCGCCTCACACAAACAAGATAGATCCAGTGTACCTTCCCAGTGTGGGAAGACAAAATTGGAAATTGCCCTACGTAAATTTAACGAGTCGTCAACGAAATAACTGCTGTATATGTTCTAAAATTCAGATTAAATTTTCTTGTTTAAATGAGTTATTGTATTACTTATTACACACTTAAACCATATCTGGTATGGTATATAAACCATATATTAATTTATATGATTTAATAAAACCTCAAAATTATTTATATAAATTTTAAGACAGTAAACTAAATAACCGTTTACATTTACATTAACAAATTATGCGGTTTTATTTTTATTTTTAAATGGAACTATTGTTATTCGTTGATATTAGCTAACTACTTGCTACAATAATTTTAAAGACCATTTACCTCTATGTTTTGTGTGCGTTCTGTCATTCGTTTTCTGAAGTCTCAGCTCAATTTTTTTTTTGTTTTCTGAATATTGTGCTAAAAAAAAAACAACTAATTTTTATATTCAAATTCTTTCTTTAAGGAGGATTATAATCGCTTACGAATAAGGCAATCTCAATCGTACCATTATATATGTTTAATTTTATTTCATTATTAATTTTTATTTTTTTTTTTATAATTAGTTTTTTTCTTTTATAATATTGTATATTTAGAGGTTTTTTATTTCCATTGGTTGTATTTTATGAATGGATTCGTTAAGTGCGATATTACTTTTTACTCTTGGATGAGCCAGATTTTAATATGTATTTAATAAAAATAAATAAATAAATAAAATATAATTTTATTGAAGTTTCTTATTTTATTTTATATTTTTATTTTGAAAAAACTATAAACTGCCTCACTCAAGGGCAATGAGTAATATGGATGACAAAGATATCATTCATACAATATGTACAATGATATAAAATAAAGTAAAATAACTAAAATTAAGAAATAAAGTAAGAAAATTAAATAAAATACAAAAAAAAATTTAATAAATGATAATACAAAATATGTAATAATTGAATGGGTCCGCCGAAAAACGTTCTAAGCGACAAAATTTTGAAGTGACAATTTTAAAGTTTTTTAAATATATTATAAATAGTACATCATAGTATGATATAGCAATCCATTATGTTATTATACATGTAAATATAACAAATTACAAGGTAAAAAAAAAAAAATCTAACTTACAAAACTAACAAGAACTTTAAATTATGATTTTCTTTCCACTGATTACTCAAAATTTTGTTTTTCGGCGGAGCCATTCAATTGTTGAAACTAGTAAAGTAAAATTTAGCGAAAAAAATAAAAAATAATCTTTTTGTTGACTATGGAATATATTTAAGGCCTTAAAAATATATCAAAGCCATCAAAGGTCGCCCATATGATTGTAAATAATTTTGATTAATGCTTGTATCATTATCATTATAAAAAAGAATCTTAAATACAATCATAATTTATTTACAATATTTTCAATCATCCCGAGGAAAACCCTGATCCAAGCTTGTCCCCCAATATTATAATAATGTTTGTATTTATTTTTATATTTGTATGATACAAATGATTTTTTTTTTTTTTTTTTTTTTTTAATATTGTCTAACGCTAATTTTATTTTATTTTATTTTTTGAGAATTTTACTGCTGTCTCTGAAAATTTGAATGCTCGTTAAAAAGACATAGGATATAATAAATTAGATTTAAATGAATCCTAGCTGGAGTTGAGAAGTGATCGAGAAGGCGCATGTGCCAAAGTTATTTTCAGTGCGGTTTTTCAAGTTTAACCTTATGACTAAGGGATCAATTAATTAACTCCAACGCATATATAATTCAAATAATCAGTTAAGTAGATTCAACTCAATACAAAAGGTGAAAGTAATTTTTTTTTCCTGATCCGATCCCGTAAGTTACGTAAGTTTTACATAATTCATCCTAATCCCTCCCCCTTCAGGACTTTCTCTTATTCAGCTTCTAAAATTCGCGTGCTGACGTTTCGAAGTTATCTTTAAGAAACATCGTTACCTCTTATTGTCGAACGATTAGAGCTATCGGGAAGGTTTGTGTTTCCGTGTATGACAGAAGTTATTGACCCCAAAAGAGATACCGCCCTCTCGAAGAGGGCTATCAGCTAATGCTGAAAATAAATGGCCACTATCAGCCGCTCGATCCATCTCAACACTTAACCCGATATCTCGCTACATGCCGTTTAATGTTTTTCCTCAAGAAAATATGTTAGTTTAATCTTCCGAGATTAGTTTTGTATTCTCTAAGAGTCGCGTAAATCTCTTTAAAAAAATTTCTGTTCGGTGTTTTCGAAAGTTCGTTTCGACTCTTCTTCGGGGTTTTGCATTTAAATTATAGGACGATTAGTACTCATTTCAATTTCAAATCAGTTCTTGTTTGAAGAGGAGCGTTAGTAGTCTGTTATGATTTTAACGAGTGGCTGTATCGTAAACTTTGAATTTTTATTTTTGTGTTTTGGAAAATAAGAAAATAAGCATAAATAATTAGACTTTCTAGCCTGACAGATTTTATAAACTTAACATTGTAAAAAAAAGATTATTGATTAAATACACCATACTAAAAACAATTAAACAATTAATTGGACCAATAATTGCAGAATACGATGGTCTTAAAGTAGTTTAATTTGCTTGGTGAGATTGTAAAACTAAAAAAAAAACTAAAAAACTAAAAAAAAAAAAATAATAAAATAGAGAAAGAAAGAGAAACGTTATTATTATTTTTTTTTTTTTAATAAGCATAAATAATCAGACTTAAAAAAATGATTAATTACACCATACTAAAAACTATTAATTGTACAAATAATTGTAGAAAAAGGTGGTCTTAAAGTGCTTGGTAAGATTATAATACTAAAAAAAAAAAAAAAAAAAAGAAAGAAATAAAACAAAATGAGGAATGACTTGATTTATACATAATACAAATATAAAGCATTTCACTGATAGCCACATCTATACAGGATGTTCAGCAGTAACTTCGACAGGAGATTCTGGGCATCATTTCATATAAACTATAGCTCAATTCTCATCCGTTTTATAGATATTTTTAATTTTATGTTTTTTCAAGAAATTTATAATTTTTGACAAATAATTGTCTATATTTCCCGAACTATTAAACCTAGAGCAATTTCAATATGCACATTAGAAAGAAGATGAAATTTCCTATAATATAAACTTATTTAGCCTTGAAAATGCAGTCAAAGTTTTGGAACGGAATTAGATACATGCTATTTCATATGTTTGGATCAATAAGTTAAATACTGGCGGCTGCTATTTTCTTTTTTTAAAGGAAATTTAATCTTATTTCTTATGAGCATATTGAAACTTCTCTAGGTTTAATAGTTAGGGAAATATAGACAATTATTTGTCAAAAAATAGACATTTCTTGATAAAACGTAAAACTAAAAATATCTATAAAACGGATGAGAATGCGAGCTATAGTTTATATGAAATGATGCCCAGAATCGCCTGTCGAAGTTACTGCAGTCTTATGCTGAACACTCTATATACAAAAAAAAAGTAAAATTCAAAAATTCTGATAATGACAGTGTCACATTCGCTATGACATATTAAAAAAAATTATTTGACCCGTAATTTAATTTTGAGTGTGATGAAAATTGGTGTCGTGAAATTCATATTTCCTATTATTAATTGCTTTTTACACAGATTAGGCACAAAATAATAGTAACCTACGGTAGATTAAATTTTTGAAAAATAGTATTTTTGTTTTATATTTATATATGTTTTGTTTTTTTCAACATATGAAGGGTGTCAGGTTAGAAGGAGGAATATAGAATAATATAGAAACTGATATTTCATTGCCACCTATTGGCTTGTACTACCACTTAAGGTCGTTTCATGGTGGATAGAAAAGAGGATTTTCAAATTTTTTGGAGTTTAAGAACCTGTTCCCAATGATTAAGAATATGGAGTTTGTAAGTTACTTTTACGATTTATTCAGAACAATGTTTACCGGATATATTCCCCCTTTCTAGTCTAACACTCTTCGTTTGTTTTTTGTTTATTTGGGCTTAACGTCCTTATGTACTCCAAATAAGACAGGAAGGACGAGTTATCCTACAGGTTACTAACCTATTCTAGCCAAGGTGGGATTCGAACCCACGACCTTCAGTACCCGGCCATCGAGCCCTAATCTTGTCTGTCGATGAAAGACAGAATTGTGTCTTATTAAATTTATTAACTTGTGTAAATAAACTATAAAATAATGTAGCAATACGAAAAGAAATGTGATTCACTATTGAATATAATATAACCGGAAAAGCCCCCACAATTTCGATGTTAAGATGTGACTGTATTTTTTATATGAGGTATAGCTCATTATTTTTTAAAACTCTAAATCTCCTTAGAAAGTAAAATACCATTGACTATTGATTTCAAAAAGACAAAGAAATATTCTGAAATAGATTGTTATGGTGTAAAAAGTATTTATTATTAGGCCTTACGTCAAAAAGGATCGCTAACACATGTTCATCAATGGGAGGAAGAAGTCGTGCATTGCCAACTGCCCCCCTCCCCTCGGCAATAGATATACTTAGAACCATTGGCGACAAAAGATATATCGTCAGTTCGATGACCAAACAAGTCGTCTAGGATGTCACTGGACGGGGAATGTAATTTATAAAACTAAACACACATAATTCTCTGTCATAAGTTTATTATAATTCTGCAATGGGGTTTCCTGAAGTTATACAGTTAGTGACTCATATTTGTACAGAATGGCTTACAATGTATTTTTCTAACCTTCAAAATTGATTTTATATTTTTAAATCAAGACTAAAGGGACAAGGAACTGCTCGTTGTTACAGACTACTTCTGCATTTACCAGACAAACGTTCAAAGCTCCCAATTAATTACTTCTTTAACTTCCTCTTATGTGCCATTTCTAGCGTCGAGGAGCCTCAATAAACTGTAGCCATTCACTTCGGCCCTACTTAGGTTCTTCATCTGCTGGAGCGTTTTTCCTATTTTCCCTCCAATCCTCTGGATGTTCTCTTGGTAGGAAATTCTGGGCCCTCCTAGCGGTCTTTTCCCAGTAGGTCGAGCTTCCAGGACTTTCTTTGGCTCTCTTTCATCCTCCATACGACACTCATGGCCAAATCACTTGAGCTGTCGGGATTCGATTGTATTCCTTAGTTCTGTCACCTCGAATTGTTCTCTTATTTGTTCGTTCCTGATGCAATCCCTTCTTGTCTTACCTACTGCTTTCCTCAGAAACTTCATCTCTGCTGCAGTAATGCGGCTGCCTTGCTTATCAAGCATTACCCAGCTAAGGGTTGGGAGATAGACTGATTTATATATATGCCTTTTTGTTTCTACACCTACTTCTCGGTGACCGATTATGCTATTGCAAACCTGGTAATAGACTTGGTTAGCTTTGGTTATCCTATGAGATATCTCCGGGTCAATCTTACCAGAGGAGCTTATTGCAGTCCCTAAGTAGGTAAACTCTGGCACAACTTCTAATGTCTTCCCATTGCAAATTAGGTGGACTTCTTCTGGCTTCCCTCGAGACAGAACTATGATCTTGTTCTTAGAGGTGTTTATGACCATTCCTTTACGGAGTAACTCCTGCCATTCTATTAGGGCTTCCTGCATTTTTTCTTGCATTTTTCCAATTAATTACAAAAGATAAATTTACATGGCTGTGATTAGACCTATTTAGTCGGAGTTTAGCTTTGAGGCTCTACTAAACCATCCAATTCATCTCGAATCCAATCCTTACAATCCAAAATCCTTCGAAAAATCCCAAATCCCCTTACTTTGTCATCAATAAACTTATCCATAAAGATCTTAATGTTCCATATGTTGCTGAGTTAGCCCAAACCAGATACCTATCCTTTTATAGTAAGCACCATAACCACTCAAATCCACTAGTTTCTCAACTTGCTTCCCACTCCATTCCCGATAATCCTCCTAGGCGTCTGAAAAGAAGATGGACTAGAGATCTTCTGGTGTAGATTTTCTATTGAAGTGCTACTGATGAGTAGTAATTTTCAAGTTTTGACGTGTTATTGTAATCGTTATCAGCTCGTTTACTTAATGTATATATTTGTACAATTGTTTTACGTTTTTAATTTATATGACTTTCATTTTAATGTAGTCCGATAATTCATCATTTAACCATGTTCAAATAATATATATATATATAGTTGGGTATCCGCTCGTTATAATTACCTCTCAAAGCCGCTTTGCCATTGATTTCACAAGTTTTTTGGCTGTACCAAAAGTTTGGTTTTTTCTTGCTATATCGGGATATGTGACTTATTCCCTTCAATATATAAATTCTTTCTTTTATTCAACAATTAGCAATCCCTGTTATATCTTTTATTTTATACATTATATTAAATATATATTAATATAATAGGAAAAAATAAAAATAAATTATTTATTTTTCCTATTTATGCTAATTTTATCAATGGTTAAAAGGTTGTTTTAAAGAAGCATAAAGTAAAAAAAGTAATTAAAAATTGTTTTTATTTACACTTTAACACAACCTAATAATTAAAGATAAATTTTATTGCCTCAATTATAATCTCGACTCAGGCATTTTTTTATAAGTCAATTGAAGCGAGAATGGTGAACGTTTGTTTGATTGTGGGTTGATTGAAATCAGTGAGCATAATGGATATTTTAATGTTTCTGGGGTAGTTGTTTGTTTGCTTTATACAATATTAATTTGTTTTGGTTGGATAAATGTGAGTGCTAATTGAAGTAAGGAGATATTTTCCTAATTTGATTTTTGATTTTTCTGCTTTTGTCGTTTACATATGTTGTAAATGTGAGGAACCAAACCTATTATATTATAATATTATAATATTACCATATTATCCTTAAGAACGAAAAAAAAATTAATAAGATTCCGCCATCTTAAAACAGCATCCTTAAGGACAAAAACTAATTCTAATTGTGGAAGGTGAGAGTTGCCAAGGATGTCCTTCGGCCATAAAAAAAAAATCGTCAGATCCTGGCAGATCTGTAAAACAGAGCTGGGAAATGAATCTTCCAATGTGCATGATAAAACATTTCTCTAAACTACATTTCTCTAAACTAAACGCAAAATATACCTTAAACCCATAAGGGATAAAAATAATTTTTTTTTTTTTTACTTAAGTATATAATAATTATAACTATAATTGTTTATGGAAGGTAAATAATGGAAACTATAACTAATTTCGTTAGTTTTTTTTTTAAATTTTAAATACTATTTACGTTATAAGCAATACCATTATTATTCGATAAAATTATTATTCAAGTTCGAAAAATTCAAATATTTTTATCTTTTTTTTATATGTGGTACATTCTATAATTATATGCATTACTTCACTTAAGATATACTTTGCATATTTATTTTATAAATTGTAGATAAACATTATAGATATTTATTGCATAGTTAGACCTTTCTGCATAAGAGATTTTTTTTAAACATGCTCTATCGAAGATTCCCGAGCATGGTTGGTTTGCTTTCTACCCGATTCCTGATAGCACTTCAAGGCAACTGAAAAGAATATGGCCTAGGGACCTTCTAATATAGAAAATGAGCTACCAGTTGATTATCATGCTACTGTAATTATTACTATAGACATATTATTATAATCATAATCGGTCACATTTAATAATATTTTTAATATACACTACTTGAAAATGATATACTTGCTTGTAGAAAATATGTTGTTGTTTTTTTTTCTTCTATGGAAATATCATTTTTTATAAGAATTTTAAGAGTTTTGTTTTATAATACCTGTTTTTGATTTATATATGTTACTTGAAAATATAAACTGTATCGTAAAGGAAATAAGAGTTTATCGAAACAGTTTGTGTACTATGTAAATCGATTTCATCTGGAAAATATGATTCAATAAGTAATTAATTCACCACTGAGTTAGAACAAGACATCTGCTCCTTGTAGCACAGCTGAAGCAAGGCATTCGTTATAGCATTGCCGATTCTTTTAATCTTGTGAAGATTGTTCTCTACTGGTAGGCATACTATTATGAATTTTCGCAATTCATAGTCGGGCCGTGATTCTGAACTAAGCGCTCGTGGCCAGCAAAGCGAGAGGGGATCTGATGGGTCGCTCGTTGGAAAAGTGAAACGAGGAAGACTTTCTCGAAGTCGGTTACGCAAGAAAGATGGAAAACGGCAACCCCTTTCTCTTCCTGGCTTACCCTCACCTCTGCCTCGTCGAAGAAGAAAAAAAAATCTTGTTCTTCCTTCGCTGCCAGATCTGGATGGCTCCTCGCCGTTGTGGAAGCTTTGTGAACCATTCCTGAAATTACAATGTGTGACAACTTTGTAACGTTTCTCAATCAGTTATCCATCTATTGGTTAGGAACTAACATTCTAGGGCATGAGTTAAAACTTTCTATTTATCCTTAACTATTAGATTATGTCGAAATATAAACATATCGGAATATTTCGCGTTATTATTTTATTTTCTGGATATGTAAGACTATCATACTACCAACAGATCTCTGTTAATGCGAAACGTGGTCACTTACGTAAAGGGAAGAACAATATCTTAGAGTTTTCGAAAATAAAGTACTGCGTAGGATATTTGGCACAAAAGTATGAAGAAACGAGAGAATTTAGAAGGCTAGGCCACAATGCGGAACTACGCAAGTTATATCCGGCAAATATAGGTTAGATAACAGCAGTGCGGCGGTTCAAATTGACATGTAAAGTCGTTGAGTTTAGTAATGAGCGAATTCCGAAAAAGGTAATCAGTTTTGAGCCGTCTAAGGGGTTGAGCGAGACGTAGATGGGAGGATCGCTTCAGGGTTGATCTTGAAGATTTATGCATTGAAGGAGTGAATTGAAGGGAGGTGTTTGGTCAATGGTTGGTGGTGTCGGCATCGAACCTTCGGGTTCGCTATGCCTTTTATTTATTTCAATTGTTTTTTTCTTCTTCGAATGAACCAACTAAGGACCACGTAGGTTAACCAAATGGTTTTCAGCTAATTGAGTTGGGACCGGTCAGGTTCTTGGGAGCCCTCCTTCATTTTCTGACTTTGTTGATTCCGATCTCTTTGGTCTTTGCCCTTTCTTAAGTTTTATATCTGGGTCTTCAACATTTTCCGAAAAGCTTGTCTGTCCTGGATGTGGGATTCGGAGATGTTGAAGCTTTAAAGATTATGTTTGACTTTATTATTTTAATTATTTATATCTGATTTTGTTTAAAATAACCTCGTTGGGACATTTACTTTATGTCTGTATGTCCGATATTATGATACGTCCGATAAGAATGATATCTTTAAATAAGAGGTGTTTCATATCAATCATTTATGGAATGCTGCTCAAAATGGCTAAATGAAGTGACCTGAAATGCTATCTTTTTGTTAAGAATTCTATAGAGTATTTTTTTAGTGGGCTGTCTTATTGTAGTCATAGGGTGACTAAATATTTAGGTAAATACTGGTGTTTAAAAAGTTCGGGTTGTGTAAACAATGCCAGTTACTAATAAGGGTTTATGTTCAGATGTAACAAGGTTATCCCAGGAACCTGATAAAATGTAAGTTCGAATCCGGTCATTGGCAAGGTAGAATTAATTCGTTGTAATCATTTCGACGCCCCTACCCTGTCGGCCTGGAAAACCTCGTGTTGCTGAAACAACAAAGAATGGGAAAAAATATTCACAAACGAATATAAAACTTTCATTAACATCTTGTTTTCGCTATTTCTGCTGCAAACACATTTTATGAAATTGTCACAATGTCATTTTTAAGTGGAATAAGGAAGTGCGTGCCCCTGAATCGAATTGCACTTGGACATACAAGGACCACTGGAAGCGTATTAGAAAGGTAACAGACCCTTCACTTCGAGGAAAGATATCCGGTAGTGGTCTGAGTTAGACTTCGAGGCGGCCTCCGATTCCGCACGGCGGGCCTGACATACCAATGAGTACTTTCTCCCGACTGGTACACATATCCACTGTAATGGTATACCATAATTATACCCGAAGGTATGCCGACCGTGTTAGGGAGGATTAGCCTTTGTAGTTCAGAGTTATTTTAAACTCAAATATCCGGTCATTATACCCAAGAGTCATTAACAGTTTAGGAGCTCGTTTACAGAAATAGGTAGCAGTTTTTCAAAAACGTGAAGCAATAACTTTACGTGTTAATATTTTTAATATCCTGATTGTGTTTTCAAATTATTTTGATTAACGGTGCAGACAAATCGTGCTTAAACCACTTATTTTTTCACCAAGCTACGGATCCAGAAATCTATCTTAAAACATATCATTTTAGTTTGCTACATCTATTTATCTTAAAAATATTTTTTTTAAATGTTATGTTTCTGCGTTTGGGTCCTCTATTTCGTTATTAGTTCATAGCATTATCATGATTTTTATTTTTAAAATTTTTTGATTCGTGTAGCGAAAAGGTCTAACGAAAAAGCCTTGGTTTAGAGCGGACTATAATATTCATTGTACCCTCTCAGCCTATGTTTGGGATTTGGGATTTTAGTAATTCTCAGAGAGAGGGCGAGGATTCTCAGGTCATCTATATTTATGGGTTTAAATAATAAGTAGAAATATATAATTCAGAAATAAATAAATAAACCACCTCCACAAGATACTCTTGAAGCCCAGGTTGTAGTCCACACTTGTTTCGTTACATTCTTACGGTTTGTATTGGATTTTATTCCAACCATCTGATTTATTAATGCAAATCATCGGTTAATCCTAAATGCCCCTTACTTTGTCACCAATAAGCTTATAAAGACCTTAATGTTCAATAAGTTGACTGACTTTTGGACGTACGGAGCTGAGCTCTTGGGCTCTAGCCCGAACCAGATACCTATCTTTTCATAGTAAGCTCCGTAACCACTCAAATCCATTAGTTTCTCAACTTGCTTCCCATTCCATTCTCGATAATCTTCCGAGGCGTCTGAAAAGAAGATGGCCTAGAGATCTTCTAGTGTAAAATTGTATTGAAGTGCTACTGATCAGTAGTTCTTTTCAAGTTTTTACATGTCATTGTAATCGTCATCAGCTCATTTACTTGATGTACATATTTGTATAGTTGTAAATTTCAATTAATTGATATATATATATAAAAAAATTATGTTTTAGTATTATTACAATTATTATCAATTGATAATATTACTTTACATGGGATTATAAATAAATAAAATAAAATGAATTATAGTTCAAAAAAACTAAGCTGAAAAGTAGAAAATAATTTCTATTTCATGAATAGTTTGTGTGATGGCAATGGCAAGCCAGATAACCAACTATGATTAATTAATTTGGAATGAAATTAAAGTTAAACTTAAGTTATTAATAAAATAATTCAATCTATAGTAAAAAAAAATAAAAAAGCGAGGGGTGCAATAAACTTTTGTAAAATATATTTAAATACTATAAATTTACAAAGTTTACAATAATCAGTATAAATTAAAATAAACACATGTTAATATGAAACACCAAATAACTACCTACATACTTGATAATTAATATGAACAAAAACTAAATATAGAAATAAATGATATGCATGATAAATAATAAATAATGAAAATAATTTTAAATTAAAAATAGTTTTGTTATAGAATGTATATAAATTGAATTCAAGTTCTTTATTACAATTATAATTGAATACTTAACTTTTTTTTTTTTTTATAATATTGTATTATATGTAAATTAGATGTCTAACATAAAGCTTTAATAGATGGAAATGGAACGGTTCCCACTGATTATTTTCTATATCTATCCATGTGTCATTATTATCCCCTCCCAATCGAAACCGTTCCTTATTGTGCTTTATTACTTCACACTCTTTTAGATCTGGTGGTCGTTTTTCGGGTACATGATGTAACTTCATAAAGCCATGTATGCTCTTGATGATGTTTGTCATAATGTACAAACATATACAACGCGTTGTTGGCTAAAAAAGCATTTTGGCGGCCAAAATTATTTTATTGCCTAAACATGTTCTAAATGAAGTGCAAATATTTAAAAAATTGAAAGTGGACTAGCTAATATTAAAAAAAAAAAAACTTAATGTTAATTGTTCAACGTACTTCCAAAAAACTTAAATCACAAAAAAAAAATAAAAATAACCAAAAAAATTCCCTACTACCTTAAGAATCAATGATTTCTGTTTTGATGGTTGGTACTATTTGTGTAAAATAAATTATTTCGATATAATAGGTTAATAATATGTTAATACTGAAAAATATGAAAAAAAATTAAGTATATAAATAAAAAAACTTATTTCAAATAAAGCTACATTTATTAATATGAAACAAACAAAAACATTAAATTATAGATATATTATTCAACATATAAATATTTATGAAAAGCGTTGTACATGTTTGTACATCGTGACAAACTTCATCAAATGCATATATCATTTTCTGAAGTTACATCATGTACCTAAAAAACCACCACCAGATCTAAAAGTGTGTGAAGTAATATATTACAAAAAGGAACGGTTTCGATTGGGAGGGGGGTAATAATGACACACGCATCGAAACGGATATGATTTTTGGGATTTAACTAACAAAAAATAATACACATCGGCGTGATATAAGTTTCAACATCGTACTCCATCGTCCTTTTAAATGCTGGTTATTTTCCAAAAAGTTTACTTTTATTTTTTGAAGACTTATTTTTAATAAGTTTTCTAAAATGCGCTTAATTTTTAAATAATTGATTGTACATGACTTTGCTGTATTAATATACAGAAACAGTCCATTTGTAACATATTATATTAAAAAAATAGTACCATCAAATGAGGTTTTACAGCAATCTCATTTAACCGTACACCTTGGATTTTATGTCGAAAATTCAGTAATTTATTATGAACTCTTCCACTTTTATGAAAATTTTTTAAATATTTTCCCTGTATATCGGACGTCATTTAAAACATATCTCTGCAATAAAATAATTTTGGCCGCCGAAATGGATTTTTTGCCCACTGTGCGTTGGTTAATTTTTATATATCTCTTAATAATTTTTAATGAATTATGATAACACGATTTGTATTATATTCGAATTTCAACAATAATTATGTTTAATAAATATACTATGCACTTGTATAAAAATCAAATTTAAACAATCTTTATTTTCCTGTTGGTAGATAGGAGAACAGAAACTGTTGAAAATAGAAAATTTTAATTAGACAGCAGTCGCGTGCCTGACACTGGGCATGTCATTAAGCCAACTCACTGGGAAGCCTACATATCATAAAGTTAATTCGAGATCTACCATCATCTCTAGTTTTTAATAATTTTCAATGAATTCCTTTTCATTTTTATATACTTATTTTGTCACTTATTACTCGAATTCTTCAGTATTATTATTGTAGTTTATTAATTTTTTATTCATTATTCATCATATTTAAGGCATGGAATTCCAAGACCAGCTAAGTCAAATTTCCAGGTTTTTTTTTACAATGAATAGTTTTTCTACAAGACTATATGTAGGTGAAAGGTTTTCTCAAAAAGGTAGTTAAATCACATTGAAAACGGCCATACAAAAAATAATTTCCCTTCCTAGGCCAGTTTGACCTTTATCTTTACCGACCAGCTGTGAACATTTTTAAAAAATGGACTTAGCTGGTTTTAGAATTCTACGCTTCATTTTTTGTTTTGATATATCTGTGGCACTTATGAAAAGTTGGCTGTGTATTTTTTGTGTTGTAATTTTATTAATTTTGGGTTATGGGTATCACCAGAAAGCTAATTTGTTTTCTTTTTATTTGCGTCTTATGTTATTTGTTTTGAGGCTATCACAGAAATTAATAATAATTTGTAAATGACTGTGGAAATTTTTTTCCCCTGAAATACGATTTTTGCACTTAACTGACAATTCTCAAGTGATATACTAAAAAATTAAGATAATCCCACTTAACAAAAATTAGAAGTCAACAAAACGTTATATAAGTGATCAATATCTTCTTCAGTAATAAATAAAAACATTATTACTATAAATACACACAAAACATACAAGACAATAAGCGATTTTGAGAAGATGTTTAATAAGGTTCTTGAGGTTCAGTCAATAAATAAAAACAACTATTATGGTGACGATTCGAGACTATATTTTTCTCCTTTAGGACAAAAAACAGGTTACAAAAAAAATCATATCTTAACATAAATTTAGTTACAAAATAAATATATAAAGACATGCGTTAGAATATACACTACATATAATTACAAAATATGGAGGAGTATGGAACTACTACTGATTTAACGCATGTTGTTATATACTTATATTGTAGCTTACTTTATGTTTTGAAATAACCTGTTTAACATATACAATTGTATTTAACCTGTTTTTTCACTGTAGGGTATAGTTATGGGCACTATATAGTCTCGAAACGTCGCCAAAACAGTTATATTTATTGACTAAACCTGAAGAACCTTATTAAACATTTATATATACTGGGTGATTCCCTCTTAGTATAAAAAATAATTGAGTGAAACTAGACCAAAATGTCGCTGACCGGACCTTTTTATTCCAATCCCTTGCAGACATATGATAATTCAAAGATTTTTTTTTAAGGAAACCACGTTTTTTGCTATAAAAGCTGAAATTTCTCTGCTTTGCTCCAACAGTTTTCAAATTTTGACCTCATTTTAGGATAAAAACAGGCATAATCTTGAATTTTGCAAACTTGGAACCTAAAGAACTGCTTGTTTTTTTAAGTTATTTAGGAAAGTTAACATTTCTTATAATACTTCAATACCCACTGTTTTTCGAAAATATATCTGTATGTGTATGTATATGTATATATGTATATATATATATATATATATATATATAATATATTATATATATATATATATATATATATATATATATATGTAGCTACCTTGTAAACTTTACTTTGGGCCCAAACAAACCAATCAAGTAAGTGTGTTGCTAACTATTACAATAACATGTCCAAACTTAAAAAGAACTACTCATCAGTTGCACTTCAATAAAAATTCTGCACTAGAAGATCTCTAGGCCATCTTCTTTTCAGACGCCTAGAAGGATTATCGGGAATGGAGTGGGAAGCAAGTTGAGAAACTAGAGGATTTGAATGGTTATGGAGCTTAGTATGAAAGGATAGGTATCCGGTTTGGGGTAACTCAGCAACATATGGAACATTAAGATCTTTATGGATAAGTTTATTGGTTACAAAGTAAGGGGTATTTAGGAGTTTTCAAAGGATTTATTATTGTAAGGATTGGACGGTTTAGTAGAGCCCCAAAGCTCAACTCCGTTCGTCCAAATAGGTCTGTTCACATTCGTATAATTAATTGGGAGCTTTGAACGTTTTTGTAGTAAATGTTGAAGTAGTCTATAACGACGGGCAGTTTCTTGTCGCTTAAGTTTTGTTTTTTTGTTGTTTTTTTTAATACCATTAGTATTAATAATTATATAGGACAGATCATAATTTAAGATATGACTGAATCTTAAAGTTCACTCCCTATAAAGTGGATAACTAAATCTTCGATTATTATACATCAATATATATTTTTATTCTATGCAGTCGAAATTTATATGGCGTGTGTTTACCAGGCGGAAATACCGACGCGATGTATTGACGTTATACGTCACCGCAGGGCCGGCAGCTGGGCGTCTGCATCTGCTCTTCACCGCTACTCTTTTGATTTAAAGATTTAATTTATTTTTTCCCTTACAAAAAAATAAATTGATTTATTATAGAAAAAAACTAAAAGTCTCAAACTGATTTACCTTTAGATATGAAAGAATGAAATCCATATAAATCTTTATATCGAGAAACGGCTACTTCAATTGAACAGTTCATGTATCTCTTGCGTCAATGGCGTTTATTTCAGTAATAAATTGTCAAATATGGCTGATGTCATTCTTAAATTAGTTTGTTGATAATTATAAAATTATTTACCCTCCAATATGAACAAAACAATAACGATTTAACCACCAAATTTGAGCTTTGAGGCTCCACTAAACCTTCCAATTCATCTCGTATCCAATCCTTACAATCCAAAATCTTTCGAAAAATCCTCAATGTTCCTTACTTTCTCAACAATAAACTTATCCATAAAGATCTTAATGTTCCATATGTTGCTGATTGAGCCCACACCAGATACGTATCCTTTCATAGTAAGCTCCAGAATCTCTCAAGTCCACTAGTTTCTCAACTTGCTTACCACTCCATTCCCGATAATCCTATAAGGCTGTAGAATTTTCATTGAAGTGCTACTCATGAGTAGTTCTTTTCAAGCTTTGACATGTTATTGTAATCGTTATCAACACATTTACTTGATCTATATATTTTGTACAGTTGTAAATTTCAATAAATTTGAAAATAAAAAATTAGAAGAAAATATTTTAGTTTTTCATAATAATAAGATAAATAGAAATAAAATAATAACCGAAACTAATTACAATAATAATAATAAATCTATAGACACAACAATTGTGACAATTCCTATCAACACATGTGCACAGATAGAATTCATATAACTAAAAGAAATTGTGAACTAATGCCTAACAGTGAATTTTCAGGAAAATTCAACTAGATAAGAATTTAAAAACACTCCAAATAACTTATTTAAAAAAATATAATTAGGAAAATGTTCCTTGAATGTTTCATTACAAGCGAAATCCGTTACTGAAAAAGTGATAATACAGTCAGAAGTAATCTGCCTCGTGTATAAAAGGAAACCTAAAAATACATATATCATAACAGAGAGAATAATTTGAATGAGAAAATAATTTCTGATTGAATAATGGATTTCAAACACCTGCAATACTCCACATTCCATTATTATGTTAATCATAGGACTCAAATCCAGTTTTTATACAATTGAGTCGTTTATCACCAAAACCGGTTATGTTTATTTTTCAAAATTTTACAGAAGGACAAGAAATTACAAAATTATAATATTTGGACAGACGCAAAATTTGATCAGTCTTTGAACCTTTTCAATATTGTGTTATTGGAGTGGTCATAAACTTGTGAATTTTCAATTTCAATGCATGCTTGCATAAGCAGAACTTTTTTTATTTCGTGTTTGACGTAACAGGTTTTGTTTTGAAAGTTGGCCCAAAAATTAACTATTCAATAATTGTATGCTCTTTAATGAGTTTTCATAACTCTTTCATTTATTATAAATTATATATATGAAATATTTTACATTTCATATATACATATATATAATCTATGTAACAAAGTGCCTGTTTTGAAATTTTCGTATATTTTTTGAACTGATGATGAATGTATAGCAGTGGAATTAAAAATTAAATTTCAGGGTTGTTTTAATTTTAACACTTCGTTGCTAATTTTTTTTCTAAATTTGTAGTTAAGTTTTTAACTGTCATAAAATTAAGTTGATATCATCACAAGTGTTATTTGATATTAACGGTTCTAAAGCTATTTATTATATTAGAAAATTTATCAAACATTGTAGTTTATTATTAAAAAAAAGAAATTGTATTTTTTGGATGATGTTGGGGGGGAGGGTTTAAAAGACCATAAGATTGTTAAATTTTAACTTTTAAGTTAAGTGTTAACTTTTTCTTAAGAGGAGAAAAAAAGTATTTACAAATATTTTATAGACTCCTTTATTATATAATTAAAAATAAAAATTAAATTTCAGGGTTGTTTTAATTATAACACTTCGTTGCTAAATTTTTTTCTAAATTTGTAATTAAGTTTTTAACAGTCATAAAATTAAGTTGATATCATAAGTGTTATTTGATATAAACGATTCTGTGGTAACTTATCGTATCAGGAAATTAATCATACATTGTAGTTTATTAGTAAAAAATGTAATTATTATACAAAGAGATTAAGATAATAATGAGAATAATAAGCAATGATATCTCCTAAAAACAGGTAATTAGAATATAACATTTATTTTTTTTATATTATATATAAATGAGAAAAAATTGTTTATAATGTCATAATTCAATGTTTATTATGTTATTATTCTATGTTCTTAGGACTTGAAAACATGACAATGGCCATGAAACGTCGCCCGTGTTCTTCTTAATATTTTTATTATTAAAAAAAAAATACTTGTTTTAAGGATAAATTGCATTTTTTGGATGATGGGGGGAGCCCGGTTTGGCTCTGGGTGGCCCTGTATATAAATGCTAAAGATAATTTGTAGCATTTCAGCCGATTTGTATTATTACTTAAATAATAATACAAGCCTTCCTATAAATTTGCAAAAATTATCTAGTTTGTTTGTAATTTTTTTATTGTCTACAAAGTAAGCTCGAACGGACTGAAAAAGAACAATATATGTTTATATTTTTTATTCACCAATAATCCTGTTTATTGCAACTTTCATCTCTCAAAAATTCTTAGATCGCCTGCTGCGCAACATCCAGAAACATATTCCATAGAGTCTGAATATATATGTATATTTATTTTCTATTATATATTTACTTTATAACTATTGTATATATATATTGGCAACTAGATACTGGATACTAGATACTAGATACTAGATAGAGAACTCCGAAGATAGACTAGACATAGCGGTGGGGACAGTGTCCTTGCTCTAACTAGGGCGGGCAATGACCCCTCCTTACTAGGCCAGTCCCCACTACTCCTCTTCCATCCGTCTTCCTTATACGGCCCCGTTCATCCTTCTTCCATTTCACTTTTACACTTACACTTTTATTTATATTTTCTTTTATCCTCATTCAGTCGCTTGGGGGATCCGGTTTCTCGGTGGAGTATCGTCTATTACGAAGCGATCAACGACCGCTAGGTCATATGAAGGGGCGGGGCGAACTTATACAGTACCCATAACAATAGTTTCGGAAAATTATTTAAAAAAAAAAAATTAATAATTGATTATTAAAAAATAAAATATAGTTGACTCTAGATTATTTTATAAAGAAAACAGTCTGAAATGCAATAAGGTGTAGCAATAAACCCAAGTTAAAAAAAATTTAATGGAGTGCCGAAATTTCGTCATTGCGACCCTTCAGGGATATTGTAGCTGGTCTGGATAGGAAACGACAATTTAATATCCGATAAATATTAGACTATTATTTTTGCATACTTAACTATTGAGTTCTAAAATAGAGACTTTGGTCTCTTAAATACTTTTTAATAACTAAATATATTATATTTTCCTGCAATATGCGTTGTATTGTATTATAGTAAATTTTATTGATGTAGAAAATATTTTAAACGAATATTAGTTCAGTGCCACATTAACCAGATTAGAGACACCATATTGTTGTATCTTGTATGAAATGTTATTGACATTTTCTTTATCTGGCTTTATAGAATTAATATAAAAAAAAAAAAAAAAAAAATTGTAATTTATATTAAGAATATAAAACCAAACGGAAACAAAATAATCGCTGGATATAATAAAATTATACTAATTATTCAAGTTTTAAAAAAGTCTGTACTTTAAAAAAATATGTATTTATATTTATACCTATTTATTTATAGAAATGTATATATTTTTTCATATTGATAAATAAATAAATAAGAAAAATATATTTTAAAAAGAGAGACAGGTGAATTTTAATTAAAAAAAAAAAAAAAGCTCATTTATCTTTTATGTTAGGAGCACCATCATCAAATTAATTATAAACTTTTATTAGATAACTTCAATGTAAAATCGTGCATACTTTATAATTTGATCATTTAATTTTCGATTTCTTGGTTTTCTATGATGTGAGGTTTCCTAAAATTTTTAATATTCAATCGATACCTGTGACACACACTGGGTTCAACAAACATACCTATGTGATAGCAGACAAAATCTTTGTAAAATTTGGTCTGAAAATCATTAAAACTACGTGAAAATAAACTAAAATTATCATATAAGTATTACGATAAAAACTAAAATCGAACGACAGCAAAATTACAGTATGTTAAAGAAGCAGGGAATCGTATGTCATATACAATCATACACTTAAAAAAACAAAAAACATTTTGGGTACGTAATATTGTATTTTGATATAATTTTATTATAATATTGTTAATGTATTATTAGTTTTTGCCTGAAGATAAAAGTATTTTCTCAAAACGCATAGTTAAATGACTAAAATAAAGAAATAATAAAAGAAATTTTCTCAAATAATAATTAAATGGTATGCAAATATTTATATTTAAAAATTTATATATTCTTATTACTTTTTGTTGAAAAAAAAAAACTTATTAATAAAATGAAATTCAAAGGCTCAACTAAATATTAACTTTCTTTTTTTTTCTCTGTAACAATAAATAAAAATAAATTAATGAACTTTTTGTGCACAGAATGTAAGTAATTATTATGCAGGGCATATTTAAATTATAATAAAAAAAAAAAATTAATAAATTCTATCACTCGCTCGATATTCCACTATTGACTGTTTTTAGACTCCGAGCACTTTAGACATGGAGAAGCGGAAAAATAAATCTCTTTTTTTTCTTTATTAAAAAAAAAAATGTTCTCCGGATCCCGCCCTCCGAAATGATTCCGTGAAACGAATGCGAAACGTAAATATTTTATCGTCAGAATTGGCGCCTCGCCAGAAAATATTTTTAGGCAACGATGGTTATCTCAACCGAGTGAGTGGCAATACCCTGAGGCCCCGTTGACGCTCTCGCAGATATTATCTATGTTTATTTTTCTCTCGTCTTTAATGCATTTGCGAAAAAAAATATACAGATACTTGTGTCTGTAATTATTATTAGAGATTATATTTGAACCTTTCTTGTATTTCGCAACGTGAAGCAGGTACTGTATTTTCACGAGGAAGACAGCTGTCGACCTAGATTTATTTTTATCTTTTCAAAAGAACAAATATCGCGCAAAAGTTTCGTTTATCATTATTCAACTATGCAAATAAACATTACTCACATAAAAAATATTATTTTTCATGGCTAACATTCCATTATTTTTTAATATACCATACAAAAAAACATATTTCTATGATGAAATTATTTATTTTCATAACAGATGCCCTCTATTAAAAAAGGCAGAATTTAATTCATGAGAACTAAATTACGAAGGTGGTCATTCTCATTCGGTCAACTACAGTTTTATGTGATATTGATTTGTGTCGGTACTAAAAATTTTCGATTATCGATTCTCAGAACCGATAACTAGATATAAAAATAAATTACTATTGCAAAGCATAACATAATAATAAGAGTAAACCAGAAGTTTTGAAAAACAAAAAAATATTCAAGAAATAAATTATTTATCAACAAACAGCAATATTATCTTCGAAATTAATTAAATTAGAGTCCAGACAATGTACACGTAAATAAATTATTTTAAAAATTCTCATTTGATATTTTAACCATATTTGAGTTCAGAATTTTAATTGTGAGGCAACAACAATTGATTTAGAATAACATAACAGTACGATGAAAACCTATTATGTATCTCTTGCGTCAATGGCGTTTATTTCAGTATTAAACTGTCAAACATGGCCGATGTTTAATTAGTTTGTCGATAATAATACAATTTTGTACCCTCCAATATGAACAAAACCATTTGATTGATATAACGATTTAACCAACAAAATTGAGCTTGGAGGCTCCACTAAACCTTCCAATTCATCTCGTATCCAATCCTTACAATCCAAAATCTTTCGTAAAATCCTCAATGTTCCTTACTTTGTCAACAATAAACTTATCCATAAAGATCTTAATGTGATGATTTAGCCCAAACCAGATACCTATCTTCCATAGTAAGCTCCATAACCACTTGAATCCACTAGTCTCTCAAGCTGCTTCCCACTCCATTCCCGATAATCCTCTCAGGTGTCTGAAAAGATCTTCTAGTGTAGAATTTTTATTGAAGTGCTACTGTATTTCTTTTGTTGTTATTGTAATCGTTATTAACACATTTACTTGAGTGTAACAGTTACTTTTTTTTTTTTTTTTTTTTTTTTTTTTTTTTCATTATGGATTAGAATCGATGTATATCCATTAAGTAATCAATCGACCGGTTCCTAGTATGCCCAAAAAATAAAAATCAATTAAGAAATTTTGTCGAATTCTTAATTTTTTTACAGAATATAAAAAAGTAGCTTTAATTTTTTCACTTTTGATATTTTCAAGTTTTTTCCAGATCAAATGCCCAAAACTATGTACACTTTTGATGATCTTGTAAATGATCTTTAACACCTGCGAAATCAAATGTAGTTTATTTTTGTTATATTATTTTCCTAAGTATGCGATTTTATTATTATTTAATTTCTTTGGATTTTTAAAAAAATATTTTTCTGGATGTTCAAGTTCTTCAAGGAATTTTTTTGTTTTTTTGTATAAATTTATTTAAATTTACAACTGTATAAAATATATACAACAAGTAAATTTGTTGGAAGTGGATACAATGGCAGGTAAATAACATGTGAAGAACTATTCACTAGTCGCACTTCAATAAATTCTACACTAAAAGGTCTCTAGGCCATCTCCTTTTCAGACGCCTCGGAGGATTATCAGGAATGGAATAGGAAGCAAGTTGGGAGACTAGTGGATTGGAGTGGTTTTGGAGCTTACTATGGAAGGGTAGGTATCTGGTCTGGGCTAAATCAGCAACATATGGAACATTAAGATCTTTATGGATAAGTTTATTGGTGACAAAGTAAGGAGCATTGAGGATTTTAGATTGTAAGGATTGGATACGGGAAGAATTAGAAGGTTTAGTTGAGCCCCAGAGCTCAACTCCGTATGTCCAAATAGGTAACTGATAACTGTCATGTAAGTGAGTCTTTTGTAGAAAATCGGGAGTTTTGAACGTCTGTCTAGTAAATGTTGAAGTAGTCTGTAACGACGGACAGTTTCTTGTCGTTTTAGTCTTGTATGTTGGATTTTTTAAAAAAAATATTTTTCTGGATGCTCGAGTTCTTCAAGGACTTCAACTTGAAATTCGGATTTGTAATCTCATAAAACAAAAAATCAATAAAGATGCATTCGTGAATTTGTGAAGAGAAAACGCTGCCCATGCCAATTTTATAGGAAAACAATTTATTTTGACCAAACATTATTAATTGTTATTATATGTTCAATATAAACAATTTTATTTGCACAATAGTACTTTATTGAACCGTGGTATCGGGCGCTAGTTTACCGCTGCAACCTCGACTCGGCTTGCGTCATAGGTCAGCGAGTGTTCTGAGTTCTGTGCTTCTATCCTGGGTACTTAGTTGTTAAAACTTAGGTCCAACAGTGTCTCTACAAAGGTAAATAAATATTAAAATCTATTATTCAACGATTATGTAATTAATTTAGTTTAAACAAGTATATATTTATATTAGGTGTGTGTCAATTCTCTATTTCACCAATTCTTGAGAAATAAATCGGTATCGAGAATTGATGATACAAAGTCGATTCCTCGGTAAATCGGTCGATACTTTTATGATACTAATTATCCAAATATTATATATAAATTTTTTCCTCTAACAAAAAAGGAAGAAAAAAAAAATTGTTAGGCGATGATAGTTATACCACAATTAAGATATTTTATTTCATTACACAATCGTATTGGTTTTCGAGTCCTAATCCACAGTTAAAACAAGAGAAATGGAACCTTCCATCCGTAGGGTATAGTGAAAGGTTTTAGTAACTTTAGTGGTGGTTCCTTATACCCCCATAACCTATGAAATATTTATTTTCTTAAATAAGACTTGAATTATATGATTTTTATATTTGAATGAATTATAGTTTTTCAATATTTATTAATTGTAATAAAATTACGTATTATATTTTCTAGATCATTAATGGTATTTACTGTTTACTAATTCATTTCTAGAGTTTTGTTTTTTAATATTTTCGGTTTTGCTTTTTTAGCTCTCATATGGATTATTTTTTGTAATTTATATTATTTTGTAATAGCAATTTATTTTAAACGGTGGTATCGATCCCGAGAATCGAGAATGAAATCGAAAAATTTTGGTACGGACACATCACTAATTTATATACATATATATTTCTCCATGTTAGTCTTTCTAAAATTACAATTCTGGAAAAAAAAATAATATAAAATCCATATAAAATATTTCCTTATCTATAGAATTTTGCTTTGAGTGACAAGTACCCACGTAAAAACTACATATTTTAGTATATCTTACAGTTTTATGGTTATAATTATAATAAATCTATTTAAAAAATAAATAAATTAAGTTAGCCTAGACACTTCTATAATATAAACAGAACACACATTATTGCGAATGAACACCAACAGACCCACAAACAGGATCTTCACTAAGACAGGTAGAGGGAAAGCCTTCAAGAATAAATGGATCAACACAGTGAAATCAGACCTGGACTAACTTAAAATTCCACTGGAGACCATTCAGGATCGGTCCAAATTTCGGCAGATGATTTTACAAGGAGTATTCCCAGTGCACCTTACCAGTAAAAAGAGCTCCGGAACCAACAGACCAAAGTGGACAGAGGAGAGAAGGCTTGCTCATAGCCAGAAAATGAAAGCTTTCTGGGCTAAAAAGAAACAGCAGACCCATATAAGGAGTCGAAACGAGCCCCGTGGTCCTAAGTAGGCCCAAACGAAATAAAAAACAAAAAAAAAAGATAATTAAATTTTCTATAAAATAGTTTCTATAAATATTCGTCGAACTTGTTACGGTTTTCGAGATATGCGCTATTGAAACTCGATAATTTTCGAAAAATAAAATTTTTTACCTCAATTTTTGAAAATCATCTGCTTCTTGTGCCTTTCTCAATTGTTTCCCAGAAAAATTGACAGTGACTAAAAGCAAGATAAAAAAAAATTATCTAATATTATCGATTTTTCATAACGTATATCTCGAAGACCGTTAAACGTTCGACAAATATGTATAGAGACTATTTTATAGGAAATTTAAGAAGCTTTAATTTTGATCTGTAGCATGTTTTTCTAGAGTCACCGTTTTCGAGATATAATCGAAAAAAAAAAACCAACAAGGAACTTCTCCTCTCCACCAGCGTAAGCTCACCCTCCAGAAGCGGAGACTTTTAGTATGTTTACCTTCTAACAATTCCTAACGAAGCTATGAAGTCAAAAATTATCGCATATTCCATGCACTTTACAATGTGTTTATTCACTGGACTGATACTCCAGACATTCATTTTTAGGTGTTTTTTTTGTTTTTTAATTAACACTAGTTATATGAGTTGTTTGTTTTCTTGCAATGACATGTGGTCATTTACTATTGTGTTTTGTCCCTATTATTATTCAAACCGGAGAATCCTGTTTCTAAGGGGTGATTTGTTAAAATATTCTTTTAATTTCTATCACATTATTCATTACCATACCTAATAAAAGTTTAAAAGTAAATAACATTAATCAGGTAAATAAAATAAGGTGTAACTTCATAGCTTAGGTATGTCTAGTATGATATTAACATTGAGAAGTTTATTTGTTTTTTTAAAAATAATCTGCCACCATCAATGGTAATAAGTAATAAGTAAGTAATAAGTAGTAAGTAATACATCCCTTGTTTTCAATGGAACTATGAAATAAGGGCCATTAGAAAAACATGACTTTTTTTCATTTGAACCAATATAGCTCCTAAACTGTAGATCCTAGCGACAAATGTTATATAACAACAAATATTTTCCATTAAATTTTTGATGAGTTAACTTTAAGCAAATTTTTTATTTGAGCAACACACACAGAACTAGAGCGTATCAAAGTACGCGTATAGTCCTCGCGTTCGCTAAAAACGTATCGCTTTTGGCTAACTAAGCCACAGAAAAAACATGTTCCGTGTTGAAAAGAATTACGACACGTTTTAAGAAGAAAGAAAAAAAATTAATTCGTGTTTCTTCAACCTTAGATCGACTGCGGGATCTGAAGACCCTCCTGGACACACCCAGCCTCAATAAATTGGGTACTCTCAATTAGAGGAAAACCTGGTGGTTGAGCGTGAATGTTGACCACATCACCTCCTTCTACAACCGTTGGTCGCGAATCGATACTTCCTTACCAATCTAGGAACCCTTTATGGGTTGTAGCGGTACAGGTAAATAATTGAAAATCGTCTGATTTATATATTTTTGGTCTAAAATTATGCCGTGAACGTTAAAATTGTGAAGACCAGATCATGAACCAGCTGTCTTAAACTTTCAATGAAGACCACATTAACATACTGAAACTGTATGAAAACTGTATGGGGAAATGTATTAATTAAATGAGGTATTATTTAAATTAACTTTGGTTATTATAAAAATTGATTGATCACCAAAATGGAAGGTTGATTCATTTAAAAATTCGACCCTCAAGTGCAGAGATTGGGCTTCTTCTGAGTTCTGCATCTTGAGCAATTCTCCTCAGTCAAGGACCCGGTTTCGAAACCAGCGCTCCACAAATATTTTGTACCTTCTCTAGTTCAATCCCAATTATCTGTCTAGTATAGTCAGTAATTTTCAACCTGGTTAAAATTGAACAGATTGGAGTTTGAAGATAATTTAAAAGCATAATTAGAAATTCAATGTTTAATTTTAATATATGAGTTGGTAATCTTGATGCACAAAGACTATTTAAGGAATTCTTGCCGATAATGGACGGTATTAACAGTGCTTGCAATTAAAGGCCCATGAATCATATTTTTACACACAATATCAAGTAGCAAAAGATCAAAATTTCGATTTGGTAATATTTGTAATTCGACAGGAATAATTTTATTTCATCTGGTTCGATTTTTATTTCTAACCGTAAATGTATATGACAGTGGGGCAAACCTCGTTTCTGCTATTCAAAATTGTACTATTTTTATTCAACGCTCCGAGGCGTCTGAAAAGAAGATGGCCCCGGGACCTTCTCAAATAGAACTTTTATTGAAGTGCTACCAATGAGCAGTTTCTTCAAAGCATTGTACATTTAAATTTTTATTATCACATTTACTGGATGTATGTTTTTATGTACAGTTTAATAAATAGATATTAAAAAAATTTATTATGGCCTCCCTAGAAATATGAAAATGGTTTAGTTATAATTTGGTAGAGATGGGTTCAGTAGTTTTACCATTGTAAACTATATTGCGGGAAGGTGCTAACCACAAATCGATAGATTTTAAAACTTTAATAGAATCCAGATATCGTACCACTTATTTTCATATATTTTTTTAAATAATTTAATTGCATATAAGTAAATTTGATTATCAATTTTAACATCTATACAACATCGTACATTTGTAACCTCCCATGTAGAATGTAGGGTTGGGCGATAGTCAATAGTTAGCACTATCGATAGGTCGATACTATCGGTTGAGAACTATCGATTGCTATCGATAGTTTTTCGATAGTTGATTCCTTTTTTCTAAAGGTATTCAATGAAACAATTTAACTAATTTAATTAAATTCAATTATCTACTTACTATTTGAAATTTGCAGGATAATAAATTATAAGATTATATCATAAAGATGAGAGAAAAAAAAAACTAATTTATTTGAATTTTAAAAAAGTATTTACAATCTACATGGTTACAATAATAATGAACAAATCAAATCTTCAGAAAAGAAAAAAAACGAAATAGTTAATTTCAAGAGTCAAGTGTGCTCCTTGAGCCACATATTTCCCGAAAGAAAAACTAGCATTTCTGCTTTCCTTTGGCTTAATCTTTGAGTGAGCCCTTGAGCTCTAGGAATTCCGAATTCAATTTCAAATGAACTCGACACTGGACGGAGACAGATCAGCATAATTCCGAGAGTTTCATAACTTGAGGTAGTAAAAGAGATCTATCGATAGTCGACACTATCGATAGTAACTATCGACTATCGCCCAACCCTAGTAGAATGGTGCTCGCCACCTACCGGTCAATTTTCAAACTTCACTGTTACCAACCTGCTGTCGCTTTTTTAATGACAAAATGCCAGGAGGTACACATTGGTACTGAGCTCCCTCAGCGAATCAATAAATACGGTTAAAAAACAAACAAAAAAATACATTGAAACACATTGTTATATGTATAAATTAAAACTAACATTATAAAATATGAATCATAAATTTACCTGAATAATCTGGTTCAGGAGTTTGTTTCACGAATTTTTTAAAAATCTTATTGAATTCTTCTTTTTTTTCCAGATGGCCACTTTATCAATTATCCTCTTCCCAACAAAATGAGTAAACACTTTTAATAAATGGCTTATTTTAACAATAATTATTTAATATTTTGTAAAACTTGTTTGGTATTAATAATTTAAGTTTATAATTAATAAATAATATATTATAGATAATCAAGAGTGATATTGTTTTTATTATTTATTTTTTATTGACAATATTCACATGATCTGTAATATTGTTGATTTTATGAGAGTTTGTTGATTCCTCATTTCCACTCGGCTTGTTGTACCTAGAGATCTGGTGTTTTGGCGTCAACGACTCCCCCGGTATCAACATAACGGTTTCTGGTACGATAAGGAGATACCAGCTGATAACTGAGTGTTTGTCAAATAGAGCAAAGTTTACTACTGACTCTGCTTAGCTTCGGGGCAAACATTGATAAGTTTTCTTCTGCGCTACAAAGGGGAGATTGTAATTTACGTGATGTAGATGTGTTCCTATTTAAAAGAAAAAACAAAAGAAACAATAGTTTCATTAATATTACTATTCGTCATTGTTTTGTTTCACTAATGTAATCGTTAATTGAATTGGGAAAAGCAGTAGGTTATAGATAGACGTAGCCATAATCTATTAGAGGCCGGAACTTTGGCACAGTAAGTTAGTGTTTTTTTTTTTTAATTAATAAAAAATTTATTTCTTATTACATATGTACCATTCCATCTATATATTATATATGTACACAGAGTCATATACACACTTGTTCAGGCTCTAGTCCCGTATTACCTATTGAAATCTCTTTTCTGAAAAGCTGCGTTTTTTCATGGCACTACATGCTCCTCGATTCGCGCCTAACGAACGCTCGCATGCAAATTACGTGCCCTCCTCGAAAACTAGTGACTATAATTTCCAGCTTTAATGTAGATTTCCAACCTTTTGTTCGTTTCTGGGTCAGCACAGCCTCGACAGATATGAGTAACGCCTAAAAATAGATCGTCTAGACGCAGGTGTCTTTTTGCATGGTACACAAAGGAAAATTTTTCAAATTATGTCTTGCAGATGTAAAGAGCGGAATCAATTAATTCAGATAAATTTAAATTAGTAACAAAAAAAAAATGATAATATGTAAGTATTTATTTGGCATTACTCCTATTTATTTGACGTTTGTAGCTACATGTTTCGGAGACAATGCTCGATCATCAGGCTTCTTTTAATCTGTGATTATTTTCATATGGCTTGTAAGATGGAGGATAGACAATGCGAAAATAATCACAGATTAAGAAAAGCTTGATGAAGGAGCATTGTCTCCGAAACATGTAGCTACATAAAGGATAATATAAAATAACCACATAATACATAATACACCACATAATTCGGTTTAGGAGAATCTAAAGGAAGGAAGCATATAAGTTTTGGAAGTTGGTTACAAATAATTTAAATGTAAAACTTTGCTACTAATGATTTTATCACTTATATTGCAATTTTCTGATTTCTGTATATTTGAATGGGAGTCGGGAAAAACGCACGATTGGTTTAATGTTTTTGTTTTTTTTTTCTCTGTTAAATAACTCTTGTTTTATGTAGTATTGAAATATCAAACACACGTTTTTTTACCTCGATTCCGCCTTCGCTAGCTTATGATATACATCCTGGAAAGTGTTTGTCAAAAGATTACATTTTATGGCGTGAAAAAAACCTCACACCAAACAATTATACACCCCAGTTAAAAAACATATCCATATTAAAAAGATTATATAATAAGACGAATTGCACTTATAATAAATATAAAATATTAATCCAAGATCCATTGGTAAAGGATACGTGTAGTGTTCGCGGAGCGTTTTCCGCGTTGAGGTTAGCGTCTTGATTCGCAGCTAGCGTTGAAGAGTGCGTTAACCTCAGAGGTCCTACGAACAGTTTTGGGGACCTTCAAAGGTGGAACGGCCTTAGTGTTTATCTAACTGCTCAGGGGGAACGTTAGCCAAGTCATCGTCCCCTAATCTTTTCAATAATTTAAAGAAAATAACATTATATTAAAACAAAATAAACAAATGATAATCACTCGTATGAATGTTTTATTAAAATCAACCCTGTGTTTTATAGGTTTACTTAGTTGTGACAGCAATGTATTTTTTGATTTGAGGCAAGATTTTTGAACCTATGGTTCTACATATTAACCTATTTTATTTTTTTATATTTAAAAAAAATATATATTTGAAACATAATATTTCAAAAGTATTCAACCATATAAATAAAAATTTTGTTTCATTGTTGAGTAACAAGAAACCACGAATATGACCTTTGTATATATTTTAACCCTGTATGAATTGTTATTAATATTGTCGATAAATACGTATTTATAATATAAAACAAATAACATTGTAAAAGACGTAATTCATTTATTTTTAAATTAATTAATCATATATTTTTTTAAATAAATTAATTAGTAACTATTTATAGTAAAACTTATAAATCTATTATATTTATTTATAATCTAAACCAATGTATTTGTAATATAAAAATATTAATAAAGTTATAAAATACGTGATTAATATTTATTTAATTAGTAATTTTTTCTTAACTTATTTAATATTATATTTAATTGAATTTGCTGTATGGAAGTGTTATTTAAAAATATTTCTAAACTTCATTTCATAATTAAAGAACTCTATTATGTGAATATCACTTGTAATTATTAACAATGGTTTAAAAAATGATTTTAAAGACTAAAACGACAAGAAACTGCCCGTCGTTACAGAATACTTCAACATTTACTAGACAAACGTTCAAAGCTGCCAATTAAAAGACTCATATACATGACTATGATTAGACCTATTTGGACGTACGAAGTTGAGCTTTGGGGCTCTACTAAACCATCCAATTCATCTCGTATCCAATCCCTACAGTTCAAAATCCTTCGAAAAATCCTTAATCCTCCTTACTTTGTCAACAATAAACTTATCCATAAAGGTTTTAATGTTCCATATGTTGCTGATTTAGCCAAACCAGATAGCTATCCTTCTATGCTCCATAATCACTCAAATCCGTTAGTTTCTCAACTTGCTTCCACTCCATTCCTGGTAATCCTCCGAGGCGTCTGAAACGAAGATGGCCTAGAAGAGACCTTGTAGTTTAGAATTTTTAATAAAGTGCTACTGATGAGTAGTTCTTTTCAAGTTTTAACATTTTATTATTATTATTGTCAATACATTTAATTGATGTATATATTTTGTACAGTTGTTAATTTCAATAAATCTATATAAAAAAAAAAAAAAATGATTTTTGAATTGAATGAGTTATGTTACTGTTCGTGGTATCTTCAACACTTAAATTACTTTCTACAATAATGTATATATTATTTTTCAAAATGTAAAGAAAGCGTTTCACTTATTATTTGTTTTTGTTTTTTAACTGATAAATATTTTCATGTAAGAAGAAGAAAAAAACACGTTCAAGTAACTGAAGAAGACCTAAGAGGCATATAACAATTGCGAACAAGATCCGCGAGAGACTGAGTGTGTCCTCTCCTTGTGAGTCTTAAGCATAAAATATAATCAAATATTTTTTGATCTAGGTTTAGTGTTACGTTTTTTTTTTTATATGATATTATTTCTATTTCCTTAATAATATAATTTTATTGCTATAAAGTACAATAAAGAGATAATTTTTCCCTTTTTTATCTGCGAAATTTGCTCCTATTGTATGCAGGTTTTGAAAGAGAGTGACTTTATTAACATAATTATCACCTTCCTCGTACTCAGGTCCCGAAATGTTATCAAGAAAGCCTTGAACTCAATATCCCCCACTTATAGTTGATCCAGACATTGCCTTTACATGTTTTTTTTTTTTACCCTTTATCTTTCCTTATCAGTTATTTTTCCATTATCAAGTCTTGGTAAGAGAAATAAGGTCAGCAGGCACTCATCGGATGTTTGTCGTCAAGACGGCGCTAGAAATAAAACTAGTACCGAGATAATGCAGGGATCGCCATCTTACCTTGCAACTTTCAACAAAAAAAAAAAAATTATCATGGCCGTGTCCGTGAAAAAAAAAATTTCTTCATTAACTTTTCCTTCACTTCCGCGAATCATCAAGCGATCGATGGCGAAGAAGGGAATTGGCGGAAGTGTGGAATAAAGTGTTGGGATCACCTTCGCCTTGCTATCGACCTGTTTATCTTATTTATGGCATAAATCTCTTTATAATTGGCGGTTGCGATCTCCCTTTTCTGGATCGGATGAAGTATTTGCAAGTGATCGCGCCTATAATCAGGAATTAACGAGCTGGGGCTTAGCCTTTGAAAAGCAATTATTTCCTAGGCGATTTAGCATTAGAAAAAATTAAAATATTCGTGACGTAAAAGCTAAAAAAAAGAGTAAAAATATCTCAATTATACATATGACAATAAATTGTTTTATATATTTACAATTCAACATTTATTGGATCAAAGCACTGAAATTAATTATAAAAGACTCATATGCATGACTGTGATTAGACCTATTTGGACGCAAGGAGTTAAGCTTTGGGGCTCCACTAAACTATCCAATTCATCTCGTATCCAATCCTTGCAATCCAAAATCCTTCGAAAAATCCTCAATGCTCCTTACTACGTGACCAATAAACTTAAATATAAATATACTTATCCATAAAGACCTTAATGTTCCATATGTTACTGATTTAGCCCAGACCAGATACCTATCCTTCCATAGTAAGCTCCAAAACCACTCCAATCCACTAGTCTCCCAAATTCCCACTCCATTCCCGATAATCCTCCGAGGGGTCTGAAAAGAAGATGGCCTAGAGACCTTTTAGTGTAGATTTTATTGGAGAGCTACTAGTGAGTAGTTCTTCACAAGTTATTTACATGCCATTGTATTCACTATCAACACGTTTACTTAATGTATATGTTTTTGTACAGTTGTAAATATCAATAAATGAAAAAGCAAAACATTTATTGAAGTGTGCACGTAGTAATCACATTTCTATTCTTGAAAACTATTAGCATTACTTCGTTGTTTACTGGAGCTTAACCTCCTTACGTACTCCAACTAGGGCGGAAAGATCAAGAGTCATTTCTTGAATCCACCACGAAATAAATTTTAACCTACACAGGTGGGATTCGAACCCACGACTTTCAGTATCGAGCGCGCTGAAACCCTCTCCCCAACTTGCTGAGTCATAGAGTCCTCATAATAACACTTTAATGTAAGTATTAAATTAGAAGGTCAGAGTTAGTCTTCTTTTCAAACGTTATATTATCGGGAATCTCATTCGAATATCCGAGAATGTCATTATAAGAAAATAAGTAGCACTGAGAATTAAAAAAGTACTTTGGATTTTATGACTTTTACTAACTTGGATAGGATACGATTTACTTAAACGATGGTTTAATCGCTTGAAGTCATGAAAAAACCAGGAGTTTTTATAATTATAACCTGGTAAAGGAGTGATGATTTTAAAACCACAATATTACGGGTTAATAGAACTTTAAAACAAGTATGAAATATGTAAGAAAAAAATAAAGAAACCAAAGCTGAGTAAAGCAAATAGCTAACTTTATTTTATTTTAATTGCAATTTATTATTTCTATTTATTGAAATTTGCAACTGTGCGAGGAAAAAAAAATCTATTATATGTGATTATAACTTGCATAATTACAGGTCAGTTGCTTTTAAAGCAACTGCATAGGAGTGCTTCAGATCGCCTCGTAGGGTAGTCAAGAATATAATGTGAAGAAAGTTGGGAAACTCGTGGATTTAAATGCTTATCGAGTTTACTATGAAATGATAGGTATCAGGTTTGGATTAAATCTGCAACGTATGAAATTTTAAGGTTTTTATGGATGTTTATTTGTGAAAAAATAAAGATAATTAAGGATTTTCAAGGATTTTGGATCGCAAGTATTGGATACGGGATTAGATTGTTTAGTGGAGCACCTCCACGCTGAAAGCCACCAAGGAGGAAGAAGAAGACGTTTAGTAGAGCCCCAGATCTCCAGTCTGTATGTCCAAAAAGGTCTAATTATTGTCATGCAAATGAGTACTTTGTAATTATTGGGAAGCTATGAGCAACTGTCTTGTAAGTATTGAACAAGTTAAAAAAAATGAGAAGTTTATTGTCGTTTTAGTTTTGTAAGTGGATACAAAATTAAACATTTCTCCAGTAGGAGTCATATTTTCAGGGGTTCTGTTCATCAGGGTTAAGTGGAATATAAATAGAAGTTAAAATGAGGTTTTGAAAAGGTTTTCAATCTATTTTATAAAGATTACAAAATATTTTAATATTACTAAAAATAAGATATATAATTTTGTTTTTCTCATTTATTGAGTATTTACTGCTGTACAAAATAATATACAACAAGTAAATGTGTTGACAGTGAATACAATGGCATGTAAATAACTTGTGAAGAACTACTCACTAGTAGCACTTCAATAAAAGGTCTCTGACCATCTTCTTTTCAGACGCCTCGGAGGATTATCAGGAATGGAGGAGGAAGTAAGTTGGGAGACAAGTTTATTGTTGACAAAGTAAGGAGGATTAAGGATTTTTCGAAGGATTTTGAACTGTAGGAATTGGATACGTGATGAATTGGATGGTTTAGTAGAGCCCCTAAGCTCAACTCCGTACGTCCAAATAGGTCTAATCACAGTCATGTAAATGAGTCTTTTGTAATTAATTGGGAGCTTTGAACGTTTGTCTAGTAAATGTTGAAGTAGTCTGTAACGACGAGCAGTTTCTTGTCGTTTTAGTCTTGTATGTGGATTCCAAGTTAGACGTTTGTCCAAGTGGAGTCCTAGGTAGCGGATCTGTTCAACAGGGATCAGTGGAATATCAAAAATAAAATAAATAAAGAATAATTACATTTTTTTATAATATCATGTGCTAAGATAATTTAAAAGTTAATGGATGTTTAGGAAGCTTAAAGTTATTCTTGTAATAAAAATCTAAACCAGTCTCCTTTACAGTAAAAAAAATAAAATATCTAAATTAAAGTAATATATGATTTAATTATTTGAAAATATGAAGGGGAGGCCTCATCCATGGTCACTCTAAGACTGGACTTGTTCATTTTTCAAGGTTGCATTCACCCTGAAAATTAATAAATTTGCATTTGTCTCCTTATGCGAGGATTATGAGGATTTGACTATCATGAAAAAAATAAGTGTAATGTTCAGTTATTGATAATTCTTAAAACCAGATCTGAAATATAGTACTTTTCAGAGCAAAATTAGAGCTTAATATTAAAAAAAAAAAATATACATAATTTATTTTAGTAATTTTAAAATAATTTAGTAATAATTTAAGTAGAAGCTAGTAAAAAATACAAGTTATAGAGAGATAGGGGACAGCCAGGAGGGCGATGCCCCGGGCCCCTCCGCAAAGGGGCCAAGGATCTTCACCGGCCTTGCCTAATCCTCAACAGCTCTCACTGTAGCCCCAGCCCCCAGAACTCAGCTCTGCACATCCCAACTGCTAAACTATCACTCCATAATACATCAATAGCCATTAAAAAAAAATTATATAAATAAAAATTAATAAAAAGAATATACATAACTACGCAGTAGACATCAAAATACCAAGAGAGGGGGCAAAGGATCAGAGACAGGTCCGGCAAATGCAGTTGATGCAATGCATTGACGACATTGCAAGTAATAAATTTTATTGCTAGTTTCAAATGAAAGTTATATTAAGACAAATCGTTAATAACTTCCTCAATTACATCTTAATTTGATGTATTTTAGTACTAGTATAGAAATTTTCTGCTAATTATTTTTATTTATAGGAATTTTTTTGTATACTTGATTGATATTTACATCCTGAGTTTGGAAAAATTTAATCATAGCTATGTTCTTTATTTTTTATTTTATATCAATCTATTTAAATTTACAACTATACAAAATATATACATCAAGTAAATGTGATGATAACGATTACAATAATATATAGAAACTTGAAAAGAACTACTCATTAGTAGCACTTCAATACAAATTCTAGGCCATCTTCTTTTCAGACGCCACGGAGTATCATCTGGAATGGAGTGGGGAGCAAGTTGAGAAACTAGTGGATTTGAATGATTATGAATTTTAGACAAATAATCACCAGTTCACTACAAAAATGAATGAAGGACTTAATTATTATTAAATTAGGTGATTTATTCAAGGATATTAGTTGTCAAATAACTATGGATAAATTTTGCCAAATCTTTTTACAACAGCCTTCAATAGATACAATAAGTAATTGTGTGGTAAAGTACTTAAAAACTTTAAAAAATTCTATCTTGAAGGGTTATCAGCAATAAAGTAAGAAGCAAGTTTGGAGATTGGTGGATTCCAGATGGTATGTAGCTTGTCATGAAAGGATAGGTATCTTAATTGGGTCATATCTGCAACATATGAAAGATTAAGTTCATTATCGATAAGTTTATTTGTAACGTAATAAAGATCATCATCATCACAAGAAGCATCGGAAGGCTTAATGATGCCCCATAAATGGCATTGAAATTGTGTTACTGCTTGACCCCAAAAAATCTTTATGGTCTGTATATGCTGTTTTTTCCTTTAACAGATACATTTTCTTTCATAATAAAATTCATAACCACTAACTGGTCTCTTAACTTCCCATTCAATTCCGAATAGAACTCTGAGGATTCTGAAAAGATTCTCTTATTACAATATTCAATGCTTAATATAATATAATTTTAAAAGATAATTTAATTTTGTAAAATGAAAACGTCAATATTTATTGAAACATCTTAAAGTAGGACGCTTATTTATTTTTTTCTCCGGCTGTCATTCTTTGCGGACAGCTTCCACTCCCAAATGACCTTCTTCCCATCTTTTGTCCGAATTATCAGCTGACACCTTTCCAAGTCCCTTTTACAAAGCCTTTCTTTCTTCTCCGCTTTCTCCGAATCAATTATCATTTTAAATTCTATTCTTCGGCCGTTCCTAAATTATTCGTTCGCGCCCACGTTTTTTTAAAGACGGTGAAGAAACCAGAGTGAAATTTCGGTCTGATCAGCGTTGTTTTTGACTTTATTTATTTTGAAAATAAAACACCTCAACGTAATTTATTGTTAAATTATTAATTAATTAAAAATTAATTCTATACATATTTGTCCAACTAACGGTTTTCAAGATATACTTCAAGATATAGAAAATCAATACTTTTGTGAAAAAATGCTGAACCCTTGTTTCTATTATATTGTGTGTTAAAATATGATCCATTGGCCTTTTGTTGTAAGAGGACTGATAATGCATTCCATTATCCGCAAGGGTTTCTTAATAGTCTCTGTCCATCTGAATTACCAACTCATACATTAAACTTAGGATTGATGAATTAATTGTCACTTCTATTGGAATTATTTTATAACTAGTTTCGAATGCTAAACGTTCATATTCAGTTCTAAAACATACAAAATTTTCAACACATCAGCACTATGCTACATGGTTTATTGGTACTAAAGTTTTCAAGAATGTAAGACAAGAAATCAAATATTGTCACCTGAGAAGATCTAACTGATATCTGAAATATATCCATCGTGGAAAGGGGAAGGGGGCAGGTAGGTTAATTTTTTTTTGGGTTTACCATAGGATTTCCCCTATGACTCATTGGATTTTTCCGTGCCTATTGGAAACAAATTTAAAATGGGGCTATTGAAATGTTTATCTGGTCATTTAAACAAAAATCTGTATCTGTTTTAACTGTTTTATTTCTAATGATTCATAAATATTTAGTTTTAGGCTATTTTTACTCCCGAGTCTTTATTGAATATATTCAATATAGAAGTGGCAATTAATTCATCAATCCTAATTATTTAATATCCTTTTACTTCATTTCCTACATAACTTTCAATAATCCGATTTTTCGGCTGTTCGAGGTGACTCCGTTCACAACGACGACCTATCGAGACCCTACTCTATTTTTATATATTTATTCATTCTATATAAGCGGATTGTTCCTACAACAAAAGTGTAGATACTAAGGTAATGTTATCCACCAAGCGTTTGAATCTTCCACTATCCATCTCCTTCATGTATTCTGAATATAATCTCGCTAACAGCTGATTACCAAAACATTTCAGGGCAAGGCCAATAGTTACGTGCGAGGGTGAGCGGACGTTGCAGCCGGACCTTGCGAAGGACGAGATGGGGTTGAGGTGAAGTGTGAGCTTTGACGACCTCTCCCAAGGGCCGGGATCAGTCAACCATAAGCCCCTCAACAGTTCAGCATCGGCTGGAAGGTTGTTCTTGCCTCTGCTGTCAACATCTGTGTTGATCGAGAAGTCCTTATCAGCCTGTTGACCTTCAAAGTTGTGTGAGGGTGATGATAGGACCTTCTAAAACAATAAAAAACATAGCGGGACCCTGCGCATACATTCACATCTTATTTTAATATTGTTACAAAACGTAATGTGGTTGTCCTAAACGTTTTTATAGTTTCTAAATTGATTCTTTATGACCTGTTGTTCGTTATTCATTATTCTTGTTGACATGCTGGCAAATAGGATCAAATTGACAATGGCCTAAATAAAAAAAGCTAACACTCTTACCACGTGTCGCTAAACAAATAAGTATTTATTCGCTATGAAAATATGATAATTGGCTTAATACATGTTACAATTATCATTGTTAGAGATTGACGTATTTCATATTCCATCTGTCCATTAAATTATTCTATAAAAAACAGTGATCTTCCACTCATAAATAAAAAACTTACATTATTTTAACTAATAATTGAGTTTCATCGATTTATCGATTAACATCTTGCATTGAAATATTGAACTTAGCATTATCTCGTCAATGATATTTTCACGCATGGCAGTAATTTTTAACCAGGTTAAAATTGCGTTGATTAGGTATTTGGAGAGAACGAAACTGCATAATTAGACATCCAATTTGGCAAAAATAATTTTATCGATCCATCTGGTTGGATTTTAATTTCTAACCATAAAAGTATATGGCAGTATGACAAACCTCGTTTCTGGCACTCAAGACTGTACATTTTAATTATTATTATTGTGAAGTTAAGCTTCCAAGAACTATGAAGATGTTGTAGTTGGGGTCTTTTTTTCGGAAAAGGCATGCATAGTAACCTGTTACTATTAGGTGATCACTCTTATTTACATATGAGGTAATACCAAATGTTTAGGAAATCTAACCTGACTATATTACCTCGTATATTGTTTCATTAGTGGTCAACAGTGAAAACATATAATGAACTTTTTCCAGCTAATTGAACAAATAAGGACTGAAGAAGATGCTTTCATGTTCTTACAGAGTAAGAACATTATACCTAACACCAAATTATGCGATAAAGGGCATCCAATGAAGGCAAAGATAAGAGAAAGAAGACCGTCCAAGTGGTGCTGCTATAAGAAGGGATGCAGGAAATGGCTTGAGAGATGCCATCTGCCTTTGAAAAATGTAATTATGTTAATTTATGCTTGGTTTCAGGAATATGCAACCATTAAATTTTTCCTCAAAGAAATTGGGATAGGCAGAGAAGCTATAGTTGAATGGAAGCACAAACTTAGAGAAGTATGTGCAAATGATTTATTAAGAAATCCTGTAATGATTGGAGGAGAAGGTCTTTGTGTGGAATTGACGAGTCATGCTTTTCAAAAAGGAAATATAATGTGGGGAGGTTATACCCTCAGCAATGGGTGTTCGGAGGGGTTTGCAGAGAAACTAGGGAATGTTTTCCTATATGCTGTCCCATGTAGAACAGCTGAAATGCTGACTCCTTGCATCGTAGCTAATATAAGAAAAGGAACGACGATATATTCTGATTGCTGGAAGGCCTATAAAGGAATAAAGGAAATCGAAGGAATGAGGTATAAACATTACCTGGTCAATCACTCCAAAAACTTCGTTGACATAAACTCAGGTGCTCATACCCAGAGGGTGGAATCACTTTGGGCTTCAGTTAAACGTAGAAATAAAAAAGAAAGTGGAACGAGTAGAAATATGTTAGACTCTTATTTATGTGAGTTTATGTGGAGGAGAAGGTACGAAAAAGAGTGTTTGTTTAATAAGATCCTAGAAAACATTGCTGATTTTTCGCCGGTCATTTAATTCATATTATGTTTTGAATTTTGGTTATTAAAAAAATAAACACATGTTCTGTTATGATTATTTTATTGAGTAGCATAAGTAACAGGTTACTATGCCATGCCTTTTCCGAAAAAGAACCTGTAGTTGAAATTCGGTACAGTTGGGTTTAATAGATTTACCATTGCAAACTGTTTCAGAATGACCACATATCGGCCGATTATTTAACTACACTGTGATCCACATGTCGCTCCAAATATTTATCGCTTTTTTTATGACAATATAATTAAAAATCTTTAAATTTTATTATCGCTAAACCTTCCTGGAACTATGATGATGATGTGGTTAAAATTTGGTATAGATTGGTTCCGTAGTTTGCGCGGTTAGTGATCACAAACGAAAAATGGCTTGTCCTTTTATATAATAGTATATATACATACATGTATAATGTTTTTTAATTCTATACTGAAACCGCCTCTTCTTGCGGAAGAGGAGTTGGCAGAGTAGAAATTATTGATTTTGGGCGGCCAGAGTTCTAATCTTGGCACCCCGTTGGCTGAGAGGAGAGAGCAACCTGTTGCCGGCAGCTATATATAGTACGCCACTTCAGGAATAAAAAATCGCAATGTTTCATAAAACTTTTATGGGAAATATCTTCGCCATGAATCTCGTTTTGTAATCGATTTATTTAATCAAAGAGACTAGAATCGATTTTTTTTTTGTTATGATATTAAATCTAAATTAGGAATTTTTTTTTTCGCCATAAGAATGAAAATTTAAAGCTTTGTCATTAATTTATAAATTCACATTCTTTCCATGTATCCACTTCTTTTGATTTCGTAATGTGATTATATTATACTAACTAAAATACAGAATCCAAATTGTCCTATACTATTGTATAAAAGGACAAGGCATTTTTCGTTGTGATCACTAACCGTGAACCAATCTGTACCAAATTTTAACCACATCATCTTTATCTTCCAGGATGGTTTAGTAATAATAAAATCTACTGATTATTAAATTTATATCTTATGAAAAAGCGATAATATGGTCATAACAGTGAAGTTTGAAAACTGACCGATAGGTGGCGGAAGACGCTCTACACTTGAGGTTACAAAGCTACGGTATTACATACAGCTCGAAATTTATAATAAAACTTAATTATTTTCAATCAAATGATTAAAAAACATTTAAATATGTGATGCTAGATGACCGATACATAATTCTACCACAGAGATTACAATGGTAAAACTATTGAACGCATCTGCACCAAATTTTAACTACACTATCTTCATAATTCTATGAAGGTTTGCCAACAATCAAATTTTCAATAGTAATTATTTTGCCAGTCAAACATAAAAGATAGAGTTTATAAATATGTCAAACTACACATAAGTTAACTTTTTATTTTTATAGCTTAAGTATACTCCAATGTCGATAGAGGCAATGCCTAAGGCGCAATGTCTGGTGAGTATATCAGGTACAGAAGCACTTCCCAGCCCAGTCTATTTAAATATGTTATAAGGATATTGCAGTATACGGTCTGGCGTTGCCATATTGATAAATTCATTTGCGATTTCTATTCCCCATTTCTGTTTGTTTTGTCCTATAACGGCCTACTTTTGAGAGTGCTGCAAAGTTTTGATTAGGTTTGACAACTGTCCTCGATCAGTTCTTCTTGCTATTCTGCATCCCCAAATTTTTTAGGTGGTTTTCTGTATTATTTGTCTTCAGTATCAAAATCATTATTACTGAATCTTATAATACGGTAAGGGCGGAGTCATAATCACACCCCTAATTCCTGACTAATAAAAACATTATCAAATCCAATTTTTTTTATATTATGTGTAAAAATATGATCCTAGGGCCTTTAGTTTTTCAATTAGTCCAGTCAATGAAGACCTCAATGTTTTTCTTCAGAAACATGTTCAGTGTAGTTAGAAAGTAAACATATTTTAGGTTTTACGCTCGTATCTTGAAAACTGTTCATCGTATGCAAAACATTACTATTTACTAAATTAATGTTAATTAAATTTTCTACAACTTTTATTATACACACATTTTTCATATTATGTAGCGAGATGTACGCTTTGCAAATGTGAAGGACGTTTAATATGTTTTACCAAGAAAAGTTTAAATTTATGTAACTTTTGACAGGTTGATGATAAATTTACATATATATGTGTATTTTGAAGGAAATTTAATTTTCTACAATATTATTTATAAAGACTTTTGTCGTAGGATGAACGTTTCAGAAGATATGGAGGGAAGTTTAACTGAAAACGTTAAGAGAAATTTTTTTTTCTCGAATATATTCACATTTTCCAAGCGTATATTTCAGGGGTCACCTGTGGTGTAGTGGTTAGCATAGCAGCCTACTAAACCCAAGATCGCGGGTTCGCAGCCCAGCAGATGACCTTAGGATTTTTTAAAGGGAGTAAAAAATCCTTAGCTATGCCGTCCTTCGGAAGGGACGTAAAATGGGGGTCCCGAACCTATGCGATGTCAGGTACTCGTTAAAGATCCCTCTATCCTAATTATTCCTGGATAGGCAAAATTTAGTACTCCCACCGTAGCATCGTCCGATTAGCCATAGCAGCATAAGGTGACGTTAAACGAAATAAAAAAAATAAAAATAAAAAATAAAGCGTATATTTCGGAAACGGTACAGGATATAATGCATGTGTATATAATAAAAGTTTTAGATAATTTAACTAACATTAATTTAGTAAAGAGTCGTGTTTTGCATATGACGAACCGTTTTCGAGATATGAGCGCAAAACCTAAAAGAGGGACCTTTCGCGCCCCCCCCCCCTTCCTGTTCCCAGGCCCGAAAACTCCAGTATATTTAGCATGTTTACTTTCTGATTACCCTGAACATGTTTCCGAAGAAAAATCTTGGATTACAGAAAACGCATTCTATAATCCTTTATTGACTGAACTATAGTAGTCTCTATCTGCATTACCAACTCAAACATTAAAATTAAAAATTGGATGTCTAACTATGCTTATAGGTAATCTTGATAAGTGCTTAATTTCATAGTTAAGATTTTAATAAAACAAATAGAACTTTAATTATTACTTAAAATTAGTTCTTTACTTATGAGAGCAGGTGAAGCCGCGACTGGGGGTGGTGGTAGATTTCTAGTTTGAAATTTTTTCTATTTTTTTTTATACAAGTTGGCAGAATGCGGAGCTGACTAGACGAAGAAAAGGGACTAGATGTTCCCGAAGGCCGGATCTCCTTGGCCGGGAGGAGAAACGTTTGGATCTGAACTAAGGTTAACCAGTCCTCTTGCATTCATCGCTTCCACGGCTCCACTGACGTTTCGGCTTTATCTGTAATCACTGTCCCCTTTGAGACGTATCTTTGTTTTTTACTTCTGGTTCTGTCAGTCTTGGTTCGCGGTTACACAAGGAAACGGAAGACGGCATTGGTGATAATTTGCGTCTTGGTTAAAGCTTTGTTTATTACTACGTATGATGCAATCTATACGGACTGTACAATTTTATACTTTATTCATATTTACAACTGTATACAAACTTTTAATTAAAAATTAAAAAACTGACTTACATATTAACCCAGTACATGGCGGAGCAAATTGGTACTTACACAGATTTAAACTTACTGACAACAGCATTTGTAACTGCAATGAAAACAATGAGCAAATTTACGATTACCTTATTTATGATTGAAAAAAATTGGAAAGACACAGACACCAACTGATACCCGCAGCCCTACTGAACGGAGGCGAATGGCCGCCTTCAAAGAAGGATCTCATAGACAAATATTTTGATGAATTTGATACATTTGTGGATCATGTTGATTATATAGAGCTCAACCACTGAACATTTTGTCTATAATTCTACCTCTTTTTTTGTTTATATATATATATATATATATATATATATATATATATATATATATATATATATATATATATATATATATTTTATAAGACTAAAGCGACAAGGAACTGCTCGTCGTTACAGACTAGGGTTGGGCGATACTCAATAGTTTGGACTATTGATAGGCCGATACTATCGGTTGAGAACTATCGATTGCTATCGATAGTTTTTCGATAGTTTCTTCTTTTTTTTCCAAAGCTATTCAATAAAGAATTTCGGCTAATTTAATTAAATTCAATTATCTACTTACTATTTGAAATTTACAGGATTATAAATTATAAGATAATATCATAAAAATGAGAGAAAAAAAAACGATTTATTTTAATTTTGTAAAAGGTATTTACAATTTACATGTTTTCAACAATAATGAATAAATCAAATCTTCAGAAAAGAAAAATAACGAAATAGTTAATTTTAAGAGTCCTGAGTGCTCCTTGAGCCACATATTTCCCGAAAGAAAAACTAACATTTCTGCTTTTCTTTGCTTCTTCTTTTGGCTTAGAAATCTTTGAGAGAACCCTTGAGCTCTAGGAATTCCGAATGCAACTTCAAAAAAAGATCTATCGAGCTCGACACCATCGATAGGCATGAGCAGAGACAGATCAGCTACTTCAAAATTTACTAGAAAAAACGATCAAACCTCCCAATCATTCATTACAAAAGACTTATAACATACCTGTGATCCATTTGGACCTACAGAGTTGAGCTTTAGGGCTCTACTTCATCTCGTATCCAATCCTTACAATCCAAAATCCATGTCACAATATGCTTATCCATAATGACCTTAATATTCCATATGTTGCTGATTTAGCCCACACCAGATGCCTATCCTTTCATAGTAAGCTCCATAACCACTCAAATCCATTAGTTTCTCAACTTGCTTCCCACTCTATTCCCGATAATCCTCCGAGGCGTCTGAAAAGAAGATGGCCTAGAAATCTTCTAGTACATATTTGTATAGTTTTGAAAATTTCAATAAATTGATATAATAAAAAAATATATATATTTTTTTATCTTTATATTTTTCTCTCTTTTTTTTCTTTTGAATATTTTTTTAAAATTTTGTGAGTTCCTAACTATAGAGGAAAACTATTACAGAGTGGAAAACTAGTACTGTATACAACATATACAATAAGTAAGTAAGCTGCAAAATGTCAATAAATTGTAAAAACTCCTCATAAGTTGAAATCTATGCTATTATATAAAAGGACGAGCCATTTTTCGTTTGTGATCACTAACCGAGAAAACCACGGAACCAATCTGTACCAAATTTTAACTGAACGATTTTCATATTTCAAGGAAGGTTTAGCAATAATGAAATTTAAATATTTTCTATTAAATTGTAATCAAAAAAGTTATAATATGTGGATATCAGTAAAGTTTGAGAATTGGCCGATAGGTGGTGAGTGCCATTCTACATGCGAGGCTACACAGGTACGGTGTTAAATAGTGCTTGAAGTTGATAATAAAATTTACTTATATTCAATTAAATCATCAAAACGGATTTAAATATCAAGATTTTCTTAATAGTCTCTGTCCATCTGGATTACCAACTCATACATCAAAATTAATATTGGATGTCTAATAACGTAATCTTCAAACACCTAATCAGTGCAATTATAACCGAGTGAAAAATTACTGCTAAGCGTGAAAATATTATTGAAGAAATAATGCTCAATTATACACTTCAATACATGATTTCTATCAATAAACAAATAAAACATCAATTATTAGTTATCTATTTATTGTTAATTATAAGTTCTATATTTATGGTAGGGAATGCAACGGGTGACGCTAGCGTTGTATATTTGTTGAAAATTATAGTTTGAACTAAATTTATGTTTACGTTTTTTTATTTGTAACATATCATGAGTTTTGTTGAAACTGATGCTCTGTATGTCCAAAGAGAACACACATTGCGTTTAATAAGTACGTATATTCTTTATCGATTGAAAACTATCGATAAAGTTTCAATCCGAGCAACATCAACCAAGCTCGATTATACAATTATAGCAAAAAATTATACACCCCCAGCCAATGATATATCCATGTCAAGACAGAAGTACTAAACATTCAGGACCTGCCCTTCCATATTGTTAAAATATTTATTACATTTGTATTGAGTTAATATTTTTACGAAAAACATTAAAATTCAATAAACTGAAGGAAATCCCAATGACGATGGGGATAGTATATAAATAACTTCAAACTATTAAAACGCCTTAGACTCAATGGCAGGCTTCTAATTGGGGGAGTAGGCGTCTTAGATAAATCTACTGCATCTCGCAGCATTTCCCGTCTGCCGAGTGCCGCTGCGTCCTTCGTCCAACTTAGCACTTTAATAGTCACATATATTATTAGCAAGGCTCTCTAATGGCGAAACAGAAAGTTTAAACTATCATCTTTAAACAAAATCGAGAATTTAAGCTTAATTATATTTGTCATTAAAAAAAAAACAAAAAAAAAATCAATTTCTCCCTGATTGGGAAAAACAATACATCATGGATATGCCTGTCTATAATCTACTGCTTTTCCCAATTTACATTTTTGAATTAAAAGGTCAAATTACTTAAATTAATAATAAAATTAAATTAACAATCAATGATTATTCAAAATAAACAAAGTTAAAAGAGAAAATAGGGGTTTCAAACGAGACTTTTTTCATTCAAACCAATATAGCTCCCAAACGGTAGGTCTTAGCGACAAATGTTGTAAAACAAAAATTATTTCCATTAAATTTCTGATAACAAAACATCAGGCGAGTTTTCGATCTGACTAACAACAACAGAGCTGTAGCGTGTCAAAAAAGGCCCAACGATGAAACAATTTAGGCATACGTGGATTTTTTATTTCAAACCAATATAGCTCCTAAACGGTAGGTCTCAGCGACAAATGTTATAGAACAAAAAGTATTTTTCATTAAATTTCCGATAAGAAAACTATCGACAAATTTTCGATCAGATCAACAACAACAGAGCTATACTGTGTCACATTGTTGTTACATTTTTGAGTTTGGGGTGTTGAAGAGCGAATGTTTGAAGTGCTTTCGAGCTTAACCTGAAGAAGTGACGATTGTTTGAAATGATAAAGTTCTAGAGAAATAAGTATTAAGGTCAAATGAACGAGATCTATGATTAAACTGATCTAAAAAAATGATGCTGGTTGAAGTGCAGCACAACGTAAAACACACAGGTTACAGCCATAATAATACTAATTTATAGTTTTCTGACATTCGCTAGTCTTCAGTAATTTAAAAACAAGAAATAATAATATTAAAATAAGGGATGCAGAAATAATAAAATAAAGAATAAAATTTTTATAGCCCTGAAGAAGACTATCAGAGTATGCCGAAACGTTGCCTCATACATTGTGATCATGTTTTTGATCGCTACTATTATCGAAATACACACAGTCAACAATCCCTGAATAATATATTTTAAAAATGTATCCATTCTAATCAAGAAATAGAAAAATGAATAATAAACTTAATTTTAATGTATTTTGAGTATATTGATATATAGTAACAATTACAGTTCCCGTTGAACTAGAATCTTAACATCTAACTTCAAGGGTATCAATGAATTAATACCTAATTAATAAATCTTAATTGAATATTAATTCATTTATTCGAGAATACATTCAATTGATCATGAAACTTATAGAGTTGTTATAATTAAACGTAATTTAAACTTTATAGGAGGAAGATGTCCTCGTTTCATCCTTGAACTAATAACCTTTTACTTATGTTGTTATTTGCTTGTCTTTTCCAAACAATAGATTCGATATTGCGCTAGAAGGAACTACTTTTATTTCACTTTTACGGCTATAATAAAATATATAAAACCCTTTGTTAGTGGAATAGTTATGAATAGACATAATTATAGGGAACTTTCGGAACAATACTTATATCATTCAGTCTGGACTTATCTGGATTTAAATTCAATTACCGTACTCTTTTATGGTTTTTCTCCTTTATATATATATATGAGGTGTGATCGAAAAGTTCCAGGACTAAATTTTTATACATTTATTCATACAACATACAGGTTATTCAAATTTGTCTCCTTCGAAGTACTCCCCTTGGGAAGCTACACACTTTTCCCACCGGTGTTTCCACTGATCAAAGGCCCCACAAAACTCTTCTTTTGTATAGGTGTTTAGCAGCTCCGTTGTTTTTTTTCTTTAATTTCGTCAACTGTTTGAAATCTTCGTCCTTTCAGGTGTCTCTTAAGCTTCGGGAAAAGAAAAAAAGTCGGCTGGAGCCAGGTCAAGTGAGTAGGGGGCTGAGGAATGACAGTCATTGCGTTTTTTTACACAAAAAGGACATCTTTAAACCTCTTGAACCACTGATGGCAGCATGATCGGCTTAGACATTCTTCACCAAAAGCCTCTTGTAACATCAAAAAGGTTTCAGAAAAACGTTTTGTTCAGTTTCACACAAACCCGTTGCTCTTCTTTCACATTCATTTTCATGAAATAGCCAAACTCTATAAAACTAACCTCTAACAAACTGTGCTAATGTTACTTTCAGTGATGTTATGATTGATCTGCAAACACAGCTGTGTTCCTGTTGAGTCTGGCAATACAAAGCTGCCAACCGCATCGCTGTGAGACATTGCATTCCCATAGTATATAAAAAGTCCTGGAACTTTTTGATAACACCTCGTATATATATATATATATATATATATATATATATATAACAGAAAAATAGTTGTTGAATTTAAATGCAGATAAATATCATTTGAATCAAAAAACGCCTTACTTTAAGAAGCAAAACTAAAGTAATTTTTCGCAACGCAGGTATTAAAAATCCTAAGTTGAAGTTTAATAATGAACTCATTTATATAAATACACATATACGCAGAATGTCTAAACTACTAAGCACATATATTTATTTATATGTGCGTAGTAGTTTCCATCGGAATTTAGAAATTTAGATTTCGTATTTGTAAAACATGTGACTCAAACTAGTAAACCCGGTAAGAAAGTTTCTAAGTAGGACAATTTAAAACCATTCATTTAAAGGGTTATTCTAGCTCCACTATATTCGGACAAGAAAATTTTTTTTTTAACTAGATAATAAAAATTACTAATTATAATAATTGTATAAATATTTACAAATATCATTAGTTATATAATTATTCGAAAGTAAACTATAAATAAATAAATGAATAAATGAATCATTAAAAAAATATAGCTGATGGATGTCCAATTATATATAATTAGACCTCTGTTTTATTAAATTAAAATTTTTTATTATGTGTACATGTTATATATAACGATACGGATGTATACACATGTATATATATTATGTATTTTCATTTTGTTTCGAGCACAATGCTAGATAGATTTCCGAATATCTAATTTTTCCTGTAAACATATTTACAAAAGAGTTCTACTGTTTGAGTTAGCACAGCCTATTTAAGCAGCGTGGAAAGCTGATATGATTCACAAGGTGTGTTTTCAAAAAAAAATTTCACCAATAGCAAATAGAAAGTGTTTAAAAACGTCATCTGTTACTGAAAATGGGCTTGGTGTTTGGGGAATTTGCTTCTCCCCGAATATATGTGTAGACATCCGTATCGTCGTTTATAATTTATATGTTCTTATTATTTAAATTATAAAAAATATTATTCGAGAAATAGTGATCTATATGATTGGGTACCTATTCATCATCAGCTATATTCTTTCAATGACTCACTACTTTCCGCGTTTAACTTAATTTAACTTTATTATTTATTCAAGTAGCAATTCATTTATTTATTATTTATTTTTGGATAACTATATATATAATTAGGCTGCAGTAATATACCTAAAGATGGTAGGATTATTGGAAATTTGGTATCGAAAGCTATTGAAGAGTCTAATTGTACCTTGGTCCAGGCCTCCAGCCCAATGCCAGCGGCCGGACCTTCCTGGAGCCTTATCTTCCCATAAACATATCGCCCAAGGAGAGTAGTCCTCAGCCTTCTCTTCAAGACGTGTCATAAATAGTTCATATCTCTCTGCCAGACCTGTTCATGTCTCTAATGGCCTGGAAGATTCCTAGGCCGCAGATAAAACTAACAATAGTGAAACCTTTAAGAAAATTCAACCGCGGAAACGGGAAGAACTAAACAATGCTTAAGTTTGTTTCAGCTGTATATGAAGTGATTATTGATTAAATATAATAATTTTGCATTAAATATTTATTAATTTAAAGGGACATTTTTTTATTTTATTTTATTTTTTTTTTTGGGACATCAGGCATGATGGTAAAGTGGAAAAATTACGATGCCATAATCACATGATAAAAACAACAACAATTAAGAAGCACTGAATTTTTTTCATTGTTACATACTCTAGAGAAAAATAAAAACTTTAAGTTAATTTTTGATTTTTCAGAATTGTACTTAATTGATTTGGTTCCTATACCTCAGCATAATCATCACACTATTTTTCTACAGAATCGAACCCTATAAGTATGTTTATTTAAAAATTAACATTAACATCAGTTTATTAACTTCTATCAATATAATTAATTTATTTATTGCTTTGTTTCGAGTTACAGAAAATACATATAAAAGTATATGACCTGTTCAAAAGTAATAGCTACTAATATAATTTTTATATTAATGATAATAATAATAAAATTATACAAAAGAATTATTTATTGATATTTATTAATTATTTTTTTGGGGAAAAATCATTTTTGTTTAAACTACTGACTATTGTCCATGTAAAATTTAACACTTTCAATTTCTTTTTCATTTGTGGACTATCTTTATTCTTTTAATTTTTTTTTTAAGTTGCTTTCACTTCTTATCCACGAGAGGGAGTGGTATTGTAGAAATTTGTTTATTTTTTGTTTTCAATTATTATTTATTGCTTATTCTGAGAAAGCATACAAATATATTCAGGATTTCGATTATTTAATTTATGTGTATTTTTATTATATTTATTTTTTTTATATAATAATTCGTCTTTGGGGAAACACCCAAATAAATTAAGTGTTTTGAAAGCTTTTCTTTTATATTAAGTTTAATACATTCGTAGCTATTTATTACAATCATAATATCGTATGTTGAAAAAAATATATTAATTGGTGAATTATATATACTATCATATAATTAATGAAATATATAATAATAAAACTAAAAAAAAAAAAAAAGAAAAAAAGAAAAGGAGTAGGATAATTATGAGTTTCTGCTCTTAAATAGATAATGATGACAGAGGTAGATAAAAATTTTTTGTTTTCTGCCCATGAGCTTAAATACATAATACACGTATACAATGTGTTAAAATATAGATTAGTCAAAATTACTACATTAAAAAAAATTAAATATAATTTTGTTGAGGTAGGAGACAATTTGGTATATAAAACTTTTCTTTTTCATTTTCATTTTTCTGTTTGTTTTTGTTTTCTGCAAATTTGTTTATAATATTAACTCCCATACTGTCTATTAATTTTATTTTCTCTTTTTTTCTTTATAGTTTTTCTTTTTCTATTTTTTCTCTGTATATGTTCTCATACATATTTGTATTTACTTATATCTATGTTGTTTTATTTTTAAAAGCTCTCGGTCAGTTATGATATTACTTTGTGTTATATAAAGTTATTCTTAAGGGACTTTGTCCCAGAATAAAATTTTTTCCTTTCTTTCCTAAATTAAAAAAAAAAAAAAACTTAAATACAAGACAATCAAAAAATACGAGACATTATTAAGACCTATTTGATATCGTCAAAAAATCATCACAATTTTATTAATTTTCTACTTTATTCCATTAAAAAAATAAATAAATAATAAAAAATAAAAATAGTAAGGGGAAATGAGCTAAGATCATAGTTTGTTTTTTTATCAAACCTTATATTTCAACAATTCAATTCACCTTTAATACTGATGAAATTAATTATTTTTCCTTTTAATTAATCCGATCATATTGTATATGGTTGTGAAGCTATCTCCTGGTTATCTTAAACATTATTTTAAATCGTTAAATGTTATTAAAAATATATATAATAGCCACTTACCCTGTATACAATTATACGTTTCCTAGAAAGAATTGAGGAAAAACATTCAAGGAAAACTTTTATTTTTTATCACTTAATTTTTTTAACCTCTCAGTATTCTTAGAAATTTCACTTGTTTTTTTTAAAGTGGAACTAACATACATTGAATCAAACAGAAGAGAACCGAAACTTATGGATTCACTTGTTTTGACTCGAGGCACTCTGCGTAAGCACTAGATTAACAGCTAATTATGTTCATATTAACAATAATTTACTTATAAATATTTGAGAATATAATATAATAATAATAATATAGAGAGACTACGACAAAATAAAATAAAATATAGGATTAGATTGTAGACAGAGCGACTAGGAGGGCCTTGCAGATAGACCTCGGTTGCAACCTTCTCACTGCAGCTTGCACCGGCCCTTCCTCGTACAGATTTATCAGCGCAAGGTTCCTCTATATATATCCATATCCGTTCACAATCCTATCTCATATTTCACACAATTTATTTATTTACCTCTACATTAAATAAGATAATTAATTAATATCTTATAATTGAAGATTTCTGGGATCAAGGATGTTATTTATAACACAATATTCACCTTATTAGATTTCCTTGCACATTTGAGTGGAAATGCATCCAACGTTTGATATATTTACAAAAAAAAAAAAAAAATATATTTTAATTTCATTTACTTTTGCCAAAATATTGTTAAACTGTATATCATATCTTTAAAAATATTCATAAATATTAGATGAGAAACAATCGGAATAACGGAAATTTTAACATGGAAAATGTTTTACCTGTGGCTTAATTGGTCAAAAGCGATACGTTTTTGGGAACGCGAGAGCGCTACGCGTATTTTGATAGTTTGATTTTAGGAGAGTAGAAGCAGTTAAGAGCTCAACTCTCGTTATATCAAATAACACTAGCTCTCTAATTAGTGAGCTCTTTTTGACTCTGTTTCTCATTATACAAAATAAAAAAATTAAACCTGGATTTGACCGATCTTGCTCGATCCCTTTCGGCTGTTGTGTATAAAAAATTATTCTCATTTAGAAGTAAACAAAACAATTATACAGGTAAGCGGGAAAAAATAAAGAACATAAGAGTCAGCAGAATCAAGCATTTAATTTGAAAATTTATCTCCCACAAAAAACTGAATCACAGGTAAGTGAAAAAAAAAAAGAATAAGAAAACATATCGTCGGCGAGATTACCAATTTTGCTATGTTCATATTATTTTAGCACCTTTTTGGGATAAAATTATAAAAGTGTTTCGTCAAAACCTGACCCAAGCTGAATTTGCGTATTTGGGTTTTTATATTAGACGCGGAATTTCTTTTTGAACGAAACCTGCAAAAAAGAAAAATCGAAATCGAAAAAATGCACATGACGGAATTGGCAATATCACCGGCGATATAACTATCATTGACGGTCAAGGCTGTAACCCATAAAACATGTTCTATGTTATTCTTTCTTTACCCGAAAGGCTCAAACTTTTTGAAAGTTGTTTGTTTATTTCATTTAACGTCACTTTATGCTGCTATGGCTAATCGGACGATGCTACGGTGGGAGCCCTAAATTTTGCCTATCCAGGTATAATTAGGATAGGGATCTTTAACGAGTACCTGACATCGCACAGGCTCGGGACCCCCCATTTTACGTCCCTTCCGAAGGACGGCATAGCTAAGGATCTTTTATTTAGGAGGTATCTTGGGTTTAGGAGGTAGTGCACTACACCACAGGTGACCCCATTTTTGAAAGTTATAGAGGTTCAAACTCTTAAGGCAATGCTTCAAAACTCTGGAAAAATGTTTTCGTGTTTACTGTTGACGTTAGCCGGTTGAACAAGGAACCAACAAATAAAATAATTCTAATGTTATGATTAAAAAACATATATCTATGCCCAATGTATATACCTCATTTGTATCGTTTAAATAAAGGACATATACGAAGAGATGCTATAATACGACTGTTGTTGCCTGAGTTGAATATAAGTGCAATAGGTCAAGGTTCTTAGTCCCCTCAATTCGTACCTTCCACCGCTCTGACCCTCGGGTCGGCTATGAATGAACATAGCACCTTGTAATTACTATTATCTCCTATCTGGATAACATCTGTTTAATATTTATTATTCATGTCCATGTTGATAACTTAAAGGCATTCTTTTAATTATAATACACGAGTACAGGAATCAGATCGATCAATGTCCCAGCACTTTTATTTTTTTTCCTTCAATACTTAAAGGGTGTATATATCTCAATAAAGTGGGCACCTGATCCTTCAATAGGTCGAAGAAAAATTGAATTTTGCCTATCTATAATCTACTGATTTTATATCAACTGCTTCTGATAAGAAAACTGCTGTCAAATTTTTGATCTGAGCAACACAGGGCTAGAGCATGTGAAAAAAAAACCAAGCACTTAAAAATCTAGGCAAAACGTGGCTTTTTTTATTCGAACCACTATGGCTCCTAAACGGCAGTTCCTAGCGACAAATTATATATAACAAAAAATATTCTACGTTAAATTTCTGACTTTGGAATTGCCGTCAAATTTTTAATCCGAGCATCAGCAACAGTAATAGAGCGTGACAAAATGAATGTGAAAAAAAACGTTGCACCAAAAAAGTGTAGAACCCCCGCCAAGATATCCATGTCAATACCTGGCAATCCAAGCCTTATCATTTCTTCGTATAATCGTTGATCATTAAACATTACCTCCTTATCAAGTACCTTATGAACCCAAGAACTTTCATATGTTGTTCTCGTGGTAGAAAATGCTACTGTATGATAATATACTTATTACATATTTATTATTCTTTAAAAAATTTGGTTATTGTTGCCATCCACCAATTTACTTTAAATGTAAATGTTTTGAAACATTTAAAGTAAATTGGTGGATGGCAACAATAACCACATTTTTTAAAGAAAAATGAAATATTAGAACGAATCAAAAGAGGATGAACTTAGAGATAAATTCTACAATTTCCACTGACTGGCAGGTGAAACAATCTATTATAAGAGACTTGAAACCTGCAGATGGAGCAACAGACAAGCTCTGAAACATGTAGTATAAATGAATAAAAGCAAATGGGGAGTTATGCCTTTTTAATATAATAACTGATATTAATCTCCTTAAATGAAACATTTAAAATATTTATTACAGTTATTAAGTATATAAGTACTTCCTCACCTTGAATAGACGAAGACCCAAAATGGTGTGTATGCGGGACTTTGCTTTTTATACTTTTTTCCTCTTTTTCATCATTAATGATGTTAAGTCACGATGGTAAGAATACCCACCATGTCATGCCTTTCATGTCTCGTTTAGTAAATCAATTGTTACATTTGTAGGGTCAATTATGAGTGAGGGAAAAGTTGATAATTTTATATATTTTTTATACGAATTTATTGAAGTTTAACTGTTGCTTTAACGAAGAGTGCGTTCGATTTTGGTTCTTTCATCTTCTTAATTAAGAATGATTATTAATATTTTTTTACTGTTTATTTAGCATTAAATAATGTTTTAATGAATTTTAAGTAGCAATTTTTTTATTTTTTATTTTTTTTTATTATGCTGATAGTTGGGGTGTGCAGTCATGGAAACACATTTAAAATAATAATTTATTGTTATAGCTTTCAAGGCTATATTATCATATCTTTTTGTTTTTTCCTTTTGGCTTATATTGTAGGGCGAAACGTCGGTACAATACATTCTTAGTGTATACACCCCAAATATTTAAATCATATTAGTCTCACAGACATAAAAACCACATCAATATTTTTTTTTTATTAATTATTTTTTTTTTTTTTTTTACATCTGAAAATAATTCATAGAATATTGAGAAGAAAGAACTTACGTCAGGCTGTAAAAAATAAACATATATCAGAATCAGAGCTGTAGATTTTTTTCAAATCGATTCGAAGACATATGAAGAGTTAAGAAATCATCAGGGATGAATGGCTTTTGTACTGTATTATCCAATATTTTTTTAAATTATTATTTTTATTTTTTAATATTTTAATACGTACTCTTAAAGCTAGGGCATGTACAAAGACCATGTACCTACAATTGTCTTTAAAATTATAACTGCTGGATCGTTTTCGGTATAATTTATTCAACTGAGAGCATTTTTTAATGAAATAGGAATTTAAAGCAATTTATTTTTACCCTTACATTTATGAACCTATGTTTACCGCTCACTATTTTTTTTTATATTTTGGTTTATTTAATTTAATTTCTGTCCAAACAGGAAAAATAAACACTCAGAAGACATGTATTTGTTTTGAAGAAGAAGTAGAGCTCTGGTTGTCCTTGATTGAAAAAGTTACTGTTTACAACTAAAATAGATTATTTAAACGTTTGTTGATACACCCTGGATTATAGCACTAGTGAAACTTAAGTTTCAGGGTATTAGAATAATTAAACCAAAGAATGAATGAATTCTATCGGATCATTCCGTGGGAGACTTGGGCTCGCAGAGATACCTTGTGAACGGGCCAGGAGTTGTTTACGTCGGAGTAGCGGCCAGGTGAGTTAGATGATGAAACCACCGACACTTTTACTTTCTGCAGACGGACCGTAATTCTTCACTGGCCGAAACGGGAAGGGGGGGGGTCGGTTTAGAAAGTGGCCGCAGACCAGTTCCCGCGCCCGCCAAAAGTCAACGGGGTCCATACCGTTTCCGGGTGGCAACACTGCATGTTTATGTACGTATTTCCTACAGGAAGAAAACACCATCTGCCAGTTCCTTACGTAACTTGAAAAATGTTAAATAACGAAAGAAACGTTTTCGATATTTTATATATTCTGCTTTCGAAAAATCGGTATAAAAAATGTTATACACGTACTAATCCGCCTTAAGTATTGAGCAGATGTATTCCATGTTACAAGGAAATATGTCATCGAGCTTTGGGTGTGTTTAAATATATTATAGTCAATTTTACATTTAGGGACTCCACTAAACCATCCAATTCGTGACGTATCCAATCCTTTGAAAAATCCTCAATGCTCTTTACTTGAACAAACTTATCCCCAGAGGTCTTAATGTACCATATGTTGTTGATTTAGCCCAAACCAGATACCTATCCTTTCATATCAAATTCCATAACCATTCAGATCCACTAGTATCACAACTTTCTTTCATTCCATTCCAGATAACCCTCTGACCTATGAGTAACTATTTGATCAAAGTAACCTTATTTTTAGGTTACTTTAGGAGTGAAACATGTCTGCTTTGTTTGTTCTTTGAATGTGTCAATTCATGGATATGAATTTAAGCTATAAACCATATTTATAATCATGGCCAAAAAAAAAAAAAATATATTAATCTTTTGTATCCAATCTACTTTTAAACATATTCGATATTGTATTAGTATTTTTGTTTAGTATTATTATGTATTATTGTAATAATATATTGTTATTTTCAATGAATTCCTCGTCATTTATATATATATATATATATATATATATATATATATATATATATTAAATATATATATAGAATAGAGAGAGAGAGAGAGAGAGAGAGAGAGAGAGAGAGAGAGAGAGAGAGAGAGAGAGAGAATGTAAATAACTGTTTAGTATTATGGTTCTCTTGAAGTTTGTAAAGTTTTAATGCTTCCTTCATTCAATACAGGATTCCTTGAATTTATGATATTGAAAGAAGGCATTAATACCCGAAAACACCATCTTTCAATGAAGACGTTAAATGTTGATTAGATGTATTAAAATTTAGTAAAAAAAACATATATTCAAAATTTATTTATTTTGCCTATTCTGAGTACTCGTATACAGTACATTTTTATTTCCAATATTTGATATCTTTTCCCAAAAGAGCTTGTAGCTCTAAGAAAAAAATATCTGAAACGTACTTTTATAAAACACTTTTGGGGAGAAAAATCTTTTATGTATTCTTTTTTTTAAGGAAAAATCTCAAGGTCGAAAAAGTTCTCTGAACATATCAGGGATTCGTAGAACATTCCGAAAATCTAATTTTTGATTCTTGGAGCAGGCCGGAACTTACACATAACAATGTTCTACCACACGTCCCGAGATTGGTAGCAACTCTCAGGACCAAGTTAAGGCAACGATAAAGTTTCCTTTTATCATGAAAAAAAGATTACGGAAACCTTCGCAGTATTTTAAAGGTGATAGGCTCAAAACAACAAACAACAATCATTGTCGTGTTAGTAAATACGCGGAAAAAACAAGTTAACTAAAGTTTCATTGAAAACGTAGTTTTTAAGATGATACGTATAGGCGAATAACCATGATAATATTTAATTTTACATCAACCAAAGTCTTCAATTTCATCGCTAAATTATTTATTTTTGTGTTGGATTAATATATATAAATATCGTCAAAAAGGGAATTTTTGGTCTATGGTTAGTATTATTATATATATATTCTTTCGGAATGTTTCCCCTTCCGCACTTCCGTCCACTTTTTTTCTGGTTGTCGTTGTGTTTGTTCAAATGTCATATTGTTGATTTTGGTCCGGCATTCATTGCGATCTTCAAAATTTTTTGTATATCGATCAGCTGCTGGCCCCTCTGTGCCTGCTTTGACCATTCTGTGCCACATTTGCTTGTCATTATAACGTTGAATAATTTCTTTGCCAATGTGGAGCTTTCCATCCTATAGATGTGCGTGTAAAATTTGGCTCTGTGTTTTCTTATTACATCTGTTATTAAGCTGCTCTGTTGATAAAGTTCGTTCAGAGAACTTTTCATCCAAAGTCCATTTTTATTGATTGCTCCATATATTTTCCTTAAAATTTTTCGTTCTTGTTTTTCTATTTCTCTAATTTTGGAGTGTCCATCAATGACCATTGTTTCTACTGTATAGAAATAGAAAAATAATTTTATTCTGGGAACAAGTCCCTTAAGAATAACAAATTAGTACAGAAAGAAATAAAAATTGGTTACATCTGATCAGAGACATAATGAATAAATAAGATGAAAAAATAAAAATAAAAATAAAAAATAATAAAATAAAGAAGAAATAATAATATAACAATGATAAAGTATGCATAGATACTAGTGTAATATATGAACAGGAAAATAAAAAAACATTCTACAAATAAAATAATAAATAGGTTATTTTGATACAATGTTAATTATATACAATATGAGAACCCAAATGTTGTATTCGGAGTGAGTAAAAATTATTTTAATTGGTAACATTGAGTGTGTTTCAGAAAGAGTTAGATATCATTTAATTGAGAAAATAGATTGTTAGCAAGCGTCACCTTGGATTAGGAAGAGGTACTGGAAATAGAGGAATTTAAATGTTTTTAGAGATTTCGCCTGTCTAATATGAGAAGGAATGGCATTCCATAGGATGGTTGAGCGGAATAGGAAAGTAGTTCTGTGGGATGGGGTATATAGATCAGAAAGACGGGATCTTGTGTTCAGTGACTTGATTGCAGATCTTGATTATAAATATAGGAAGGATGAAGGGTGCTGATAATTTGGTAAAGGAATGATCCATGGAAATATTTTCTACGGAATATGGGATAAAGCCAGTTTAATTCGAAATAGTGGAAGGAAACGTGGGAGCGCCTCGGTTTATCGAAGACAAATCTGGCAAAGCAGTTCATAATTAGTTTCAATCTGTCTTCGAGAACCGTCGAGAGACCACCATAAACTAGACAACCATAATCAAGGTAAGGGAATATTGGGGAGGATACTAGAAGCTTACGAGTTGACTGGGGAAGAAGGTGACGGGATCGGTGGAATAATTTAAGTAGACATATGTACATGTGGCTTCCCGAAGAATCACTGTTTGATAGTGTCTCAGTTTTGCGTTTGTCGAGATGCACATCTTGTTGTAATGATTCCATGTTAATCTGTAGGCCTTCTGCAGCTTTACGACTCTCTGTTCGTTGGCGATTCTGTTTAAACCAGAGGATTGTATGGGATCGCCAAGTTGTGCCAAGGTTTAAAGTGCCGGACTTGTATGATTTTACTGTATTTTGTGATCAAATACGATTCATTTTCTTTTCTTTCCATGTATTGCTTTTTTTCGTACGAAATTTGCAGTCCAGTTTTATGCGCAATCTCATGTAGCTTTTCTCTCTCTCTCTCTCTCTCTCTCTATATATATATATATATATATATATATATATATATATATATATATATATATATATATATATATATTTAATAGCCTCTCCATTTGACTCGACCTAGGCCCCTCGGTCAATAATAGGAAGCGATATCGTTCATGAATAAATCCTTGACTGTATTAAAACATTACCATGGTTCGTTTTATTATAACAACAATAAAATTTATTATTAATCTGGTCGCCAAGGAAACGCGTTTGCATTTAATGCACTTCATAAAACTCAAGTGTTGAAGGTTGCTAGGTTATTCTTCCTCTTCTCGGATTCTAGGCGTTCTATTGTTTCATATCTCAGCTGTAAACATCTTAACAGTATTATAAATAAACAAACAATATATATTTTTTTTATTTATATCAATTTATTGAAATTTACAACTGTACAAATATATGCATTAAGTAAATGAGCTAATAACGATTACAACATGTCAAAGCTTGAAAAGAACTACTCATCAGTAGCACTTTATTATAAATCCTACACTAGAAGGTCTATAGGCCATCTTCTTTTCAGACGCCTCGGAGGATTATCGGGAATGGAGTGGGAAGTAAGTTGAGAAACTAAATGATTTGAGTGTTTATGGAGCTTACTATGAAAGGATAGGTATCTGTTTTGGGCTAACTCACAAACAATATTTAAATGTTTCTTTACGAAATATTAATATTTAAAAATAAATAACATTTAAAAATAAACTAACAATATTTGTTTTTTCTTTCTTTTCATGAGTAATTTAAAAAATATTTATAATTTTGTATTCAGACTTTAATTGAAGTATATTGTAAATTTTTAATAGAAACATTCATTCCGAATTGGTCTACATAAACATCATACAATCATCACAGATCAATTTTTTTTTTACCGCCAATCACAATTCATTCTCCTTCAGTACTTTTCATTTTGGCTAGTTAGAACTCATGATAAATGTTTAGCATAGGAAACCAGTTTTCGAATGAAAAGAATTCCGATAGAAGTAATTCATAAATCGTAATTTAAATAATTTCCCTCTTATTGGATAATAAAAAATATTGTTTGAAGAAAACAAAGTACAACAAAAACTTGATGTAAGAAAGGTTATAAAAATAGTTTTAAAACACTTTTAATTATTTTTGTTATTTGCTATTTTATTTTTTACAACTGTAAAGTGCATATACATCTAGCAAATGTGTGGGAAAATTGTTGGCACTTTAAAAAAAGTTCTATATTAGAACGTCTCGAAACCATCTTCTTATCAGACGTCTGGGAGGGTTATCAGGAATATAATGCGAAGCAAGTTGTGAGGCTAGTGGATGTGTGTGGTTATGAAGTTTACTATGAAAGGATAAGTATCTGGTTTGGGCTAAATCAGCAACATATGGGACATTAAGATCTTTATGGATAGGTTTATTTGTAACAAAGTCAACTCTATATGTCCAAATAGGTCTGATAACTGTCATGTAAATGAGTCTTTTGTAGTAAATCGGTCTGAACGTTTGTCTAGTAAATGTTGAAGAAGTCGAAAACGACGAGCTGTTTCTTTTCGTTTTAGTCTTGTATGTAATACGTAATTTTAAAATTACAACTCAAGTGTTTCAAAATAATAATTTGTAATAATTATAACCAGACCAGGGTGCCAGGGTGAGAATTAATTATATCTACTAGCAGTTTCATAAAAAAAAAGTTGTTCTTTCCCTACAATCATTTCGCAATATTTCGCCTCATGATTTGTATTTGGCTAGGTTTCAAGCACATTAGGGTTGAATCCGAGGGTCAATAGTTGTTTTTCTTTCGTATAAAAGCTTCGCTGGCAAAGATATATTTATTTGTTTTTATTTATTTTTAGAATTTATTTATGTATTTATGTAATTAATAATTTGTTTATTTATTTTTGTTTTAGGAATTATGACACTGACGAGAGCGCCGTGTGACCTGGACGCCATGAGTCTATTCCAGGACCTCAAGCTAAAGAGGAGAAAGGTCGACTCAAGATGTTCCAGTGATGGTGAGAATTTTTTTTATTATTAATTTTTATATAATACAATATTTAAATTTTGCTATTGAAATATTAAATGTGCACTTTAAAGATATTACAAGTATCTTTTGAAAAAAGTCAGGTCTTTTTATGATGGAAATAAAGAAAAGTCAATAGCTAAGTTTGTATTGCCTGGTTAGATTAATAAATTCTAAATAATCATCATTATTTCTTAACATTATTACGAATTAATAATTAATTATTGAAAACGGGGATTTCTATTATAAATAATAATTATTTTATTATATATAATAAACTCATAAAAATAAATAAGTTTATTAGCCAAAATGTAAAATTATTGCTAAGCTTATTAGCATATATTACATTTCTCTTGGGCTATATGAATGAACATATTCTAGTGAAATTACTAGGAACTGATTTGAAAAAGAAATATCATTAAACATCTATCATAAAATAGTTTCCAATAATTAATTTAAAAAATAATAATAAAAAAAAACCAACACAGCGTGCATTTCTCTTCTGAAAGATATAAAACTCTAATATAATAGGTTTTGTGTTATGAAAAGTGGCATATTTAGATTATTATTTAATTATTAATTATTTATTTTTTACTTTATATAGTTGTTAATTATAAATGACATCTGTTGTTCTACTGTATTAATAAAGTGTGTAAATTAATACCTATATAGTTGGGAGATAAACGAGACAGTGATGAATAGACAGTGAACTTTTGAAAACAATCGAAATCTGTGGGAAAATTTTCTAAAATGATAAAAAAAAAAATTTCTAAAACAAAGTGTCTACAGAGCGTATTTACGAAAAAAACACCCTTGAAATCAGGTCAAGTGGAGTTATGAAGTAAGATTTTATTTTTATATCTGAGGGTATTCACTGATTTTTCCTATTGCTTACAATTGCTATCAGTGAATATTTGTGTTTAACAGGAGTGAATTGAATAAATGAAGTTATGAAAACATTTTTTTTTTTTTAAGAGATGTAGATAGTTGGGGTAGGCAGTCATAGATACACAGCAGATCAAAATAAAATTGTGTTTATTTTAATTGTAAAATAAAAACAATTTTATTTTGATTTGTTGCGTATCTATGACTGTCTACCCCAACTATCTACATCGCTAAATACATTCACAGTCAACTATACCTTATGATTATTTTTTTAAATTTCGAGGCTCAAAAAAATGGAAACTCTATTCATTAAATCAAATATAAATAATAATTTGTCATTATATTTCTATTACTATGCATTGGTTATCATCTATTTAATATGGTTCATAAATCAGTAAATTAATCATACATAATTATATAAAAATGTTTATTTGGAATAAGCATATCGCACATGTATTTCAAAAAAGAAACAACTCAAAAATCTGTATTTTTGATTTATCGTGTTAAAGTTCAATAGTCTTCTATGAAATGTCAAAAATGTATTGAATTAATTATTCCATATTCTTTATTTTAGCTTTACTCCTCATATTAACAATTACTATCCCGTTACATAAAAGAGGATTTAAATGAGACTATCTTAAGGACTTGGTGGTTAACACCAGAAAAATATTTAAGTCTGAAGATGGGACCATAGACCCGAAACATGTAACGGGATAGTAATTGTTAATGTGAGGAGTAAAGATAAAATAAAGAATGTGGAATAATTAACATTAATGCTCCTTTATTGAAAAAAGTATTTAATTAACTTCAAATACCACCTAATACATAATTCAGGTACACTTTTGATATTTCATACAAGACTGAGAATTTTACATTTTTTTTTAATTCAGGTTTTTGAGTTTTGTCACTTTTGAAATACATGTGTAATATATTTTTGTTGAGACGTATAGGAGCACAGATTGACAGACTAAATAACAATATATGAATAAGTAGGCCCTATATTTTAAAACATTATATAAGCTGAAAAATTGTTTGAAACATTACCTTGATAGGTTTTAATTGTGTATACTAGTAAATTTACACTTGTTTACTATTTATTTATTCTCATATGAATGGGACTATTTTTCATTTTTTTAATATATATTTATGATCACAAAAATGAAAGAATAGAAAATACTACCATCATATTTATTTTAAAAATTCGGTAAAAATCTGGAAGTTGTTATTATTTTTATTAAAAGCGTTATCTTATCTCAGATATCCAATGCGTTAAAATATTACTCCTAATCCTCCCCTCCCCTTTTTCTGTAAATATTTTAATCTCGTTAATGTTTCGACAAGTGAGAATTATAGCATCGTCATTAAGGAATAATTTTTTTCAGGTGTAAACCCGAAAATCTAAATAAAATTCACACAAAAGTCCGAAATGCCGGCAGAAATGGAAAAGACCTTTAACTGTGGATTGGAAGATGTTCACTCCAATCTTAGTGCGGGAAATCATATCATTCATTACGGTAAGCCAAAAAAGGGAAATGAGGAGTTGGAATAATCTCTATCTTAAATCTTAAACCGATTTAGTTTGTAAGCTATTCTCTTGTCTATTTCAATTGCAAAATAAACCGAAATATAATTACGGTCAATATTTACCAAAATTAAAAAATTATAAAAATAAAATCGTGAATATATCTCTCGTATGTTACGTTAGTAAATTGTTCCTTATCTTGAAAATATTCACTAACATTAAAAAATATGCATATTTCAACTTATTGATTTTTTTCATTTTCTCGGCTTGAAGTTTCATTCTTTTTTAGGAGTTTACGTCCATATATACATATATACTAGAGCTTATAAAATGTATAAGGATTACTAAACAAATTATATTAAATAAAATATGTTTTAAATTTATAAAACTTTAAAATAATAAGATTCATTATGTATTGCATTGGGGTATAAGTCTAATGTGATTTTGAATTAATTTTTGAGAGATTTGCCCATCTAATGTAAAACTAATCATATTAATTTAAAATTTCGTGACTTATATTTTTTATTTTTTCAAATACTGCTTGCTTTTATATAATTAATATTTGTATTAAACCTGATGTTTCTTGTGCCCTGATAAAAATATATAGGGACGTTATCACCTAACAAAGAATGAACCTTTAAGCTGAGAAAATGAAAAATCAATCGAGTAGAAATTTTGGATTAGTATATTTTTACAATATCTACCTAACTGCCCCTTAAAAATTTTAAAAATTTAAAAATAAAATAAAAAAAAAAAAAAAAAATATTTTGAATACTAGATAATTATATTTATACCATGTTATTTTTATTCTGACTAATAAAAATAATTTTAATAATTAAACATTCAATGTTTTTGTTTCCTCTATAGGCCTCAGTTCAACTGAATAATACAAAAAAAAAAAAAAAAAAAAAATCAATAAAAATTCGTTATCAGGTAAAACGTAAAAAGTAAAAATGGTTCAGAATTCTCGTTATGAACAGAGAACAATGCAAATGTAATAATGTTTATATAATATTGTAGGATGATTTCAGTAGTTTCGAAATAGTAATTCTATTTTATTAACAAAACCTCTGTTCAAAATTACTAAATAATTTAAAATTTGACTGAAGTGTTTTAAATAATAATTTTTTTATTCACATACATGTTTTTACCTTATAAATTATTTTAAAGTTATTTATTAAATGTCAATCCGACGAATAGAAATTTGAGTAATCATTATTATTATTATTATTTTTTATTTTATGCTCAAATCGTATTATTCGGTTTCCTTATATTGATAATTTTAATAATAAAAGAAATGCATGATATATTTGGTAAACAAATATGGCTAACCATACTAACTGCTTACTTCGATTATATGATCGTTACTAACTAATGGAATTAACAATAGCTGCTACTGGTGCTTTATGAATGCTATAAACTTTATTCCTATCTAGCTTCTTCAACGTTTTTTTTATTATTTGAGATGAGACAGAAGCGATTCCAACAAAGAAAAAAAATTACGTTTATATTATATTTTAGGAAAAGTAAAACTTTCCATGGAAATAGGAAGTTCATAACACTTAATATTATTTTCAGTCTTTAGGCTGAAATCATTCTACCAAGGACTTGCCATTTGTAAATATTTTTTTTTTACCTTTTTCGTATATATGCAGCTGTTTATATTTTTCTCTCAAGTAGGGAAATAAATTAAGTTAAAAGAAAAAATAGGTGAGTAAACTATAATTAGTTACATAATTAAATACACATGTTTATTACATAAATAAAAAAAACAATACAATTAGGATTGATGAATTAATTGCCACTTCTATTGGAATTATTTTATTTTGAAAAATAGTTTCGAATGTTAAACATTCATCAGGAGTTTTAAAATATACAAAATTTTCAAAACATCGGCACTTTGTTATATAGATTATATATGCTAAAGTAATAGACAGTATGAGTATCTCTTAGTGTATAAAATAAAATTGGGTGAAACTAGATCAAAAATATAACAAAATGCCGCAAACCTCACTTTTCTATTCCAACCAGTTGCAGAAATACGATAAATCAAAGACTTTTTTGAGAAAACCACGTTTTTTTTTTTTTTCATAAAAGCTGTAATGTCTCCATTTTATTTAAATATTTTTCAAATTTTGACCACAGTTTCGGATTTAGCATTAAATTTTATATAATAGCTGAGTACTTGTAACCTTGAATTTTACAAACTTGGTATCTAAAGAACAGCTTGATCTTCACCTTATTTGGGGAAGTCACAATGTCGTATTTACTTCAACGCTCACCGTTTTTCGAAAATACTATCCACAAAACGTCAAATTTCACAAAAACTTGCAAATTTAATCATCTTTCGAATGATATGTTAGAAATGCCTTCCCCTGTAAAAACAGACTCAACTACCCGTAAACTTCACCTCAAAAAGTAGTATTCTTCAACACAATCTGCATTCAGAAGCTAACGGCAAAATTGAGGTCTATGCTCATTATCATTGGATTTTAAACATTACATTGAAAATCTAATAAAATAAATCCTAAATAATAATAATAAATAAATAAATGTAATAACATAAGATCCTCTGATCTGGTATCGCTTTATTGACAGCTATCCTTTATTTTCTGTTAAACAATAATATTTTTCTTTGCTTTTTATTCCAATGAAGAGTTTATTATATTTAAAATGCACATTTCCAGTAAGGGATTGTTATAATGTTTTAATTACACAAATAACTGATTTGTATGCCAAATGAGAACACCACGCTTTTTCGGTTTCAAAAGTAAATTTCTCCAAGATATTGAAACAAAATCATTACATTTAACATATTATTCGAAAGCTGATTAAATTTTCAAGTTTTTGTAAAATTTTACGTTTTGTGGATAGTTTTTTTCGAAAAACGGTGAGCGTTGAAGTAAATACGACATTGTGACTTCCTGAAATAAGGTGAAGATCAAGCTGTTCTTTAGATACCAAGTTTGTAAAATTCAAGGTTACAAGTACTCAGCTATTACAGAAAATTTAATGCTAAATCCGAAATTGTGGTCAAAATTTGAAAATATTTCAATAAAATGGAGATATTACAGCTTTTATGAAAAAAAACGTGGTTTCCTCAAAAAAGTCTTTTATTTACAGTATATCTGCAACGGATTGGAATAGAAAAGTGAGGTTTGCGGCATTTTGCTATATTTTTGATCTAGTTTCACCCAATTTTATTTTATACACTAAGAGATACTCACCCTGTATAATCCTATAGTACTAAACTTTAGTATATTTAATCCCTGTAACAGTGTAAGTGCTCGTATTTTGAAAATTCTGTATGTTTTAGAGCTGATGATGAATATTTAGCATTCGAAATTAGTTTTCCAATAAAATAATTCCAATAGAAGAGACAATTAATTCATCAATCCTAATCGTATTGATCTTTCTATACCATCATGCGTACCTCAAGTGAAAAAAAAACATACCTCTTTCCCGAAGAAACCACTTCACTCTGTGGTTTAATCTATATTTTTCTTAAATCTTTGTACAATATTTAAGTACAGAATTCACATTTTGGCACAGCACACAGATTTTTAAGATGTGCCTAGTCGTATTTTGTTAAGTCGTTTTATTCATTCAACTACTTAGTGGTAACCGTATACCTACAGTTCATGTTTTCACTCAGAATTCATTATTGTTTCGATATCTGGACTACAATATACTATTTTCGATTTAGGATATACTCAAAATATTAGTCAAAAATATAGATTAGCAAACACGTGCACTTGAAATACCTCATCACCTACCTGTGTGGCCTTGAAGCTAAACCTCGGGTCTCTTCCCTAAAATATGCTAACAAAGGTATTGGCATTGCCCTTCCTGTCAGGTAGAGATCAGGTACGTAGCCTGACATCCAGGTCTTCTCCAGCAGGGTCAAGTGCGCCAGTCTGTGGTAAAGAGTTCCAGGATGAACGTGGCAGCCTGGCTGGACAATGCTTATAAGCATATGTTGTGCGGTGAGTCGAATTGTGTTTACTTAGCTAGGATAGAGAGTTAATTTAGATCATAGGTCAGAATTTTTTTTTGAATTATTAAAATTATGTATCAAAGAAACTTTGTGTCGTGTTTTCTTTTGCTGTGATAAAGGAATAAATTAATTTTTTTGTCATGTTGCTGGCCAATTGTGTTTTTAGTACAAAACAAATGAATTTCTTTAGTTTTCATAACTACATTGGTTTGTTCATAGTGTGCAAATTTCATATTTTTTATCTTAATTCTTTTGTATAGATAAATTTTATAATTTAATTTTATAAATAAAAATTACACTCATGCTACTGCTGACTGCGTGGGAATAATGAAGTGTTTTACATAATTTAAAATAATGCACCATAAAAAATATTTGAGTGGCTCAATCAACATTAAATAAAAAATTTACCTGAAAAGAATTATACTTTTCCGAAAAAAGACATGCTTTGTTTCATTTAAATTTCTATTTTTTAATTTAAATGGCCAATGAAATTGAATTATATATCATCAGAATTAGTGAGCGTCTTAATGTTTTTATTTATACAACTTATTTATTTTTTTATGTGGATGAAAATACCTCGAGTTATAAATGCTTATTTATAAAAACAAAGAAAATTTTAGTTTGACAGTGATTTATGTCTTACATTTGTTTTATCAATTATTATTTTTAACAAGCCATTGTTATTAAAATTTAATTTTTAAATATTTTAATAAATCTTTAACTAAAACAAATCTAAATGTTATTGATTGTAATGAATTTGTAGAATACGTAATTAACAATACAACTGACAAGTTAGGCTCTACAATTAATCTTAATAAATTGAAATAATGTTTAAATCATTGAATTTTAACGTATTGAATTATTTATTTAGATCCATCGACATTATATATTTTCAAGGGTAAACTTGTTTTCATTTACATTTTATAAGGTTAAAGTGAGGAAGGATCAGGGAAGTGAGCCTCTTGGAATTATCCTGTTTTCTGTCCTTTGAACAAGTTATCAATAGGAACCATGGTCTGGTTTAATTCCGAATTTTAAATATTCTTCCAGATATATATTGGTATTAAGAACATAAAATAACTTAGAATAACATAAAATAACTGTTCCTAGACTTAGCCTTGTGACTGTTTGTCTAGGTTCGTTTTTCGTACATGGTCTCTGACCAGTTCCTTGGTTAACATTGCAAAAGAAGCTAGTTCAACAGGAGACAAAAACTACATATATATATATATATATATATATATATATATATATATATATATATATATATATATATATATATATATATATTTCTAAAAAGTTATTTAATATTACTAAAAAACTGTTATTTTCGAACTTCTGAAATAATTATAACAAAAAGCTGTACTGCAATTAATAATAAAATTAGTATATCAAAATAAGTTATTTAATTTTGAATGGAAAAATTATGCTACAGAATATTAAAATTTGGTAGTCTCACTGAATTAAAATTTATTATTATTACTTAGCTTTAAAATAAATTATTTAAACTGAACTCTTGAATTCATACTTATTATTTATTGTATGATCTTGTAAACATGCTCCATAAAAAAAAAATGATAATTTTTTTTTGTAAGTCCATTTACTGAAATTTAAAATATCTTTGAAATTTGCTAGCTAGAAAAATAAAATATATCTAATGCATGTAAGGAATTATGAATCTAATGACACGGCTTCGACTTACAAAGTAACTACCCACTGATTAGGGTAAACTAGCCAGTTATTAACACCCTGTCTTAAAAAATAGAAAAAAAAATATTTAGCCAAAAAGAAAAAAATCATAAAGTTCCTTTTAAATCCAACAATTCAACTGTGTAAAAGTACTTTCAATTCAGTTCGTATTTCAAAAGATATCCATAGGGTGTCAATAACTGATTTTACATTAGTTATTGTCACTATCTTGTAAAATACATTCTAGGAATAATGTCTGGTGTTAACTTTCTGGTTTTGCTTAAAGTAAAGTAATTTAGAAAAAATAACTGAAAATTTCAACTTTATTGAACTATTCTTTCTATAATTCAAATATGAATATTTCCAAATAATCCTTAAGGGTATCAATTTCTGGTTTATCCTATATTCCAGTAAAAATAACATGTTTGAAGGTTAGACCAAATTCTTTTCAGAAGCCTCACAGTATCATTGGAAAATGGAAAGGAAGAAGCAATGGGTTGCTGAGAATAAACTTTTTTTAATTAGAAATAAATTATAAAATAGTTTAAAAAAAAAAAGTATAATAATAGTGATTAAAAATTAATAATTTAATATTAGTAATTAAATAATTTTACACTTACGGTATTTATAAGTTTTTTTTATCTATCTTAATTATCAATCTATCTTAAGTATAAAAATTGCTATTTTTTAACTCGCTGTATAACAATACGAAATAAATTTAAAGCTGTTTGTAATACTCATGACCTAAATTATCTGATTATATCTATATGCATATTTTAATATAATTAAATATTAATTATTAAACAAAACAAATATTTAAAAAAAACACATTATATAATAGCAGAAATATTTGTTTCATATATTATGCGTAAATACATGTTTATTAAATATTTAAAATGATGAATATATAACTGTTATTCATATATATATTTACATCTGAGTTTATATTTATGGCATTTAGTGCAGTATAGTATTTTTATAACAATTTTGTTAAAAATGTTCTCAAGCCTATAGTTCGCCTTTGGCAAGGGGTCTTATTGTTTTGCGTCTTCCTTTTGCTGACCTTCGTTCTACATCTGATATGGGAAACAGTACTGTAGTGCTGAAATGTCTAAATATTTTTATCGTAAAATAACGGTTTTCTTAATTCTTACACACTCGGGTATTATTCGATTCTCGTGTACAACCTTCAATTGTTTGATTCTCAACTGTTTTTAAATTTTAAATTCTAGTTAATTGTTAGGATGGTAGTTTCTTTAAGCAATGGTTTTTCAATTAATTTGAATATCCCATTAGTGATTTCATCGAAAGTTTTAAATTTTTTTTTAATGTATTTTTTTTTCTAAATTAGGTGAGTTTAATTGCAATTTCAATGATATCTATTAGAGTAAACAATTTAAAATTTCGATTGAGCTCCACTAAACCTTCCAATTCTTCTCGTATCCAATCCTTGCAATCCAAAATCCTTCAGAAAATCCTTAATACTCAATACTTTGTCAGAAATAAACTTATCCATAAAGACCTTAATGTTCCATGTGTTGCTGATTTTGCCCAAACCAGATAACAATCCTTTCATAGTAAGCTCCATAACCATTCGAATCTACTAGTCTCTCAGCTTGCTTCCCATTCTATCCCTGACAACCCACCGAGGCATTTGAAAAGAAGGTGGCCTCGAGACCTTCTCATATTGAACTTTTACCAGTGAATAGTTGCTTCACAAGCAATTGTCATGTATGTTATTATCACATTTACTGGATGTATGTTGCATGTAGAGTTGTCAATTTCAATAAATTTATTTTTAAAAAAACGAATTTTAAGTTATTTTTTTTTTCAAGTTCTGATTTCCTTTTGCGACCGTTTACTAATTTCTCTATATTAATCATCTGATTTATTTAAAAGCAAAACAATTTCTGAGGACAATTTAATTTATTTCAGGTGATAAAATCAGTAATTTATAAGACGACCTTCTCATATAGAATTTTGTTTGTGCTTTTTCCACCAGATCACCAAAAATTAAAACATGTTTGAATAGTTGCTTATTTATTTTATTTGGTGGAATGAAACGGAACTTTACCGGGTACCAGTGAATAGTTGCTTCACAAGCAATTGTCATGTATGTTATTATCACATTTACTGGATGTATGTTGCATGTAGAGTTGTAAATTTCAATAAATTTATTTTTTTAAAAACAAAAACAAAAAACGAAATTTAATTTATTTATTTTTTCAAGTTCTGATTTCCTTTCGCGACCGTTTACTAATTTCTCTATACTAATCATCTGATTTATTTAAAAGCAAAACAATTTCTGAAGACAATTTAATTTAATTTCAGGTGATAAAATCAGTAATTTATAAGACATTTTTTAAAGTAATCATTTAAAGAACCTAGAAGTATCTCGTTAAAATTGTTGTAATGTGATGATCATGTAATAAATTGAAAAATATAGTAGGTGTAAGTAGGGTTGGGCGATAGTCGATAGTTACTATCGATATATCGATAGGTCATGCTTATCGATGGTCACTATCGATAGTGTCGACTATCGATAGATCTCTTTTACTATCTCAAGTTTCGAAACTCTCGGAATTATGCTGATCTGTCTCTCTCCAGTGTCGAGTTCTTTTGAAATTAAATTCGGAATTCCTAGAGCTCAAGGGTTCTCTCAAAGATTAAGCCAAAGGAAAGCAGAAATGTTAGTTTATCTTTCGGGAAATACGTGGCTCAAGGAGCACACTTGACTCTTAAAATTAACTATTTCGTTATTTTTCATTTCTGAAGATTTGATTTGTTCATTATTATTGTAACCAAGTGAATTGTAAATACTTTTTTAAAATTCAAATAAATTAGTTTTTTTCTCTCATCTTTATGATATAATCTTATTATTTATAATCCTGCAAATTTCAAATTGTAAGGAGATAATTGAATTTAATTAAAGTAGTTGAAATTTTTTATTGAATAGCTTTGGAAAAAAAGGAAGCAACTATCGAAAAACTATCGATAGCAATCGATAGTTCTCAACCGATAGTATCGGCCTATCGATAGTGCTAACTATCGACTATCGCCCAACCCTAGGTGTAGGTAGATACTAACAAAACCACCTCCTTTTACAACCTTACGTGAATCAACACTTAACACGGAGCCCACTTTCGGATTATTTGTCGGTTTAATTAATTTTTTTTCTTCAAGTTCATATATCCCAAGTATTTCCTTTCTGTTTTCTATTGTTCTTCAGCTAATCTTCCATCAAGTAAGCATTGGTGCCCAAGACCTGCCCCAACAATCGTACTCCTTATTCCATTGATAGGATAGGAAGACCTCTGCTTAGAGTTCCGTTGACGATGACAGACCTGTTTATGGATATGCGAAGGCCCTTCCCTATTGACTAATAATTTTTTTAAGGTCAAACTACTGGAACCTCGTTGCTGCATTACTACTGCAGTTGTGCTATGCAACTTCCGTTTTACTATTTAATAACAAAAAGAATAAGCAAGTATGCTTACAAAGTTGTTATTTTATTCATTTTTGAAATTTATATAATGCTTTAAAATGGAATGTTTCATTGAAGTTGGTCATTCTTTAAGATGGCGCCATCGAGTATACTTATAATTAGATAAAGGGGACACGAGGAGCGTGAAATTGTGTATTAACTCTTCTGAAATCAATATGTGCATTAAGTCGATATTTATATCAATATCTCTGGTATTGTATACATTCGGGTTACCTGAGCCTCCATAACATCGCCCTCTCAAATAAAATTGTCTGGTTCAATATTCGATAAGGCTGCATCCAGCGGTTGTGCAACATCGGCCCAACCTGAGCCTCAAATAAAAGTTGCACTTTTTATTTTCCTTTCTGGCGGATAAACCTTTCGTTTAAATGTTCTTATTAGTAGTTATTGATTTATGTAACTATATCAAGATCCAAATCAATAACAAAAATTATAGACACTCGATTCACGATAGTCCGAAGTTGGAGGATCCCATAAAAAAAACTGCTGAAAGGTTTATTTGATAAACCTGTTGTGAGAAATTTTGAAGGTAAATTTTAAAAATTGAAAGGCAGTCTATTATATACAGATGCAATAAAAGAAAAGAAAGTGCTTATACAAAACAATGTGATACATTTTTTAAATTGTTTATATACATTTATTGAAATTTACAACTGTACAAAATATATACATCAAGTAAATGTATTGACAACGATTACAATAACATGTTAAAGCTTGAAAATAACTACTCATCAGTTGCACTTTATTAAACATTCTACAGTAGAAGGTCTCTAGGCTATCTTCGTTTCAGACGCCTCGAAGAATTATCAGGAATGGGTGGGAAGCAAGTTGAGAAACTAATGGATTTGAGTGGTTATGGAGCCTACTATGAAAGGATAGGTATCTGGTGTGGGCTAAATCAGCAACATATGGAACATTAAGATCTTTATGGATAAGTTTATTGGTGACAAAGTAAGGAGCATTGAGGATTTTTCGAAGGATTTTGGTTTGTAAGGATTGGATACGAGATGAATTGGATGGTTTAGTGGAGCCCCAAAGCTCGACTCCGTACGTCCAAATAGGTCTAATCACAGTCATGTATATGAGTCTTTTGTAATTAATTGGGAGCTGTTGAAATGTTAATAATATAACATTTTGACAGGCTCTAACTCTGTTGGTGTTGCTCTATTAAAAGATTTGACGACAACTTCCTGATCAGAAATTTAATGGAGAATAATTTTTGTTATATAACATTTGTCGCTAAGATCTAATGTTAAGTTGCTGTATTGGTTTAAATTAAAAAAAAGTCACGTTTGAAACTGCTATACTCTCTAAAATTTATTTATTTCGTTAAATCATTGATTGTTAATTTAATTTAATTAGTTTGACCATTTTAATACTCAAATGTAAATTGGGAAAATCAGAAGATTATAGATTGACATTTCCATGATCCATTGTTTTTTCCAGTCAGAGAGAAATTGAGTTTTACTTTTTCTTAGTTTTTGTAATTTTAGATTTCGAAATAGTTGTGAATTAAAAGAAAAAATAGATTAAAGCAATTAACACAATCAACTGTAAACCAACATAAAATAAGTCACTTTGGTTAAATCATATCTGTTTAAATTTTATTTTTTTAAATGTAAAAATAAATAATGTCAGGTTTTTACAAAATAACAAAAAACAAATAAATAAATAAAAAACTTGAAGATACTGCGAACAAATTATTGTTAACAGTAAAATATAATGGAATAATGATTGGAAATTACTTTGCTAATCATTGAAAATTGCTCAAGGAAAGCGATCTTGTGGATTAAAAATTATATATCATTGAAGAGCCTATCCTGTGAACAGATTAACTTAATTATATAAATTACGAAAGATTCTCCACACTTCTAGCAGCTGTTCTCCGCTGCCTTACAAATTGTTTGATCTAACACCTACATCAACAGCTTGTTACAGCTCCGAAAACAAACTCTGTTTATTAAGTAATATTTTAATGGCTATGGCTCCTATATTATTATAAATACTTTATACATGTAGAATGCTTGGTATCTATGCTAGCTGTTTTTTTTTTGTTTTTTTTTTTTTTTTTTATATATATATATAATATATATATATATATATATATATATATATATATATATATATATATATATATAATATATAAGCCTTATTAGGTTTGACATCAAGAACTGTATAAATGCAAAGGCCGTACATAATAATTATTCATAAATTACAGAAATATTCTATAAATAGTTATATGTTTTCGTTAATCTAAAATGAAAATCGCTTACAAATTTTTATTTTTACCAAAAAATAATTATACTGGTATAATAAATACATACATAATATGTATGTAATTTACATAATATGTATTTACGATTTGGTGTGTTATTTAAAGGAAATAGTTTTGAAAATAATTTTATTGGTAAAATGTCATTTTTTTTTTATTATTTATTTATTTATTTATTTATTTATATATATATATATATATATATATATATAAAAGGCCTTATTAGGTTTGACATCAAGAACTGTATAAATGCAAAGGCCGTACATAATAATTATTCATAAATTACAGAAATATTCTATAAATAGTTATATGTTTTCGTTAATCTAATATGAAAATCGCTTGCAAATTTTTATTTTTACCAAAAAATAATTTTACTGGTATAATAAATACATACATAATATGTATGTAATTTACATAATATGTATTTACGATTTGGTGTGTTATTTAAAGGAAATAGTATTGAAAATAATTTTATTGGTAAAATGTGATTTTTTTTTTTTTTTTTTTTTTTGTAGAGAGAGAAATGTGACTTTTATTTTTGGCAAATATTACTTTCCGCATCAATAAAGAGTAAAAACAATAGCGGTATAATGTAATTGGTCATTATTTAATCTTATTTACTATGAAATTAATGAAGAAACAAAATAAAGATTCATCTAAAAAATAGATTAATAAACAAACAAAAAAAAAAGTTTAAAACAAATTCACTCCGATTAAATATATATTTGCAGTCAGATTGGGGAATCTTAAACATCTTCTCCCCTCCCTCTTAAGTCACTGAAACGTAAGCCAGTGGAGGCAGAGAGAGTGCTAAAGCTTTATGTAATAAAAACAAATAAATTGAATAAATAAATAAAATTTAAAAGATAGTAGCAACAATGTGTTAAGTTTATAACTTCAATATAATATAAGAAGCAGATTATCACAGATGCAGTTATGTAGAAAGAAGTGAAAACGTCCAAGTAAAAAACTGTTTATATAGTGCCAACGTTTCGACCAGCTTTGTAGGTCTTCTTCAGGGCCACCGAACCACACAGGATGTGAATCCATCGATGGTCTTCTCTCCTGTTTGGTTCGGTGGCCCTCAGGAGAGAACATCAATATTTTTACATATGTAGAATAATGACTATTAATAATTTACAAAATCCTATCATCTATAGATTTTGTTAGATGATTAAGTAGATAAAATAATTTCATTTATATAAATAGTTTCCAATTATATAAATATTATATCATTATTGAATTTTTTTTTTATTTATTGTAGGATTGATCCTTGTAAAATAATTTATGGAAATTAAACATATATACTTAGATTGAACACTACAGGCTTTCCGCAAACACTAAAAATAAACTACTTCGTTACAGTTAATGATTGGAAAGATTCAGTACAGATACCGCATTGGAAAATCTCCGATGGATAAAAAAAAATCCATGAATCATGAAGGACGTTAACTCTGTAATTGTTTACTTATAAATGAGAATCGGTAATGATTTACCTCTATTTAGTAGCCATGGCGACTTAAACAGAAAGCTTACCTGTTATCGTAAATTATTTCCTTAATTGATAGCTTTCCAAGGTTGGGCTTATGCTTCGAGCTTCGTTGTTAAAGCTGATAAATTAAATAAATTAATAAATAAATCAACTTTATATTTCTATATATCGATCATAATAATTAGGACTGTCAATTATATTAAATAACAAATAAATAATATTCACATAAATATGCAAATATATAGATTCTATCTACATTATTTAAAAAAAAAAAATTTAATTTTTACATTATTTAACTTATTTATACATAAGTACAAATTCACGACTATTAAAATACAAAAAAACAATGCAAATATTAAAAACAAAACACGTATGGTGGGCATGTCAGCTGGACATAAATCGGTATTTATTCACTAGAATTGTCTGATACAGTGTAACTAAAATTTTTTTTTTTCAAATTTTTTGATTTCTCGTCTTTGTTTTATTTGTACTTTTTATGTGCTGCGTTATTTATAAACCCGCAGTAGTTGATACAACTTTATCAAAAAAAACACAGCATAATACGTCTCCATCACACTCTCAAAGTCTCATTTGAGAAATCACGTACATTCTTTCCAACAATATTATGTCTTTGCAAGAGTGATTTTCGCCATTTGAGGAGTACACAAATAAAAAGTTGACGATATTTCCTGATAGACAATGTGTGAGAGACTGGATAATTGAATGATGGTAGAAAGAATGGAAAAAAGAAAAGTGAAGTAATATTTCAAGTATTTGAGCAAAACAAGAAAGATAAATTAATCCGAATAAACAATTCCAAGAGAAGTAAACTTGATCGAAAATTCACGCAAATGGAAGAATCAGAACCTGAAAAAATACGAGATTATTTATTATTATTTGGTTTTTACTTATATTTTATTTTTTCTCTGCTCAAAAACATTTTAAAAAAATCAAAAGTCAAATACATTCAGAACAACTAATAAGGTATAGTTATGCAAAAATCGTCTGTATACATAATATTTTATTCAACCTGTATTTTATTATAGCGGACTCGTTTGATGAAATAGGATTACAATATTTTTTTTTTTTTTTTTTTTTTTTTTTTTTTTAAAAGCTCAAACAAAAATTCATTAATCACAAGCTAATGCACGCACTGACTGTCAACGTACAGATAAGGACCTACTATGAAAGATTTCACAACTTCAAGGTTACTCCAATTCTCATTCAAGACTCTAAACGAGATCGACAACATCAACAGAATGTTGAAAAAAGAAAATGAGGAAACTTATTGAGAAACAAGAAAAATTTATATCAAGACTGGAGTTACCTTTATAATCTGTTTTTCGTGCCTAATTTTTTTTTTTTAATCGAAAACTTAACATTCAGTTAGCGACTTATCACTTTATTAATTTTGAATCTGACCAAAAGAAAAAATCTAGAAGTCTCGCAATTTTTCTTAATAAATCAATACATTTTATAGAAGGTTCGCTACGTATTTTTTGCTGACCTTTGCATCGGACTCTCATACAATCTTTGCCTACCCCAATATCTTGTCCATCGACTTCCAGGAATACCCTCCTCCAGAATACCCTGGGATACCTTTACTACGGATTACGGTAAGAGGTAAGGATTTTGGCCTGGAAAGGCGGGAAGGGTGGGGGTTGCCAAGGTCTACCCTACTTGTAAACACTGCGCACTTCTACAGCCCTACCTGTCTCCACGGGTACTCTTCCCTCTGTAATTATTATTATATTTATATTTGTATTATTTCTTTATAATTTATTATTTATTGTATATTATATATATATATATTGGTACATAATATGCTTTTGTTTCTAAATCGTGTAACTGTGTTAATCCCCAGCGACTATATTAAGCTTTGAAGTTCTACGTATTCTTAAGGATATTCGCATTCAACTTAGAAACATTATTACTATTTTTTTAATTAATTATTTTCAATAGCTCTCATTGTTTATCATTTTTACTTTATCTAATTATATTTCGCGAATTTTTTTTAGGATCTTACTCCATTTTGGACTGTAATACCTAAATTAAGAGAGTCTAACTCCCCGCGAAGATCAGCTGTTCTAAGAAATAGCTCTATTGTTTACAAGTTAGCAATAAACCTGTAAGTTTGTACTGAAGTATAGAAGCGTTTTTGTTTAAGAGTAAGTTAATAGTCAAATTTTACTTTTTTATTATAGTGTTTCTGTAACTTAATATTTTATGATGAATAAGAGAGAAACACTTTATTAAGTGGTGCTGCCCATTTTAAATGGGTTGCAAAAAAACACACAGCATACTTAATCAATCCAAAAATGACATACCGAAAAAAAAAAAAAAAACCCGTAATAGTCATTATAATAATAACTATATAAAAACTAGGATAATCAACCATATATATGGTGGTGGATTATTCCCAGGGATTATTCATAAACAACTGCGTGTATGTACACCTTTAGCTTTTGCTGGGAGTCTATACTTTTTTGGTGTTACGTTATTTTCACAGTCAAAAATGTAACAATTAGACGAGCTCTAGCTCTGTTAGTATTACTCGGATCGAAACTTTGTTAATAGTTTTCTTATTAAAAATTTAATGTAGAATATTTTTTGCCATGTAACATTTGTCGGTTGGACCTACCGTTTAGGAGCTATATTGGTTTAAATGAAAAAAAGTAACGTTCTGACTTGATTTTTTAATTGTTGGGGCTTATTTGAGACGCTCTATCTCTGTTAGTGTTACACCGATCGAAAATTCACAGTTTCCTATTTAGAAAATTAATGTAGAATATTTTTTTGTTTTTTTAGCAATTTGCGTTAGAAACTCCTATTTCCCTCAACTTTTTTTATTTCGAAAAATCATTTATTGTTAATTTAATTTGATTCTTTTAATTCTAAAATGTAAATTAGGAAAAGCAGTAGATTATAGATTTTCATATCCATGTTCTATTGTTTTTCCCAATCAGGGAGAAATTGAGTTTATTAATTATAGTTTTAGTGTTTCTGAAACTTAAAATTTTATGACGAATAATTATAAAGAGCTGCGTGTTTATACATCCATAGCTTTTTATGTCACCGATTAAGAAACAAATAAAATAGAATATTTAGTAGCATTTATGTTACTTATTTGTGTTTAATTGTTTTCGAGTATTTGATCCCCAAGATGGGAAACTATTTAGTTACATACATCATGTTTCCGAAACATGTAGAAAAATCGTTTAATAAATTATTATTAAAAAGTGTAGTGATAATATACATTAATTAATAAAATCATTATTTTTTTTACTTAATGCAAAATAGTTTTCGAGTAAAACAAAATCACGCCATAGACCGTTTTTATTTATTAATTCTGTTAAATTTTGGTGACCCGAAAGAAGAAACTAGGAAATTAACTTATTTTAACACATAACTAAAACATTTAATTTGCAATATTAATTTTACGAACTCAGCTGCTAAATTTGTCAATATATTATTTATAGATTTTTAAAAAATATTATTATAGACAATCTCGCTTAATAGAGATGATATTTTTAATGATTTTGTATAACCCTGTATTTTTTGAGCTAGGAAAGTAATTTTTTCTGTAAATATTTCCCTGCTTCTTTTTATTAATGTATTATTATCCTTACGTAGGAATTCTCAAAGGATGGTCATTAGAAATAAGTTTACAAATGGTTAAAGATATAATTGGATAAAAGTGCTACGTAATAAATTTATTAAAATGTATTATTTATTTATTTATTTTACGAATCATGGTGTAATGTGTTTTTTCTACTTTTTGAATAAAAAATCAAGATGGTGTGTTTGATATATCAACGGATAAAAAGAGATCTTTTATTTCGAGTTTGAAAAGGTGTTGCTTTGAATTTGTTCATAACACCTTCCTCCAGTTGTGTTTTAAATTTTTGTTACGGAATGTCATCTGTATATACAGCAATGGAAATTTTTATATGTTTGTTAAATAATAAGGGACGCAAAAGAAATAATTCGTCTCTAAACTCTTAATATAATATGAATTTCAAATGATAATCTCGAATTATTTGTTAAAGTATGAAACAGATAAATTGTATCAATATATGACCTTTTAGCTATTGAAGGAAGTAAGTCAAGCCAATCAGCTGTTTATTGTAATTTATGGTTGTGTCTGTCAACTAGGTTTATAGCTTACGCATGTCAACATTCAGCTATAAAAAATAATATCGCATTACCCTTCGTTTTGATATTATTATTTCGTTTATAATAATAATAATAATAAAGATGAAGTTAATTATTGGATTTTGTGCAGGAGAGAGCGTGGCAGAGACAAGTACGTCGTCTCCAGAGTTGGGGGCTCCAGGGTCTCCAGTCAGACCAGAGCAGACTCCAGGGAGTCCTGTCCAGGTCAACAGGTAACCATTTTTTTATTTATTTCTTATTGAAATATATAATAAATTTTATTTATTATATAAATTGTATTGATGAGCGCCGAAGTTACTAATTATTCAACCTTTTTCCCTTGTAAAAGACTATACAAAAACTAACTTAAATATTTACTACTTATATTTATATTTATATATATATATATATATATATATATATATATATATATATATATATATATGATCAGATGTCGAATTAATTGCAAAAGACTCATTTACATGACTGTAATTAGACCTGTTTGGACATACGGAGTTCAAATATGGGACTCCGCTTAACAATCTAATTCATCTCTTATCCAATCCTTGCAATTAAAAATCCTTACTTCGTTACAAAAAAACTTAAAGATCTTACATTTAACTTATCCATAAAGATCTTATAATTCCATGAGCTAACGATTGGCGGGAGGGGAGGGAAGGTCCCATTTTTGGGTTTTTCGGTTATATCTCGAATAGAGTGGGCTCTAGAAAAATATTATACAGATCAAAACTATTAATTAAATTTCTTATAAAATTGATTAATACATATTTGTCGAAGTTCTAACGGTTTTGAGATATAAGTTATTGAAAATTTATAATTGTCGAAAAAAAACGTAATTTTTACCTCACTTTTTGTCAAAGATTTGCTTCAAAGTGCCTTCGACGATCGTTTCTCAGATCAAATTAAAGTTGTAGAGCATTAAATGTACTTTAATTTCATATATACGTTTCTGGCACTTAAAGCAAGTTTTTGACAACTACACCTAACGAAGCCCTGAGGTAAAAAATAATCGCATATTTCAGGTCCAAAATTACATTTTAAAACCAACGTACTTAACTCTTCCTGTAACGAGAGAAACTTGCACAATAGTATACCTAATCAGTTCTTTTTCATTAAAAAATATCCTTTTTTCTTCCACAAGTCCATTATCCACAAGAGTTGCTTAATAGTCTCTGTCCGTCTGGAATACCAACTCATATATTAAAATTAAAAATTGGATGTCCAATTATGATTTTAATTAATCTTCAAACACCTAATCAGTGCAATTTTAACAAAGTTAAAAATTACTGTTATTGGTTAAGATATCATTGAAGGAATACCCATCCAATATTAAGTGTATTTTTTTTTTTTATTATGTGTGCTAAAATATTTAATAAGAAGAGTGTGTTTAAACCGAGAAGAGTGTGTGAGAGAAGAGAGAAGAGGGTGGTAGAGGAAGCGATGATAAGAAGGGCTAGACAAACATCTGACTCAGTAGAGCGCTTTCCCGGTTGGAGGATTTCCAAATTTCCACCCAGGTCAGAGCTGGGGTTCACAGCCCGGGAAATTCTAATATTGGGCGAGTCTTGTTCTTTTTTTAACAATCCTTCCGCGTTCCCGCCCATTCTGGCCCAACAAGTCTCAATACTACAACGCTTCGAGCGGTTTTTTGCCTTTGAAATTCGCGTTATTGAAAGAGAACAAGGGAAAACAAATGAAAAACTCTTTATCCTACATCAAAGCTTTAAAAACAAAAAAAAATAGAATGCGTAAACATACGACCATACGTGTACATGTTTTTTTTAAACAGTTTGTTAATCTTATTTATATTAATTTTCTCTATCTAAATAGCATACATTTTCTTTCGTTCTGTGTGTTACAGTCGAATTTCCATGTAACAAAACTTTAAAAAGAGGAAAATCACAGGTAGTCAGTCCAGTCAATGAGCGCTGAAATGAAGGGTGTAGAGTGCATGAAATATGCGATAATTTTCTACTTCACAGCTTCGTTAGGAGTAGTTAAAAGATAAACATACTAAAAGTCCCCGCCCCTGGGGGGTGAGCTAACGGTGGGGGGAGGGGAGAAGTTCAATGTTTTTGGTTTTTCGATTATATCTCAAAAACGATTGGCTCTAAAAAAAATATGTTTCAAATAAAAATTAAAGTTAATTAAATTTCCTGTAAAATTGAGAATATACATATTTGTCGAAGTTCCAACGGTTTTCGAGATATACGTTATTGAAAATCGCTAATTTTCGTAAAAACATATTTTTTATCTAACTTTCTGTCCAAGATTTGCTTCTAGTGCCTTCTACGATTGTTTCTCAGAAAAAAATGTCAGAATCAAAGTTGTAGAACATTAAATGTACTTTAATTTCATACTTACGTTTCAGGCACTTGAAGCAAGTTTTTGACTACTCCTAACAAAGCCCCGAGGTCAAAAATAATCGCATCTTTCATGGACTCTACAATATGTTTATTGACTGGATTAAGGTCTAAAATTACATTTCAAAACCAACGTACTTAACTCTTCCTGCAACGAGAGAAACTTGCGCAATAGTATGCCTTAACAGCTCTTTTTCATAAAAAAATATCCGTTTTTCTTTCAACAATAATTTCAAGGAGCATTATAGAAACAGTTTTAACAGGTTAAATATTAAATCTGTTATTTTCGTGATCAACTACTATGATTCACCATACAGCTGATCTAGCAAAAAATGTTATCCTAGGAAAAAATCATGTGGGGCTCAAGATTTTTTTACTTTAAATTGGGTAAACCAAACAGTTATTGACACCCTATCTTAGAAATTAGAAAAAAAAAATTTAGCAAAAAAAAATCATAAAATTCCTTTTAAATTCTACAGCTCAACTGTGTAAAAGTACTTCTGTAACTTCTGTCCGTATTTTAAAAGATATCCATAGGGTGTCAATAACTGATTTTACTTTATTGTCACTATCTTGTAAAATACATTCCAGTAATAATGTTTGGTGTAAACGTTCTTGTTTAGCTTAAAGTATAGTAATTAAGAGAAAATGGCTGTAAATTTCAACTTTATTGAACTATTCTTACTATAATTACAGCATGAATATTTCCGTAAGGGTGTAAATTATCTGGTTTATCGTACTAATAAAGGATTGATTTAAAGGTCAATTATAAAACACATTTTTCAAGTAGTACCTTCTTGATTCTAGATGTGCGTTATATTTAGATTTTATTTTTTACTTCAACGTGTCTTATGATTTGTGTACATTTATGCCTGTACTGGTAAGACAAAGAAACTCACAAATAACATACGATTTTTGTTAACTGTCCAAACAAATTTGTGGAATAAAGTTCGATTTATTCATTTTTGAAAAAGCCTAAACTTATAGCTTCATAAAAAAAAATACCATTTTAGGTTTTAATTTTCTGGCCAGTTATCATTATTTATAATAATATTTAAGATTTTCGATTATTTTTATTTTATCATACTTTTTTTTCTAGTAAGCTATAACAGCTTGCTCATCTATTTATCCAAGCAATATCGAAAAATGTTGCTGTGCAAAGCAGTTTTTTTCCTAGATGTTTTACAACCAATAGTCAAACTTCAAAGCTAAAAATAAAAAAATCTAAGTCAAACTTCAAAGCTAAAAATAAAAAAATCTAAGGTTAATTCTGCTATTTGAAATATAATAAATTTTGTTCTGGTGCCATTGCCCCTTAAGAATAATTATAATTAACAATATAATGGCGGTCTAGCAGCCGGATTATATTAAAGACCACATTTTTAGCTATTTAACAATATTAAAATTAAAATCATGATAGAAAAAAATAGTATTGCAAGAAAAAAAAATTTGATCTTAAGGCAAAAAATTTGAAATAAGGTAAGCAAATAAAAACAGATAACAATAAAAAATGCCGTAAACAGGGTTAAAATACATCTTATCAGCATAAAAATAAAAATAATAAATGTAACCTGGGATAATAATATGAGTAATGACAAAAACAAAAACAAAATTACATTGAAGTTATATATTGAATATTCCTATCTCATTGTTGAATATATTCTTCTTCTATTTGATTATTTGACTGAAAACCTAATAAGTAAAGGAAGAATCGGGATTTCAAAATATTGCGATATTTGCCAGAAAATTGGTAGGGGTTTTGAGTTGTAATTAATATAACTGACCCAAACAATAATTTTTTTTCGTTTTGGATAATTTCACATTCATCTCTGAGAAGGCTACGTTTAAAAATTCTGACAAAGCGATTTCTATTGAGAGGAGTAAGCTAACGGTCCGCCGTGTCGAGGCGGACTCCTGTGAATCAGCTGGCCTAGAATGAGTGAGAGTTCTACTGACTCATTCACTTGTCAGTATTCTCCTTTCCGTATCCGGTTCTTCAATTCCTGTCTTCGGAAATTACTTCCAAGACATAATTTCACTCACAGGAAATAATTATATGTCCCGTTTTATAAGGATTCAGTTGCAAGGAACAGTCAACATCAAAACTTTCTTAATGAATTATAAAAAAAAATATTAACTAAGTAAACAACCAGATCCTTCCATGATAAGCTCCATACCCACTCGAATCCACTAGTCTCCCAACTTGCTTCCCATTCGATTTCCTATAAACCTCCGATGCATCTAAATAGAAAACAGTTGCATCATTCGAGGGCATTGAGTAATAAGGACGCCAATGAATCCATTTATACAGTATGTACAATGAAAATATTTCTAGTTATTGGAAGTTATTGACATGTCAGTTCAAACATTTTCCACATATTTACTTGGTGTATTTATTGTATATAGTTGTAAATATCAATAAATAAATAACAAAAAAAAATAACTATTAACTATCTCACATCCCTTCCACGTTGCGGATTCAACCATAGTTAGAGTTGAGCTTTGGGACTCCACTAAACCTTCGGAAAATCCTCAATGCTCCTTATTATGTTACAAGCTTAGACATAAAGATCTTGAAGTTCTATATGTTGCTGATTTGGTCGAAACCAGATACCTATCCTTTCATAACATACTACATACCCACTCGAATCCTCTATTCTCCCAACTTGCCTCACACTTAATTCCCGATAATCCTCCGAGGTGTCTGAAATGAAGATGACTAAAAAACCTTCTAATGTAGAATTTTTATTGAAGTGCTGGTGCTACTAGTTAGAAGTTCTTTATTTGATATTGACAAGTCGTTTTAATCATTTTCCACACATATGCTAGATGTACAATATATATTGTATACAATTATCAATACATATTTAACAAAAAAAAAATAATAACTATCTACTATCTCCCATCCCTTCCACGTTGCGGGTTCAACCGTTGTTGAAGTACTTCACACCGAGAAGCAGTGGGAGGGATGGAACTGCAGGGTCATGTGTCAAGGGCCACTCCTAGCCCTCCAAGTTAGGGGTTAGTCATAAGGCTAATAACCCTGTCTTGTCAAAAAAAAAAAAAAATCCCATAATATTGGTCTCAACTTTTTAAATTGCGTACGTATGCCGACACTCATTTGGTCTTCATAGTTAGCTTAATTGGAAACATAGGGTTACCTGTGGTGTAGTGGTTAGCATAGCAACCTACTAAACCCAAGATCGCGGGTTCGCAGCCCGGCAGGTTTTTAAAGGGAGTAAAAAATCCTTACCTATGCCGTCCTTCGGAAGGGACGTTAAATAGGGGTCCCGAGCCTGTGCGATGTCAGGTACTCGTTAAAGATCCCTATCCTAATTATACCTGGATAGGCAAAATTTAGGACTCCCACCGTAGCATCGTCCGATTAACCATAGCAGCATAAAGTGACGTTAAACGAAATAAACAATAATTAACAAACACTGTGACAAATTACAGGATCTCCATGTTTACTGTACTAGACCACATCTGAACAAAATACGGCATAGTTTATGACCATCCCAATAGACTCAAACTGTATGAGTCATACAAAACATAGCTAATACGTAATTGTGATACTGGTTTTAAGAGCTAAAAAGTCAGAAGCAAATAAGTAACAATGAGATCTTTATGGATAATTTTATTTGTGGTATAATAAGGAGCATTGAGGATTTTGGATTGTAAGGATTGGATAGTTTGAATGTTTAGTGGAGCCCCATAGCTCAACTCCGTATTTCCAAATGGATTTAATTATTGCCATGTAAACAAGTCTTTTCTAATTTATTGGGAGCTTTGAACGCTTGTCTAGTAAATGATGGACTAGTCGGAAACGACGAACAGTTTCTTGTCCTTTAAGTCTGGTACGTGATATAATAAAATTAAAAGTATAATAATATTTCTGTTCAATATCGTATAAGTAAATAATCGATTTCGCGAAAATATGTAAGTTCCGCTTCCGGGTGGATTTTCTTCTTATAATCGATGTATGTTATTCCCGTACATATTGAGAAACAAATAGATACACACGTAACTGAGGGTAATTTTGTTAAAAAACATTTATTTACTTGGAAAAAAAACATTTAAATTAGACCGAGATACTTAAAGCGCAGATCAATACCTACCTTGGTGATTAAATTCTGTCATTGGGAAGTAAGAGAAGGGGAATCCTTGAGGGACGCCCGCTTCTGGGACATCTTCAATGGAACGCGGAATGTCCTCATATTTTTTTCGCAAATAACGATGATATCTTCCAGTAATAATTATACAAAACACAGAACTGTGTTTTTCTACTTAAATTATATAGATAGGTATGTTTTACACTTTTTTTCAAGTGTAGTTTTAATTTTATTTTTTTATTACTTTTTAAAATACTCGCCACTTCATAATCACTTTTCAGACAAATTTGTGTTGGGAATACTCACTTTTTATGTAAAATGTAATTTTATAAGTAATATGGAGATTTTAAACGAAAATAATATACATGTTTACTTCATACATTATTTCGTGTTTTCGAATCGAACTCACAAAATAAAGTAATTTTTTAGAAAAAAACAAAACATAACTCTACTTCAAGATTAAACCTACATGTACAAACTTAAACTAAAAAGTAAAAAAATAATATTTTAATTACTTCGAAACAGAAAGCATTAAAGCACAATCAAAGAAATTATCAATACTAATAAACCTATTCAAAATTTAAGATCTGTTATTTTTGGAGTCGGTGCCAACCAAAACAAACAGAATTTGAAAAAAGCTGGTAATTGTAAAGATCTCCCCACTATTTCATCACCGCCACACCGCTGTCTCGTGCCATTCGAAAGATTGTTGAAAATGCAGGATTAAACTGCCCTTCTTGGTAGTCACAGACTCCAAAATAACTAATCATACATTATGAATAGTTATATAAATATCGATAATTTTGTACTCTTTGTTTCCAACTAATTAAAATATTATTTTTTGTGCTTTTTAGTTCAAGTTTGTACATGTACATTTAATATTGAAAAAGCAGGCTTCAATAAAGTTATACAAGTTACACAGGTTGTTTCAAAACATAAAGCTAGCTACAAAATAAATATATAATAACATGCGTTAGATTATATACTACATATAATTACAAAATCAAACTCCTCCATATTTTGTAATTATATGTAGTATATATTCTAACGCATGTTTTTATATATTTATTTTGTAGCTAACTTTATGCTTTGAAATACCCTGTGTAACTTATATAATTTTATATAAGTCAAAATCAAACTCCTCCTTATTTTGTAATCTTATTAAAAAATTAATAGTAACAGTCTAATAGAAATATATCCATAAATATAACAGTAATTGGTTTCTCTTAGTTAGTGAAATAAAGACTTAATTTTGTTTCTCTCTGTAACAAAGGTTTTATTTACAATAGATATTTATATTAATTACAAGCTGTTAGCTGTTAATACAAGACATTCACTCACCTGTGACAAATGAAACTACATTTAAAGCACTTATTTCGATGTTGTTTATATATTCGGAGTTAATATTAATGTAGTCGTAAAGGTTAATTGTTTATAATAATAACAATCCACTCTTATCATTAACAGCTGTTTATTCTGGCTTCTAATAGGCATTCTGGGTAAAGGTTATTGCATCATGGGTAACTTAAGAAAATCACTCGTATATGAATGAAGTGGTTTTCTTTACATACATCTATAGATGATTAAGTGTAGTCTATTGTAAATAATTTAACAAATTACAATATTTGGCAAATATAAACTCCCCGTCAAAAGTATTGCAACACCCATAATTCTTGAGATTATCCTGGTTTTTAACTTAATCCATACTTGGTTTATATTCATTTTAATATTATTTATTAAACGTGAGACATTAAGGATTAGACACATCAATGTTTTTCCCTGTTAATAACAAACGATGGAATTTCAAATTATATTTTTCAAATTTCCTTCTGTCCATGTTTATCATTCGTTTCGTTATTTACAAGTATGCCAAGACTAGTGAAGCAGTCATTCAAGCCAGCGGGGGCAATATGTCTTACTAAATATAAATTAAGAATTTAAAAGTTAAAGTTGTAAAAAAAGAAAATTTTCTTTAAGTAAGTTTTCTAACTTTTTTGTTTATTGGAAGAAATATTGTAATTTATTTTAATAAAAATTGTTTATGTCTAGTTAAGGAATGTTTATTATAGACTTCAGAAACTTTCTTTCTTATTAAAAAACAGATGTTTTTGTAAAATTCAAATATTTCCAAGTGTTGCGATACTTTTGACGGGGTGTTTACATGAAATTAAATTGTAACAAAAATTGCTAGTAGCGCGATTTTTTTTTTGTATACACTAGTGTGGGGGGGGGGGCGAAATATTGAAAGATCGGAAACCACTATCCTAATATTGTTTCCATGATTGAACGTTCTGCTATCTCCACAATAATAATATGAATCCTTGTATCATTATTGTCCACAAAGCGATAATTCTCGACCAGCATATTCCACCCTCATCGTCCCTCTTCAAACCCGTACCCTCATCCAGACATGCCCTCATCGTCGAACTCTCCCGCCCCGAAAACGTAAATCGCTCCCGTTGTAATGGGCACTTATGTTGATGAATAGCCCTGATTATGATTGGACGAAATCGAATTTCGGTTCTAGCTTTCGCTGGAGAAAGTCGTGTTCAAACAAGGGAAGTGAAATTGACCGGACTGAGTCCATTGACATTTCAGCGACGACACCTACTCATTGTCTGCCTCAACTTTCTAGCTTAGAAGTTAATCTTTTAAGAACGGATTTTTTTTTTCATAATTCGCTTGTCTTCTAATCGTTATTCTCTTTTTTATTATCTGTTGGGAAAGTGAACTAAGTGCTATCAATTCGACATTAATAACCGTTTATTTTACCTGAAAGTTTTCCTATCAATTAGTGATAAGAAAAAAATAAAACCTTAAAGATAAAAGTTCTATTAAAAATTGTAAAAGAAAACTATAACAAATCAATATTTTACTCCTCAAAATTCAATCCATTACTACTTCTAAAATATTCATCGGGCTCCACTAAACCAATCATTTCCTCTCCTATCCAATCCTTATAATCCAAAATCTTTCAATAAATCCTCAATGCTCCTTACTTCGTCACTAACAAATTTATACATAAAGATCTGAATGTACCGTATGCTGTTCATTTAGCCCAAACCAGATACCTATCCTTTCATAGCAAACTTCATAATCATTCAAATCCATGAGTATCACAGTTGCTTCACACTCTATTCCAGATAACTCTCTGAGTTGCCTGAAAAGAAGATGGCCTCGAGACCTAAAGAGAACCAGAATTTATAAGTGCTACCAATAAGTAGTTTCTTTACAAGTAATTGACATGTAATTTTTAACTTTATCATCAAACGTACTTGATGTATTTGATATTATATTGTATACAGTTGTAAATTTCAATAAATAACTAATAAAAAATAAAAATAATATATTTTCTTCGACTCACTTAGAGCGTATTCTAAAAAATCACCTTATTTTACTTTACACTCTTTTCAATCGGCTTAGAACCTCATTAATAGTAGCCCAGTCAATAAACACATTGTAGAGTCCATGGAATATGCGATAATTTTTGGCTTCATAGCTTCGTTAGGAATAGTTAGAAGGTAAACATACTAAAAGTCCCCACCCCTGGGGGGTGAGCTAACAGTGGGGGGGAGAAGTTCATTTTTTTTTTTTTTTCGATAATAACTCAAAAACGGTTGACTCTAGAAAAATATGTTTCAAATAAACATAAAAGATAATTAAATTTCCTATAAAATTGATAATGTATAAATTTGTCGTTATTCCAATCGTTTACGTGATAATCGTTATTGAAAATCGGTGATTTTCGGGGAAAAGAAATGTCCACGCACTTTTTGTCAAACTTTTGTTTCTAGTACCTTCCACAATCGTTTCTCAGAAAAAACATCAGAATCAAAATTGCAGAGCAATAAATTTACTTTAATGTACTTTTCTGGTATTAGAAGCATATGTTCAACAAAAAGTGAGGTAAACATTTTGTTTATTTCTAAAATTAAAGATTTTTAATAACGTATATCTCGAAATCTGTTGGAATTTCGACGAATATGTATAGAATTAATTTTATAGGAAATTTAATGAGCTTTAATTTTGATTAGTAGCATATTTTTCTAGAGTCCACCGTTTTCGAGATATTATCGAAAAACAAAATTGGGGCGTTCTCCCCTCCCCCCACCCTTAGCTCACCCCCCAGGGGCGGGGACGTTTAATATGTTTACCTTCTAACTATTCCTAACGAAGCTATGAAGTCAAAAATTATCGGATATTCCATGCACTCTACACCCCTCATTTCAGCACTCATTGACTAGACTATAGGTGAATTTAAAAAAGAAAATAATTCAAAAAGATGTTTTATCAAGTCCCCACTTTAATATGTTTATCTGTAGCAACCTCATTTTAACTCCACAGATGTCCTAAATTGTAGTAAAGCGCTTGAGATGGCGAGGTAGTGAGCCAGTACGGAACTACTATTTTATGGAATTTGACCTGAAACGCCTTTCTAAAAACATTTATGCAACGCTTTTTAATTTGCTGATTTTTTTGGTGGGAAGAATCTCAGAGACTATTCGGAAGAGGAGATTGACGTTTTTCAGACATTTGTGTTTTGTTGAATGAACGAAATCTGATCAACAAAACAGACATTCAACTACCTCTGAAAGACGAGGACCACTACAGCGTGGATTAAAGAATTTTGGGAAAGACCTGGAACAGTTGAATATTACAGAGTCACAAATGTTGGAAAGAGGTACATTTGGGAGTGGAGTGGAAGTGTTTCGAGCTGAAGGAAGACCTAAGAGAAGCGGACGAACGTGGACAGAAGATCAAAAGAAGCAGGCCAGTGAACGCATGAAAGACTACTGGAGACAGAGGAAACTAAATGCAATAGAAAGAATAAGAGGAAATAGTTGTAGCGTGATCCTAAGTGGTCAATTCGCGTGTAATAATAATAAAGATTTAGTATGAAATAAGTAGTGCACCCTCTCGCGTCTACATACCCTTGGTAGCTTTACTCCTGAAGTCCTGCGTCAATTGAATTATCATATAAAGTGTAATGTTTGTAAAATAAAATAATGAAACACAATGGTGCTCAAACTGAATATTCCTTGTATGCTGCATTTTGTATATTGCTGAAAAGGACACATTAGGTAGTTATTATGAGTATTGTATTTTCTGAAGTATCTTATTTTCATATTTTTTTTTTCAGGTCGTTAACCCCCGAGAAGTCCATCGAGGTGCGCGTGAAAGAAGAGCTCGTTTTCGACGGCGGCGGGCCGGCGGGGTTCTGGAGGTCGGCGAACGGTAGGGGGGAGATGAGGCCCCCCCGGCCCGCTGCCCCCAGGCCCGCCCCCACCGTCATCATGGGCGAGGCAGGGGGTGTGAGGACCATGGTATGGTCCCAACCCACCGAGCAGCAGCCTGGTCCTTCCACCCCCGCCTGGCCGATACCAAACCAGGAGGAAACTGCAGCTCAGCTCTTGCTCACTTTGGGTAATAAACACTACCATAATTATATATTACGTTTTATATTTATTATTATTATTTGTGAATGAGCCCATTAGGACTTCGCATAGTACTCCAGAGGCTTTTCCTTTCTTCGTGCCCACACTTCCTTCATTCTTCTGCTGTGGGCTTCTTTCCTCTCTTGAGACCATGTTGTTCCTATCTTCTTCTTAGGTTTCTCCTCCTGGTCAACTTGCCACTTGTAAATTCTGGACCTGTAAACTACTCTATTTCTAATATCCTCTGATGTGATTCCGGCTAGTTTGAGATCAGTTTTGATTTCACCAATCCACTTCATTGGGCCTGTTTTCGATTTACTCCTTTGTACGTAGAATTCAACTATTCGCCTAGTAAGCCTTGCTGGGTTCATTTTCTAGATTTGTCCATAGAATTTTATTCTGCGTTTTCTAACGTTAATGTGAATATTAGATTATTCTTTGATTACTTCCGAGCTGGTACTGTTCGTCTACAAGTTTTGTGCCTATAATCTTTCTTATAATTTTGCGTTCCTTTTTTTGAATGTTTTCTATAGCGGATTTCCCATCCAGAATTAGTGTCTCTGACCCATAGAGGCATTCTGATTTTATGACTGTATTGTAATGTAGTTTTATGTACTTGGAAATACATTTTTTGTTGTAGATATATTGGATAAGTCCATATGCAGTGTCCATCTTTAGTTATCTAGCTTCGTTGTCTTTCGTTTTTTTTTTTTTTTATAGAACTTTTCTGGACCTACTTGAATACCTATTAGAACTTTAGGAAACAACGAAATATTCGAACAACGTATTCAATCCTTCCTGAGAACCGTAACCAACGCACCTTACATGGTGACCTCAATATACTTTTTTTCCTAGAATCCATACCCGACAAATTTCTAAACTTTTATACAAAACTTACTTATCCTCCAATAATACTTTCTCAACAAAATATTTATTTATTATAAAAACAAATGGTAGAACTTTAAGTTTTTCACCTGTCATTTTGGCGTTAAAATTCGTAGAAGAGGGTGTTCCCTTTGAGTCGAAGGATGCAAACATAAAAGAATGGCGACGTGTTATCGAGAAGAAAGGGCACTATGGATTTTTTTTTTTTTTAAACTATTTATTGATATTTACAACTCCATACAGTACGCATCAAGTAAATTTGAGGAAAATGATTATAATGTCGTGTAAATCACTTCTGAATAACTACTCATCAGTAGCACTTCAATAAAAGTTCTAAACTAGAAGGTGTCTTGGCCATCTTCTTTTCAGACGCCTCGGTGGGTTATCAGGAACCGAGTGTGAAGTTAGGAGATTAATGGCTTCAATTGGAAGTGCAGTTTACTATGAATGGATTGGTATCTGGTTTGGGCTAAATCAGCAACATATAGAACATTGAGGTCTTTATGGATGAGTTTTTTTGACAAAGTAAGGGGCTTTAAAGAGTTTTTTGTATGATCCAAAAAAAAGTTCACTAGAAACGCTGTTAGAGTTCTGTGCTTTGGATAGTACTTAAATATGGGTTTTTCGGTTGACTCCGTTTGGTTATACTGTCACTCAAGTGAGGTTTTATTGCCGCCAGGAAGTCGTCTAAGTCGGTCAAAAGGTATAATATAATAAAAATATTAACAATAACAAAGATATACCAGAGGCTGTTGAATAACGAAACTATGTAAGAAGGAATGAAGACATAACATCCTGTTAGGTAATATATTTTTTATTTAACATGTTTCATTGTAAATTAAATTAACAGGAGACGAACTAAACAAATAAACTTATTTATCATCTTCTGAATCGCTGCAATCAGAGCCACCTTGATACCACAGAGACCAATGCCTTTACAATTAATCATCAGTAATTATTTTCTTAGTGATAATCTAACTCTCACTATTTTTCCGTGTCCGTGTCAAGGAACCTTTATCTCAATGTCAAAAAGCATGACCATCCTGTGTTTTTCTGCGTGTTTTCTCTTGTCTGTATCACCAATTACTAGATTTTTTAATATTTTCATAAAACGATACTAACTTGTTCAGTAATACATTTCTTTTAAATTCGGATGTAATAGTCTTTTTTTATGTTTTTTATCGCATAACAGTACGGTTATGACAACTGAAGAAAGATTGGATTCGGCGGAATACGACAGTACATTGTGAGTTAAGTTCTTTTATGTCAGTTTGAATAATCTGTTGTAACTCATTGGAGCTGTTCTCATTTTCACGGCATAACGTCAATGGATAGTTCCATGAATCGGCTTTAACAGGACTTTCACTAGAATTCTGTAGCACGAACATTGCGGCTCACGCATTCATGACGGAAAAGCGACAAACTGGATATTCAAACAGCACAAATCTGCCCTCGTTTTCCCGTTCATCGGATGTTTCCCACATCTATTCCAGGAAGCTGGATGTAGCACGAGTTTTCGTTCTGTGCCAATGCATAATCGATTCCCCGTTTAGCACTGCGCTAAAGAACAGTAGAAACGTATTCGCTGAAAAATATGTGAAAATCAACTAAATTTCAAAAACAAAATTAGCTAATATTTTAATTATTTCATTCAATCATTTGAACTCCAATTTAATTAACTTCATTAACTTAATTTACCCTCTGTTATGATTTAATTAAGTTCATGGAGCTATTTCTTGAAACTTAAAACTGTATAGAAAATAAATTAAAACGCACTTAGTAAATGTGGTGATAATGGCCATATTGACATGTCGATTGCCTTTAACAATAAAAAAAGTTCTATATTAGAAGGTCTCGAGGTCATCTTCTTTTCTGACGCCTCTGAGGGTTATCCGAAATAGAATGGGGAGCGAGTTGAGATAATAGTGGATTTGAATGGTTATGGAGTTTTCTATGAAAGGCTAGGTATCTGGTTTGGGCTAAATCGACAACATATGGTACATTACGATTTTTCTGCAGGGTATATTTAAAGGTGAAGCTAACGGAAATGATGGTTAAGTAATTTTCCTAAGGAATGTTTGCAATGTTGAGTCATACTTTGTGGATAAGTTTTGTTAATGAAAAAGTAAGGAGCGTTGAAGATTTTTCGAAGGATTTTGGATTATAAGGATTAGATATGAGAATAAATTTGATGATTTACTGGAGCCCCAAAGCTGAACTCCGTATGTCCAAGTCTCTTGTGATAAGTTGTAGTAGAAAGTAGAAAATTAACTTTATTCTGGGACAACTTGTCTCCTAAGAATAACATATGATTAAAATACATAGGACAATCGTCTGGCTATGATAATTATCAATAAAAAATAATAATAATAAAAATTGATTAATAATTAAATTATGAGTTACAAAATAAATGAGAAATCTTCTAAAAGGATACATCTTATTTTTACTATTATAATGTAAATAACATAAATATTTATATTTACATTTGCTCGGAAGATTGAAAATTCAGGAGGTAAAGAAATATATGATGTTTAAATGAAGTAAGAGTGGAGCTTTTTCGAATTGAGATGGGCAATGAATTCCATAAAGAGGAAGCACGGATAATAAAGGATTTCTCGATGGATGCAGTTCGATGCACCGGAGTGTACAGGTTGACGGGTTGGGTTCTGGTATTTAAAAGGCGGATGGAGGAGCGCAGAGGAGGTCATGAGTATAGGTGGGTTTTTTGTTTTCAATGATTGAAATATGAATTTACCTAGGAAGTATTGACGTCGGAATCGGGGGTAAAGCCACCCAATTTCAGAATATCTGTGAGATATGTGAGAAATCTCGAAAATAAATCTAATGAAACAGTGAAAAAATAAATCAAAAGGTTTGAACGTTTGTCCAGTAAAATGTTGAAGAAGTCGAAAATGACTGTCCGTTTTTGGTCGTTTGAGTCTTAATTGGGCTATTAATATTATTTTGTGCACTTTTCGTTGCTCATTGTTGTGATCTGTGGATTTTGAACATCTTTCAGCTTGTTCGCTGGTTGATTGATGGTTGATCCTCCTAGGTTGATTCCTGGACTCTATTAGCCCCTTTGTCATCCTAACCCTTGACTCCTTGGATTGTTGCAGGACAAGAGGGGAGCAGTATGAGCCCAGGGAACCCCCCAGGCGGCGGTAGCGGGAGGGCGCTGAACATGGAGCGGCTGTGGGCGGGAGACCTCTCGCAGCTACCCGGAGCCCAGCAGCTGACCGCCCTCAACCTCTCTTGGGCTAAGCCTGGACTCCACCAGGACAAGCAGCAGGAGGGGGACATCGAGGAGGAAGACCAGCCCATGATCTGCATGATCTGCGAGGACAAGGCCACTGGTCTCCACTACGGGATTATCACCTGCGAAGGGTAAGTCAATCTCAATTATATTATATTAGCTCTAAAGTTATTTATTACTGAGCCAACAATTAGCGTTGTCTTAGACCTAACCCAATCTAACCACCACAGAATTAAAATACCCAGAGACTAAAATAATGTTAGGACATTGCCTTATTTAATTGAGATATACATAGAGAAACGTTAGGATTGGAACTTTTAACCCCGGATTTAGAACTCCATCCTTAGGTACTTATTACAAACTAAACTATACTTCAATTAGGATTGTTGAATTAATTGCCACTTCTATTGGAATTTTTTTTTTTTTTTTTTTTTTTTTTTTTTTAAATTTTATGGCATTGGAATTATCCATACAGCCAATTATTATGCTATCTATTTAGTTCTTTACTAATTCAATGTTAGATATATTTATTTATTGAATATAAATATTGGGTTATGCTGATTATTTCTTCTGGTTTGTCTGTTGCTAGTACTTTTTTATATCGTATATTATTATTATAAGGTTTTAGAAAATTAAGAAACTTTTCTCTTTGGTTTTTGTAAGCCGGGCATTCAGTGGAATTGGAATATTTTCATTAAAAATTGGAATTGTTTCATTAAAAAAACTAGTTGCGAATGTTAAACACTCATCTTCAGTTCTAAAACACACACAACTTTTAGTAAAACACATCAGCACTATGTTACATGGATTAAATATTTATGAATCATTATAAATAAAAAAAATCGTTTAAAACCGATCTAGATGTTTGTTTAAATGACCAGGTAAACATCCCTAATAGCCCCATTTTAACTTTGGTTAAACTGTTCTGTTATGGAACGGAAAAATCCAATGATTCTTAGGGAAAATCCCAAGGTAAAAACCCCCAACATTTAACCTACCTGGCCCTTCTCCCTTCTACGATGGATATATTTCAGATTTCAGTTAGATATCCTCAGGTGATTACCAATATATGATTTCTAAATTATGTATGTTTTAGAATTGAAGATGAATGTTTAGCATTCGAAACTAGTTTTCTAATAAAATAATCTCAATAGAAGTGGCAATTAATTCATCAATTCTAATTGTATTGATCCTTCTATACCATCATGCGTACCTAGTAAACTATACTTCTTATTCATTATCTAATTAATCTGTTTTGCATTGATTTTTCTAGGTTTTTTTTTTTAAATGTCCCATGTTCTTTTTCAACGATACTTTGATAAACTCTGTTCTAATTACTACTTGGCTATACAAAATCTGTGATTTGGCTAAATCCTAATGAACTTTTTTTTGATAAATTATGTTAAAACTCATCTCAAAACTTGATAATAGTTAAATCAAGGGTGGAGCCTGGATCATAGTTAACGCGCTTCAAAAAAAAATGTAGTGGTACCCTATCAACCATCCCTTACCAAAAATCCCAGATTCGAACCTGCCTCAAGTAGAGAGGAATTAATGTTGCCGATATGGCATGGTAGAGAAGGTAATAAAATAAAATAGGTATATCAAATACTTACAATAATAACTATAGCCTTGTTTCGAATCGCGTCTAGGAGAATTGAATTTTTTTTTGTGGTACCCACGGAATGATTCAACAAGTTTACAAGGGAATCCATTAGAAAAGAACCAAACAAATGTTCATTATTAATGCAATAATGTTTATTACTATCATTTTTTTTCTCTTCTATATTTTAATCGATAGGAACATCTTATTTTAAAATATTATGCACTTCGCTAACAAGGCCTTGTGAGGATTTGTCTCTCAAGTGAGCGTAGCGAGTAGAAGTTGACAACTGTGCCAAAATTAGTTAAATGGGACGCAATGGATGAGTAGTAAACATATCAGGATTGTAATCGTAAAATATATTGTTGATCAAACATGGAGAATATCAGTTGCAGGCGTGACTGACCAGTATTTTCCAGTTGTACTGAAAATTATAATTTAAAAACAATATAACAATCATGAGTAAAATATATAAGATATATTACATTTATGTACGTTGTATTTTGAGGCTATCACATAATTATCTTTATCATCTTCGAAACGACAAAACAAAGTCCTTAACAAAATCCCTTTCCTGAACAAAAGATGTTATCTTCCTTTAGCCATTGCGTTTTATTTTGATACAGCGATCAAAGCTTTAATAGTTTCATGAATATTAAAAGTGATAAAAATGTTTTCTAATGGTTTCCTCGTTGGTTTTTTTCATCAACTTTTATTCATCTATTCGTCCTGTCGGCGCGGTAGAATCGATTTTCATCCCATTAACCTTGAAATGGGAGTTATTGTCAAGATTCCAGGTTCACCTGTTACTTGTTATTTTCAAATCCACCTTTTTATTCAATTTAAAAAACGTATTTCATCTGTAACTAATTGGATCCAAGTTTGAAAAGATTGTGTTTTCAATTTGGGATCACTTATCTGTTAATATTTTGCTTGTAAATATCTAATTTTATCAAATAAATTTGATGATAATGTTGTTATTACCATAAATGTTATCTCTTGGCGTTGGAACAATGCTGTATAACTAGCCCACTCTCGATCTAAAAATGAAAGCTGTAGTTTCCGCCCTGGACTTTCTCTATTATATCCCCCCACTGGTCTAGCGCTTCAAAGAGAAGCAACACTATTTTTATTAAATACAAATAAAATTTACTATAAATACTTTTTGTACTTAGCAAATAAATGAATATGAGATGTAATATAAGAATCATGTGAGTAATTCTTCAACATGCTTGCCATTCCATATTTCAGGTAAATCTTTATGTATTTCTCATGTAGAGAAAATATTCGTCTAGATTAGACTTAAATTAAACGTTTGAGAAGTAACCAAGCCAAAGAAGTAAATACATTTTTCATTAGGATTGATGAATTAATTGCCACTTCTTTTGGAATTATTTTATTAGAAAACTAGTTTTGAATGCTAAACATTCATCTTCAGTTCTAAAACATACAAAATTTTCAAAACATATACCCTTTAGTATATATAATCCATGTAACAAAGTACGGGTGTTTTGAAAATTATATATGTTTTAGAACTGAAGATGAATGTTTAGCATTCGAAACTAGTATTCTAATAAAATAATTCCAATAGAAGTGGCAATTAATTCATCAATCCTAATTGTATTGATCCTTCTATACCATAATGCATACCTCAAGTATATTTTTTAAATCTATTTATTGATATTTACAACTGTATACAATATATACAACAAGTAAATTTGAGGAAATTATTACAATGAATTGTCGGTAACATGTAAAGAACCTCTCACTAGTTGTACTTCAATAAAGGATCTAACATTTGAATGTCTTTCGCCCATCTTCTTTTCAAACGCCACGGAGGATTATCGGGTATTGATTGCGAAGTAACTCCCACCTTACCTAATCAATCAGCAATGATTTCGAACGGGTATGGAGTTTGCTATGAAAGGACAGGTATCTGGTTTGTGCTAAATCAGCAACATATGGGACTTTAAAATGTTTATGGATAAGTTTATTTGTGACCTAATAAGGGACATTCAAATTTCTCTTAAATATGATTTAACGAAAAAAATAAAATTAAAAAAAAAGGAACATTTAAGAGTTTGAATTGAAAGGATTGGTTATAAATAAAATAATTTTTTTTCTCATTTTCTTCCTCTAGAAACCCATAGTCGCGAAACCACATTAAAGACTTCGATGAAACGTAACGAATATCTGAACGTTAATTAGAAATTGTAAATAAATATACAGATATCTATTGAATGTGAAATGCATTAAGATATCCATAGTAGTCCTTTTTTTACAGCCACATTAATCTTGTATGCCCGATTTTAAAGCTCTTTGATATACGAGTATAAAAGATGCCTTTTTGATTTCATTATTTAGTCAGCAGTTTATTCCTCCATAAATTTCTTTTAGTTCTGGCTAAACTCAACTGGCCAAGGTCGAGTGGCTGTAAATCACTTAAATGGTATTGGAAAACCTAAAAATCCATCTTGGAACGACAAAATATGTTTAAAAAAAAAAAAAGGATTAATCTTGGAAGTTTTGTTTGTTTTGATATTCATATGTTTTTGGTGTTTTGTTTTACTCGTTTCAGTTTAATATACTGTTTTACTTATTAACACTAATAATTTTCTTGAAAACAGCTCAAATCACTTCTAATGATTAGTTTCTACTTTTTTAGAATCATTTTAATAGATACGTAACATGGTTCCATTCATATCCATTTCATAAAATTAAAAAAAATAAAAGTATTCTCTTTTTTTTTTCAAAAAAAGATTATATCACGCATAATAAACAACTTTCAAGAATTTTTCACCACATTCTTCTCAAAATATTAGCTGTTATCATATAAACTATGAAGTTGGATGGAAATTCAATAGATAATTTTCAATGAAGTATAAATTAACTAATTGGTGTAACTAATTAAAACTTTGTTTTTTTAATTTTTATTTTGATTAAATATATTATAATATTTTATTGATGTTTTTCTTAAACAGGAAATATATACAATAATAATAATAATAAAATCAATTAATGTTAGAATGAATACCTATAATAATGGTTGAGGAATAGCTTACGTAACAGTTCTTATTTTTATTATTTGTTAGTTCTATTGTCATAATATTAGTTATTCTACGATAAAAAATGAAAATAAGTTATGATTTAAAGAAAGGAAAGTTATTAGGTCACGCATGCGCGGTATCAATTACGCGAATGTTGACAGCCCAGTTACTCGATACGTCACTAGTAATGTCAACTGTTCTTTTGTTTTTTTGTTTTTTTTAAATGAGGGCTCATTTTACAAATTAAATTCGTTAAAAGCATTCATGTGCATGAACTGTTACTTTACAGCTATATTAATCTTATATTTCAGTTAAATCTTTTAAATATTTCAATGGATGATGCAATTTTGATCTCGTTATTATCTGTTGGTTTATTCTGTCTTTACTGCCTCGTTGGGTAAGTTAAATTATAATGAATAAGACCCTGAAAGCTTTGAATCACTTAAAACGGAATCGGAAAACGAAAATGAAAAAATTCCACAAGCCTTACGAACTTTGAATTACACGCAAGGAATTCATCCTCCAGTTGATTTCCTAACACGGTGACGTCATGCCTAAAGCAGGGATTGAAAGACAAGGGGTAAGAATACTCCAATAAGAGCCATTTTATTAGATCTTAAGCCCCGCCCTCCACCACGCCTCTCCGTCCGTCCGAAGGTTTCTACTTGTAAACACATTTCCAAGCAAGGACAAACAAAAAAAGGGGGGTAAACTACAATGGAGGAACGTTCGTTCCACAAGAGCTCGCCAGGTAAACACGATAATGATCTACGCAAGATACACAACTGAGGAATTGCGTGCTTTGAAAGCTGGGAAATTTGTTGAGACGGTTAAATAACAAGTGAATAGCGCAAGGTTCTTAAGTTTCGACAACTTTTACAGGTGAATTGAACTTGAAAGTGTGTTACAAGTTTAACCAATACATTGTAGTATCCAGGAAATTATTTAAATTCCTGCAATTTCAACTATTTCAAATTAAATTCGATCATAAACTGCCTATTAAGTCGGTTTTATAACGCTAATTTTGTTTTTATAAACTTTCAACATCTTTTCCCACGCTATTCTTCAATAATTTCTTTTTATCCCTTCTGTAAATCTTTAAACGATCAACTCACTAGGAATCGTCTGAACAAGTGACTAATTTAAAATCCTATTATAAAACCGAAATAGTAAACTGCTCGCCTACAACTCCTTAAAATTTATACAAAATATAATTTCTAAACTTTTAATTAATCACATCTCATTTAAAACACTAAATCATTCTCATTTGGGCTTTCTAACTTGAGAATTATTAAACTACTTGATGATCGAATATTTCCCATATCCTTTGTGTAGATCTTTAATATATCACAATTAAAATTATTCATTATGTTTCTATTGTCCCATATTAAGATTTCATGAAAGCAAGGAACGATTTATTTAATTAAGCTTACATATACGGTTATTTTTTATTTATTTTTTGATCAAATGCAAAACTTGCTAGGCATAATAATTTAAGTTCTTCAATATACTTTATAACAACCAGTATCTCATATTTTTTTTCAAAACTTTCCATTTAATAAATTTCGTAAAGAACGAGGAACAGATTTTGTATAACTAAAATAATATTAGATTATAGCATATTCAAATGTTTTAACTGCTTTCACAAATTTAAAAGTACCAAGTATAGATCATGCAACCAGTGGAATATCTTATCGCATTATCTAGGAGACTTTCATTATCTTTGATTGGCTGATATCTTTGTCAGCTGTTTATTAGAAAGTCAATCAGTATTGAAGCATTCAATATCCAGCTGATTGGTTCAAAGTGTTCGATTCGCAAGATTTAAAATTATTAACTCTGTAAATTAATTTTATTAATTTATTAGAATATTAATAGAGTATACCACAAAAAAATAAATAAATAAATAAATAAATAAAAAAAAGAGTGGATATGTTATTTAAATGTTACAAACCATAATTATTATAGTGGTAAGGTCATATAAATGCTATTGACCTGTAGAATTATATGACCCTAACATCAATCAGTGGCATTTAGTACTATATTTTATTCAATCAGAAAATTATTATTATTAATAATTAATTTACTTTTGTGGAAATAATAAACTATTTTCTTTCTTATAAACACTACAATCTGCCACACTAAAGACCAAATTAATTGTGCTGTAATTAAAAACATTAGTTGCATATTCACTGACAGATCAACGTATAATTAAATAAAGATTTAACTATGATTTGATCATAAAATTATAGTATATTTATAAAGGAAATGAAAAATAATTTAAATTTTAAATTTATTCAACAGAGAACTCTTGTTATTTTATTTATTAATTTATTTTAGATTATTCTACTTTGCCCTAATTGGATAGGTACCGTGTTTCATTTAACTATAACTTTTAAATTTGGGTTGAATTTATTATTAAATTATCTTCGTTGAATAGATTTTTGTTTTAATATGGAATCCAATTGACAAAATAATTCATTGATAATTTTACTCTGAACATTTTTTTTTTTTTAGTGTTTTCTTCCAGCAGTAATCCTGTTGGAAGGGATTTTATTCTTTTCTGTACACACAATACTTCTACAAAGTATACAATGTACATGTAAATATTATTTTTGATTTGATTATAATTTTACATGTGTTGAAAGGTGTAAAAAATATAAAAATAAACAAGAAAAATAAAACAAAGAACAAGAAGTTATTTAACATAAATAATTTAAAATTCGATAAAAACAGCAACAAAGTTATATAGAGAAACGTTTATGAATATTTAGAGGTTTAGAGATATTTCATATTTATATCCTCTATTTTAATGATTGAATTTTTAAGAAATATTTGGAAATCTTCAAATGAATTGTTCATCAAACATTGACCATCCACCGGCCAATGTCCTAGTTTCTGTACTGTTTTTGCCTGTAGAATAGTTCTGTAGTCAGTGAGTAGTCTGCATTCATATATGAGGTGGTGTATATTTTGTTCTTGAGTGAAATCACTAGGACATAGGAAAGAATCTCTTATTTTAAATCGATAGAAATAACTATTTACTGCCTTATTTACTATTTACTTTGAACATATATGACAGTAGTAAATGTTACTTTTGAGGACTTTAATTAAAATTTAAATTTAGCACACAACTTTCAATAATTCTTATGAAATTTGGCTTGAGATATATCAAACCTTTTCATCCTACTTTAAAATTATCTATTTTTTAATAATAATCAAGTTAGGTAATAAGATTGTATTGATTTTTTTATTTTTGATTATAATAAATTAAAATTAAATAATGCTTTTGGTTGTGAAGGTTATTATCCCTACAGTCAGCCGTTATATTTGCGTCAAACATTATATTTATGTTTGCTCGTTCTTTTCTGTCTAATTTCAATAGAGAACTTCTACAAATTTGTTATTATTTAAAATTTGTTGAACAAAAATGAAGTGGAAATGTTATTTAACGATTATAAAAACTAGAAATATTCAGTTTAAATATAACAATACCATTCAGATACCATATTCGTTTTAAACCTTAAATTTTAATTTGATAACTGTTGCCACTTTGTCTCAAAAACTAACCTCGACTAAAGTTTTCACTGACCCGCACAATACAACAGGAAACGTTCTTGCCACATTAAATGAGCCATGATCAAAGTTTTAATTCATTAAAATTATTATTATTATTTACAAATACGATTAGAAAAATATAAACACCTCGGAATCTTTGATCACCTACGTGTGAGGCTCAACTGACCTACGTAGTCTTACTCGGTGACTCCCCACTCCCTGCCCCACTACTTTGGCTTAAATGGCGCATAACTTCTTTGTCGTTAGTATCTTGTTTTTATAAACAAATGAATGAATATTTTAATTTATTTAATTGAAAGTTTAATAAATTCATGAGATATAGTGCATTATACATAAAACGATTGTCAACAAGCATTCAACGTCTTTACGTAACACTGATGTGGTATTACTTTTTACAAAATAAAAAAAATAAACGTTTTATGTAAGAAAAATATATTTTGTTCCTTAAATTATAATAACGATGTAATTTTCTTACATATCTTCTCGCATTTTCAAAACATGTAATTATATTGTGCGTTAAAACATCTTAATGCGTCAGACATATTAATAATGCCTGTTATTCGTCACGAGAGTTAATTTTGGTTTTCATTACTTGAAAATGTTTAAAAAATTTCAAAGCTTCTAAAACTAATTTCCCTTGACAGTGTTCACGGTTTCTTGAAAAGTCCGTTGGAAATAGTATCATTTGATATATTAATTTTCCCCTATCAGGTGTGTTTGTGAGCTGTAACAAAGAGAAAAATTTCAATTTAAAATTTACATAAAACTCCCGATCATACCTGGAATCGTATGTGTGGAAGGGAAACAGGGAACAACGTATGATCTGCAATGGCTAAATAACGACAAAACTAAAAAAAAAAAAAAAAAAAAAAAAAAAATGTTTGGATAATGTATATTTACAATAGTCTAGAAATAAAATTATAACTAAAAAAAAAAACATAGTGTGTACATATTTTATAGTGTTTATTTAGGAAGTAGGTAATTTGTCGTGCTGTAAATTTTAATCATGAGCCTAATAAAACTTATTTTACTGTTGGGACTAAAAAAAAACACTGTTATAGGTGTTGCCCTTTGATAACCGAAAGTTTACTGTACTAAAATAAATAGCTGTTAATTTAGCTATTTGAAAATGCAGAATTTCAATAATTATTATAAATACATGTGAGTAAAACATTAAAATGTGGTCTAACGCGTTTTAAGAAAATCATTTCAACAAATGAGTGTCGAGTTCTAAAAGTAGATGTAACCATTTCTAAATTGAATGATTGATTGTATCCATAACGTTTTTGAATTAATTGAATTAAAGTTGGATAAATTGCAATTCATATTTTTAATTTGCTATTAAATATTAGATAAATTATAAAATTTTAAAAAAAATATCAAAATCTTACACTATTCTCAAGGATCAATTTTCTATACATCGTTTGATATGACCGCCGTTTTATATTTTATAAACTCGGCGTTTCGGGCTATTGCAAACTTAAATTAAGCTTCCAATTAATAACCAAAGACTCATTTCCTGAAAGTAATTTAAATATACGGTCTGAGATTTGGGGTTCTACTAAACCATCCCATTCATCTCGTATCCAATCCTTATAGTAATGTTAGTAGTTAACTGTGAAAAATTCGTTCTTAATCATAAACCAATTTTGTTGCTATGTCTTCTTTAAAAAAAAATCGATAGAGATTCCAATAGAACATTTTCAGATTCGGTTGTTTAACTAATACTTATAGATGTCGATAGTACGCGCTATATATTAACCGAATGTATACTGCAAAACTAGACAAATGTTGTGGGTAGTGTTTCACCATTGTGGTCTTCATCGACATGAATGATTTTATAGCTTAATAGGTCATTAAAATGTAGATGGATGAAGTCATTTAATCGTAGAACGGAGAGATTCAACTATACTGCCATAAAACCTTCATAATAAATCTAGGTTATCCCACCCCTCCCCCTCTTAATGTAGCTTTAAATTGTATTTCTAAGTTGTTGTTTTTTTTTTTATTATCTTACAAAAAATATAAATCTATATTAATTTTATTAAAATTTTCAGCTTATTGAAAAATATACTAAAATAAAAATATAACATCTAACCACATGTTTTGCTAAATATAATGGCAAAACCTTGATATCTAATTCCGCAGTAGGTCATCTAGAGTGTTATTGAAATACGAAGGGGGTATTCGACTATCGTTGACTCAGATCGTGCGTGAGCGTCAGATGCATACTTCACTTCCTGCGCATTTCGAATATCGTCAGAACTCAAGCGTATCTTGGAGGACAGATATTCCCGTTTTCGTGTTCAAATTTATTCTAAATTTCTATTAATGGTATATTTTTTAAGTATATAACATTGCTCATAATTATGTTTAAACCAATAAATAAAATTTATCATATTTATAATGATAACGAGTTTAAATGTTGGGACAGAAGTTAAATACTTCTCCAGATAAAATTTCCTAATAATTTTCGTAAACAAACATTGAAAGGCCCATTTTTGCAAACGATATCTCCTAAAAAAACTTTATTAGAAAAAAATGTATTTCCTTGGACAACGTTTCATGGCTAAGCTGTATGTATTCAAGCCCTGGAATTAACAATGATCATAAAACAATATTTAATATTAATTTACAACACAATTTCTATTACCTGTTTCTAATATCCATATGTCTACCATATAAGCTTTATTTTTTATTCACAGAGACTTTCGTCATATATTAAAGTTCTTTCTGAAACAATAAAGTAAGGTTGAAAAAATATATTCAAATAAATTTTAATTCAATAGAATTCAATTAATTTTAATTTAAATAAAATGGTGTATTACTAATTTTAAATATATGATTTATGAACATTTAATTAGAAAAAAATACAACAAAAAAAAACGTTGCCCAAGAATAGATAGATAAACATTTTTTGCTTTCCTCTTTTTCATTATTTTATAAAAACAAAATCTCCTGGCTGAATAATACGTAATTTTTTAAATTTTTAATGATTGTTATGTAATTTTTGTTTTAAATAACCTCAATGGAATTTCGTCGACATTTCTTCATCGGTTTTAGACGATTTTGGACTCAAAAACCCCGTAAATAGTTCTTATCAATTTTTTTTTCTCTTTAAATTTTTATTCACCCCTCTTATTGGAGTAACAATAAGTGAATGTGCTCATATTTTAGCAATACAGGCCTTATAAGCGTATGTGAGACTAGGATTCAACAGTACCACCTCCTGGCATGAATTAGAAAAAAGAAAAAAAATTATTTGAGCAAATCTCTCATCCAGAGAGGCTTCTTTTAAGCCTTCTGAGAGTATTTCCAGGTATGTCAGTCGTGACCATGTCACATAAAATCTTATCTTGAAATATTATATGAAATAAAATAGGGAAAAAAATATGATATAGGTTGCAAAATTGAAGTAAAATTTTAATAATGATAAAAAAATCATAGCTGATTTAAATAAAAAATTAATTGAATAACCACAGAGGTTTCTTAGTTTAGGTTTTTAATTTTCTATTTTATTGTTAATTGTCAGAATGAATTTTAAATTTTTCAAATAACTATTCAAATATTCACTCTTCTATACTCTGAAAAAAGTGAAATATACAGATAAATTCACTACAAATGAATGAAAATTTTTCAAACACTTTTTTTAGATGAAAAAAAAAAATATATTAAGTGTTTTGAGCAGGATTGTGTTTGCAGTATTTATAACACATTATTTTTGTAACCTCTCCTGAATGGCGCTCTCTACCTATCGGTTATTTTTCGAACTTCACTGCGCACCGTATATTTATCGCTTTTTAAACAATTTAATTGAAAATAAGTAAATTTTATTACTGCTACCTTGAACTATGAAGATGATGTAGTTAAAATTTGGTGTAGATTTGTTCAGTATTTTTGGTGGTTAGTGATCACAAAAGAAAAATGGCTTTTCCTTTTATATAATAGTGTAGATAACGTCACTATGGAAACTTCGCTTCAAAATATGTTTAACTTTGTGGCCCACTTCTCGAGTTCAACCGCTAAAGATCTCTCTTTATTACGGTTTTATCAAACTTTAACACTTTTAATTAAGTTTTTTAAATATGTTTGCAGTTATAAATAAAGGGGTGGGGGTGGGGCGATGAGGAGAAAAGGAAAGTGCGTGCAGAGCGGAGATCATTGCCCTGCCTTGGCCGGCCCAGCCTTGACCAAAATACAAAATGCCAACAGCCCCTCATAGCCAAAGACCTTCGCCTCAGCACAATGCCTTTGTAATTACCGTATCTTACCTATCCCCAGCCACACGTAGCTTTCTAGTTCTCTTACACCATATAATATTATAATTCTGCATAGGGGATCCTTTGAAAAAAATTTTTAAGAAAGAAAAATAGATTACTCAAACCTCACCTCGGAAAAACAGCATAATTTTAGGGTTAAAATCGTATATTATCAGTGATGTATCGATACAAAAAAAAAATCGATTCTGGATTCCCGGTAGCGATATCTCAGTTTAAAAATAAATTGCTATTTCAAAACATAATCCAAACATAAGCTGAAAATGCAATATAAAAAAAAAAAAAAAAAAAAACGATAATAATTCAAGGAATAAATTAGTAGCATTTAATATTCATAGCTTATCTATACTAATAAGGCGTATAAAAAAAAAAATGACCGTTTATCAAATTCCAGAGTTCAAAAGTCTGTAAATACCTTAATGCTATTTATGAGTTACCAATACTTAATAATCCCTTTAGAGCATTCTCTAAGCTTGTTTACTAACACAGGTCAGTTCATTTATTTATTTCTAAGAAACGTGACAGTGTCCTACGAAATTCTCGTAATTTTAAGACATTACTGGAAAAAAAATTTCACAGCCGCTGAAGCAACTCGTGAAATTATTAAATATGAAGGGGAATGTGTCCTTGAAGAGCGCACTGCGCGGTGTTGGTTTGAAAAATTTAGAAGTGGAGATACGATGTTGGAAAGGAAGAAGGGCTCCGGGCGGCCATTAATGGATATTGATGAGGTTCTGAAGGATGCTGTTGAGTCAAATCCGTCCACAAGTACTCGCGAACTTGCCAGGGAGTGTGGTGTGTCATAAGATACTGTTAGTCAACATCTTCTCTCCATGGGGAAGGTGAGACCTGTAGGCTGGTCCCTCACGAACTTACTCCTCAACAATCAGGAGAAAAGTTTACAGAACTTCATGAGTTTGAACTCCTGCCTCATCCACCATATAGTCCAGACCTCTCACCTTCGGATTACTACTTGTTTCGATTCATGGCCCATTTTCTTCAAGGGAAAAAATTTGATAATTTTGCGGAAGTTGAAAATGCTGCCCAAGAGTTCGACAGCCATCCCAAGGAATGGTATCAGCGTGGCATCGAGCAATTTCCAAGCAGATGGGTAATGAGGGTAGATAACAATGGACTATACTTTGAGTATTGATTGTATTTTATATAAAAGAAATAATGACACAAATATTTGTTTAAGAAACGGTCATTTTCTTTTATACACTCCATTATTATATAAAAGGACAAGCTATTTTTCGTTTGTGATCACTAACCGCGAAAACTACTGAACCAATCTGTGCCAAATTTTAAGCACATCTTCTCCATAGTTCAAGGAAGGTTTAGCAATAATAAAATTTATAGATTTTTCAATTAAACTGCCATATAAAAACGATGAATATGTGGTGCGCAGTGAAGTTTGATAATCGACCGATAGGTGGCGAGCACTATTCGAGAGAGGTTACAAAGGTACGGTGTTATATAGAGCTAGAAATTTATGATAAAATTTATTTATTTTCAATTCAATTTTTTATTAAAAAAGCTAAAATAAAAAATAAATAAAATTTAAATGTAGTTCATTAATAAACATTTGAAATAATATTTGTTCTCATTTTAAGTGTAAAATAAATTAACTAAAACAATAAAATAAACAGAAATATATTTGTAAAAAGATAGAAATATTTAAAATGGTATTTCATTAAAAATAAAAAAAGACGATATATAGGTGTATCGATGTACACCCTTAGCTTCAACCACTCATTCATAACAATCCTCGATAATCTTCCGAGTACTCTGAAAAGGAAATGGCCCCATGACCTTCTAACATAATAAAGTCTATCATTGGACAGCAATGAGTGGATAACTTTTCTCCCTTTTGAATTCATACAGCTTCACTGTTTAGTACAACTACAGGTTACTAACTGAATTTTGTAGTATAATATTGTGAAGTATGAGAACTTCTGAAAGATTTTTTTTAAAACAAATTATGAATTAGGTTTGTCCAAAAATGTTTTTATTTTTTTATTTCAATTTATTAAGCAACTGAACTGTAACTAGTGTTTTGGAAGCTTATTTCTATGTCTATAATTTGATTTTTTTTTTTTTTTAATAATAATAATGTTTATTAAATTAAATTTAATAAATTTATTTGCTGTTTGGTTGTAATATTTTTCAACCATATAGAATCATACAAAAATCATGGAGACTTATTGACAAAGCGCTAATATTATTCTGCAATAATAAACTATAATGCCTGTATTTAAAATCAAAAGCAAAATAATTTTTTTTTTTTTAAGCTGAACCAAAAAAATATTACATTTATTCTTCTATTCTTTATTATAAACTTTGGTGAAATAATGTAATCCATGAGCTGTGATCGTTCACATCGTGATATCTTATTATTCCCACAAGGAGTATTATAGAAAATAAAATAGCGAACTCTCTAGGAAGAAAAGGGCCAGAAGAACTTAAGTTGGCCGAGAGCCATAAGGCAGTATATCAAGCAGCCGAATCAGGAGTAGAAAGAAACTTAGCAGGTTTTAGAGACTTTTAGGAGGAAATTTGTACTTTTCTACTTTTCATCGAGATATAAATAATAATATAATCCATGTTTTTAAATTAATAACTGGTCTTATGATACACCATACACATGGCCTGTTGAGAACTACTGTTGACTGTAAATTATTAGAGAGGTTATAAAGATAAATTTGTTTATATGATAATATTTCAAGAATATACCATTTTGTTCAAATATGGATTTTAGAGATAGAAAAAGTGAGTCGTAACAGGAATAAATTTGAGAACCTGAGATAAAAATTTGATAGAGTGAATTATAAGGATTTAATATTCTTTATCAGAAGCCAGATTGTTAGGACCTATCTGTAACCAGAGACGCTAAATATACAAAATATTTTTAAATATAAAATTAACTTTGAAAAATGTCAAATTGAAATCAATGTATAACTACTGTAATTGAATATTAAATTTAATATAAAAGTGAATCCAGTTTTTGTTAGTAGGGCATTAGATCAATTAAATAAATGTCAATAATAATTATTAAGTTAAAAAATAAGTAAATAGGCCCTACATGTTTTGGTTCCACGAATTCTCGTCTAGAGCATATTATCAATAAAAGCTATTGTCACAAATGTGAGGCACAACCTCTCCAAGCGAAGATAACCTTAATCTACTTAATATAATTTTTAGTATGCTTTATCTTAAAACTATTATTATTATTACAAGTGAATTGACCACTTAGGATCATACTACATCATTTCTTTATCTTAATATAAATAATCAATCAAGAATAGCCAAACAACAATTAAAATGTTGAATTTTATTTGCCTTTTAATAAAACAATAATCTTTATTTTGATACACATAATTCCCTTAGAAAATTATAAACATGTAATAAGAAGGTACAATATTCTGGCTACAATAATATCCAAAGATTATAACAAAATAAGATACAGAAGTTCAGAAAGTATTGATAAAATTTAAATTAAAGACTAATCCTCACAATATGCCTAGGGAAAGAAATGTAAGAAAAAATTAAATTAAATAGAAATTATGATGGAATAGTTTGGATTAATGTGATGCAAATCATCACATTACATTCTTTGCATCGTAATTATGTAATGAAGAATTATTAATTTGATTTTTTATAAATTTAATGTTAAAAAAAAACAAAAATAGAATTAAAAATTGTTTTTAAAATAGAACAATTACAGAAAGAAAGAATGATATAAGGTTATACAATGTGCACAAACACTTCCAAGCAGAAACTGGGTCATAGAGAGATAATAAGCTAAATTGCCTCTGTCAAGATAATAAATAACTTCTCCAATAGAAAAAAATATTCTTTTCTTCATGTTGCACTAAAAGATATGGAGGTTACTATATTGTTAGTGTAATAACATTTTATTTCTTACATTAGAGGTTATTTAATAACTATAAATTTTATTAACTTCATCTACATCTATTTTTGTATTTTGTTCTTCTGTGAATTACATCATAAAAGAACTATTTTAACTTCCCTACTGTATACTATAACTATTTAGTTATCAGTTTAATTGAAGGCTATGAAAGATTTTTTTTTTTTTAACAAATTTAAACAGTGAAAAAAAGTAAAAAAAAAAATTCTCATCAAATGTTATTTATATCAAGTTGTATAACTTGAAACCAAAGTTTTGAAGATAATATTAATAAAATTTGATCTGTTAATCTATTAAGATAAAAATTTATTATTAAGTAGTAAATAAGTTATAAATTAATATTCAGAAAATAAATTACAATTAGTTTTGCACTACTGCAATGGTCAAAATTTAAGTTCTTCAGCAGCCAATAGGTCAAAATGTTACCTTCAGCAACAGGTTACTAATATTTTCAGTAAGTTATTTAGAATCTATGTGGTATTGTGTTTGAATGCATAATGCTTTGTATAACTTTATTCTATTTTAATCTTTAAGATCTTATCAAGAAAAACATTTTACAAGAAGATTGCATATTTGTTCTATTATTAAAAGAAAACACGAGAGTATATATTTTGATTTGTCAACAAAATAAGATTACAACCACTTAGTTTATATTTGGTACAACCTTTTTTTTTGTTTTTAATCTCATTTGTTTTTTTGTTTTTTTACTTAATAAAAATTATTTATTTTCTTTAAAAAATGGTACGTTTTAAGGAACCTAAATCGTAATGTTAAAATAATAGAATATGATGTGTGCTCTTGGATATGAGTTTCATATTTATTGTATTAAATTGACGTCTGATGTCAATAGATACTTGCTTCAAAATAGTATACTTTCATGTAAAAATTACTTCTTCTTTTTTAACTGAATGTTTTAGTTTGCATTAAATCTAGAATTAACATAATGTCTTAGCAATTTCTATGAGTTTGGACAGTATATAATTATTTAATTCACAAGATATGTTTATATAATTTGCTAAAAGTTTTACTTTTTAAAACTTTGTCATATTTACGGATTCCTTATTTGCTATAATATCCCTTCTCAACATACATACTAAGGATCCAATCATAAGAAAAGCAAAAGCATATCTCTCAATGTTAAATGACTTGCAAAAAAGTTTTTTGCTTATCTGGATACCATCCCTCATGGGGATAAAAGGGAAGTTATAGTTTTTAATAGTCACATTTTTTGTAAACGTTACAAAATTCAAAAATTATTTTTCCTTTTCTTTTAATAATTATTGTTTTTATTCTGTGGTGGTCTTTCAACTTCAGTATTGTTATAATCTCTTTCACTTCTTCATCCTTTATGAAAAAACTCTTCAATTGAATTTCTCATTTTTTTTACAGATGCAAGGGTTTCTTCAAAAGGACAGTTCAAAACAGGCGGGTGTACACCTGTGTAGCCGATGGTGTATGTGAAATCACAAAAGCTCAAAGGAATAGGTGTCAGTATTGCCGTTTTAAGAAGTGTATAGAGCAAGGAATGGTTTTACAAGGTTTGTATTTTGTTTTTAATTAAGGAATAGTTAATAATAATTCTTAACAGCTTGAATCTGATTTAGTATTGTTAAAAATACAGTATTTCTTGAAAATATTTTGTTATGATAGACAGTTTTTTTTTTGTTCTTAAATTTATTTGAACTATACCAGCAAACATTTGTATTCTTATATTAATGATGTCTTTATTATTCTAGCTGTAAGGGAAGACAGAATGCCCGGAGGGAGGAATTCTGGGGCAGTTTATAATTTATATAAGGTAATAAAAATTAATTAATTAATTCATTTGTGATTAAATTCTTATTCTGAAAACGTTTATACTGGTAATTACTTATTTATATTTTATGATCAATAAACTATAATAAAGTAATATTTCATTAATTCAGACATTCTAGGTTGTTTCACTTAAACCTTAAACTTTAAATTAAATTTTTTTTTTCAATGTTTCCATTATGAACATTGATAATGTATTTTAATATTTCCTATGAACTTCTATTAATGTAGTTTATTCATTATTTTTGTAATTATTGATATTATGAATTCTGAGAATGATTATGAAGTAGTGAGAATCATTAGTTATAGTTGATCAGTTCATTATGCTTATTTCTTTGATCAGTAATAACCATACAATTTTTAGGTAAAATATAAGAAGCACAAAAAGTCTGTTCGTAATGGTCAAATGAAAGGACAAACGGACAAAGGGAAACCTCTTATTAGCCCGGAACCTGCATCGCACATGCCTCCCCATCTTGTTAATGGAACCATATTAAAGACTGCCCTTACTAATCCAAGTGAAGTAAGTAAATATTATAAGAAATGTAGCTATAACCATGGCTTTTTAGTTTAAATTAAACAATATATAAAATAAAAATATAATTTTTACAATATCTCATTCCGTTTCCGAAATTTGAATGAAGAATTTACTGAGAATGTTACATTTGTGTTGTTATTTTTCGAATGCATTTATTTTAGGATTAGTTTGGCCATTTCTATTTCATAATATATAGTTTAATGTTATGTATGAAAAAATAGAGAATAATCAAGAGATTATCCATTATGACCATAGTAGGAAACTTGAAAGTCACTCTGTGGGTCTTCTGCAAAACGAAAGAATTATCTTAAGCTAGTATCAAACTGACATTTGTTTCAGATTTAAACATGTAAGATAGCCTCATTTACAAAATTATAAATAACTAGCATATCCTGTTGTGGCTTCGGCCGCTCTCATAAGTAAAGAACTTAGATAATTTGAACTAATAATTGAATTTCATTTGGTTATCGATAAAAATCTTGTATTGAAGTATGGAATTTAGTATTATTTATATTTTGACGCATGGCAGTAATTTTTAACCTGGCTAAAATTGCATTAATTAGGTGTTTGATAAGTATATTTTGGCAAACCGCGTTTCTGACACTCCAGACTGTACATTTAAATTATTATTATAGTAAACTTTATTAATATAAACCTTCCTAGAACTATGAAGATGTTGAAGTTAAACTTTGGTGCAGTTGGGTTCAATAGTTTTACCAATGCAAACTCAGTTGCAGAATGGCACTGATGTCGCACCACATATTTATAGCATTTTTAATAACAATGTAATTAAAGATAATTAAGTTTTGTCACAATTGTCTTGCTCGATATAACATTGTACCTTTCTGCATGGTTAAACTTATTTTATTGTACTTTTTTTCTATAACTGATTGCGAATGATTAAATTAAAAGATTTTTTGAATTTTATCTTTAATAAAGTTTTTTTTATTTAAATTTGTTTTGTATCTAACATTTTATCAAGTAAAATAATTTATCACCTCAAGTGATTTTATTAAGTATTTTTTTATTTATTCTAGGTTGTGCATTTAAGACAGAGACTGGATAGTGCCGTTAGCAGTTCAAGAGATCGAGCACTATCAGTAGATACCACACTCTCAGTTATACAGACCCTAATAGATTGTGACGAGTTTCAGGATATCGCAACTCTCAGGGTATTGGCTTTTTTACATTTTTGAAATATTAATTATATATGAAAAGTCATAATTTCAAATTGAGATATTTTGTATTCTAATATCGTATTTTATAAATTTGATCTTTATATTCATAACTCCTAAAATTTAGTCTGGAATATCAGAATTCAGTATTAACTAATGAATAATATTTCATTGTGTTAAGCATTTTCTTCAATTATTTATAAATTTTAGTAAAATGCTCTAGTTACTTTATTATAAAAAAAAAAGTAAATATTTGAAACTAATTCATATATTGATTAGGAAGTATTAATAATTATTAATAGGATTTATTTTTGATTATGTTTTGCTTTATAAAGTTGCTTTACCTTTTTATCGTTTTAAATTCCATTCATTTTTATTATGTTTTTGTCTGCTTTTCTTTTGTTACTTCTTTCAATTTTTCTAACATAATAATAATATATTATAGCATGTATAATAAACTTATTGCCAGTAAATTTAAAGTTCTTATTCATATAACTTCTTGACTTAACAAAGATTAATAACAAATGTTTAATTTTGTTTCGTATTAACGCTTCATTTTACAAATTTTATTTTATTAATTTTCAATGAATATCTTTGTATTTTATTACAGAATCTTGAAGATCTCTTAGACCACAAATCTGACCTATCAGATAAATTGATGCAGATTGGTGATTCCATTGTTTATAAACTTGTCCAGTGGACTAAACGGTTACCGTTTTACTTAGAACTTCCAGTTGAAGTGAGAATAACCTTAAATCATATTACCATTTTTTATATATGCTTTGTTCAATACTATATTTTTTAATGAATTAGAAATTTAAAAAAAAAAAAAGAGAGAGAAAAAAAAGCGTACATACAGATAACTTATATTAGAAAAATACTGTAATAAAAAAAAGTTGAAGTGAATATTATTTACAAAATTAAACAAAAGTAAGAAAAGATTTCTTTAGAGTTATCGATGAATTAGTTATAACATTCTTGAAAGACATAGTGAAGGCACCATAGTGGTTCAGTCTTGTCTCCGAAATTCATTCAAATAGAGAAACTTGACAATCTTAGGTTCAGATCAAAATCTTGTTAAAGGCAAAGATGTCAACTAAAGCTTAGCTAAGCCATTATAATGATAAAAGAAAGGCAAAGAGGTAGATGATATAAATTTTAATTGTCTTGACTGTAAAAAATCTATCAGACAGAGGAAGTATCAGAAAGAATAAGAAGGAAAAGAAAAAAATTCAAATTTGTGCATTTTTTTTTAAATGGCTTGTATTGTATTTGTTATAAAAAGTAATTACTGTTATAAAATATTTCTGAAAATAAAATTTAAAAATTAATAAATAAAAGACAGTAAAAATTATTTATGAATCTATGTAACAAATTCACGTTCATAATATATAGATTATAAACCATTAGATTCATGTTTATTGTTTTTAATAATTTTATGTATTTAATGAGATCAATTTTAAAGATTAATATTATTTATTTCAATAATTTCCTGGTGTTGGTAAGTATTTAATATATGGTGAAATTTTTATTTTGGATCTTTCTTTAGCCTCAACAGTGATTTTATGTAGTAGCTGTTACTAAGTCATAAATAACAAAAAGATATTTTATAAAAAACCATATGTGATTAAATATTATAAAACATGAATTTCAATAATATTTACTAGAAAAAAACATTTTTAAATATTTTGAATTTCTGGAGGCCAGTATTCTTTAATATCTTAGAATTATTATGAATAGATCCTCATCTCCATAGGGCTGCATGCAAATGAACTAACACAGACAAGAATCAATAAAAGTGTTTATAGCATCAATAAATGATCTATTATAATGGCATATGTTCGATAATACCATGTAGATACTTAGCAACAGTAACAGTTACTTTATAAAATCACTGTTGAGACTATTCTAAAAAATAACCTTTATTTTTATTTATTAAATCAATTTTACATGAAAATAATTCTTTAGAGTTTAGATATATTATTAAAAAAATTTCTAACAATCATTATATAAAGGTAAACATATTTAAGCGAAGTTTCTTTAGTGAGGTTATATTATATATACATACAAATATTTCCCTAGAGTAAATCTCGAAGGCTGTAACACAAATTGTAATATAATCTCAAACAGCTGTTTCAATTATTTTTGTATGTTTTGTTAATTTTATATTTATTAAAAAAGTATCCACAGAGAGATATTTTATTTCCAAATATAAATAAATATGTTTGATCTTTATCAATGTCTCTTTGAGAAGACCTTATCAATTCGGTCTAGAAAATTTAAACGCTTTTATTCATATTTGTAATAAAGACTTTCATAACTTTTATTCTAAACTAAAAAAAAAATTAAAAAATGTCATGAAAATATACATAATTTTTTTCAATTTATTAATGTGTGCTACACTGATCCAATTTAAATTGTTATTTTGTGAACTGACTGTACTTATGGGGAAAATATCTTTAAGGAAATCTTCAAATTTTCAAATGGTTAATTTATTATATTCTAATACTATTAAATATGTATATATTTTCAATTTGATTATACTATTGGATTTAACATAATTATTTTTTGTATATCCAGGTGCATACGAAACTATTAACTCACACATGGCATGAGTTACTCGTTCTGACGACTTCAGCGTACCAAGCCATTCATGGTGCCCATCGGCTAGCCAGTACTGGTTCCGATGGGACAGAAGCTAATTTTACCCAAGAGGTATTTATCTAAAAGCTAATGAATAGATATTAATTTATTTATTGCTATCATTAACATGTTGTGGGTGGGAAACATAAAAATAAGTTTTTTGCTACATTGTAAGTGGAGCTTGGGTCAAGAATTTACTTATTTTTATATATGCATGATGGAATCTGGGAAATAAAACTACAAGTATCACTAATTTATGTTGTTGCCCTTTTGTATCCATAGTATTGCTAAGAACGCACACATTAAACAATAGATTAGATGGACTGTTGGTAAGCTAAACTTGTTTTATATATAAATTTTACGGTTTGCCTCTTTATATGTAAATTTGTTTTGAGCGCTAAAACACCTTACAGTATCATTAGTCTTCATTATTTAATTATTGGATGGTTAATATTTTTATTTACTTTTTGATTTTTTCTTTCATCGAATAAACAATCTACTCAATACTATGTATTCAGTTAGTCTATACTCATTTATATATTTTGTAATATCAATGAAGAATATATTAACTTTAGATTCGCATGATTGTATAGAAGAATCAATACAATTAGGATTGATGAATTAATTGCCACTTCTATTGGGATTATTTTATTTAAAAACTATATAATCCATGTAGCAAAGTGCTGATGTTTTGAAAATGTTGTATGTTTTAGAACTGATGATGAATGTTTAACATTCGGAACTGGTTTTTAAATTAAATAATTCTAATAGAAATGGCAATTAATTCATCAATCCGAAGAATATATTCCAAAATAGGAAAATGAAAATTCGATTAAAATATTCAAATCCTTTTAAAATTTAAAGTGATGTTCTTGTAACAATGAAATTCATACACTTAGCAATAAATTACCTATTCCAACCTTAATCCAGCAGTCAGTCCAAAACACCCAATTATGTTCGATTTATCAGTTTTATTTTATGAAATTTATTTCTGAAATTAAATAATGCTTGAAAAAATTAATTATAACACTTGGATGTTTTGAATTATTTTTCAGGTTTCTAATAACCTTTGCACCCTCCAAACGTGCCTAACATCGATGATGGGACGTCCAATCACCATGGATCAACTGAGGCAAGATGTCGGTCTCATGGTGGAAAAAATAACTTACGTAACTCTTATGTTCCGTAGGATCAAACTCACAATGCAGGAATATGTCTGCTTAAAGGTCATCATTATGCTGAATCCATGTAAGATATTTTAAAAAACATTTATTTTTCAACAAAATATATTATTCATTTAAACCATAATTTATTATCAATTAGTTCATATGCTAAGTAATTTAATGTGGGAATTTCTAATTTAGCGAGGGGAGATGCAAATGAACTCGATGCGATGCAAGAAAGATACATGACCTGCCTCAGGACGTATGTTGAGCATAGTTTCCCAAATCAGCCCAACAGATTTCATGATCTCCTTTTAAGGCTGCCAGAGGTAATATTCAAAAATTATGAATTATGTTCTATTGTATATTCAAAACTTTCAATTTTAATTACCTTATGAATTAAAAGTATTGATTTTTATATTTTTTTTTTTATGTATGCCAACATCTAAATTTGTTACACCAAACAAAATTACATAATTACATTTCTCTTAAAATTCTTTCACAAACCATTATTTCTTCCAATGGGTACCAGGACATGTAGGGCTGTCAGGTAATGAAACGGCAGATAGAACAGCCAACCAACGCCAGCATCACCTGGCAAATGTTAAGATCCCAATAACAAACCTAATAAAAAAGATCAAATATAATGCGATCGAAGAATGGCAAAGATTTTACGATTGGGAAAGTGCACTGAAAGGAAAGGACCACTAGGCAGTACAATAAAAGGTAGCACTGACTCCATGGTTTGTAACTCAAAGGCTAAATCTCGACCGCCCAAGCTTGTAAAACTTATTAGACTGAAGATTAACCATGGCAGAACCAATAAATACCTCAATTTAATGGTACTAGCTCAAAGTGGTATGTGTCCTAAATGCCAATGTCTGGAAGATCCAAGACACATCGTTTTTAAGTGCAAAAAGTTTGTGAATGAGAGGATAAGAGCGCTGGGTACACGGATTGTTCAGGACGGCTCTGAATTTTTTTAAGATCAATGACGAAAGAAAATGCCCACAATTTAAATAAATTTTTTTCAGAAATAAAAGTTCTCATATAATAGACGAAGACAAAGAAAATTCAACTGGGTATAAAATTAGATAGTGATACATTGGCAATGTAGGACTTGTGTAAGCAAGTCTTAAAGCCAAAAAAAAAATAAAATAAAAGTATTAATATTGGATTCAGTGATATTCTATTGATTCTGCTAAAATTGACATTATTGTGGCTAAATTTATATATTTTTAAAATAAATACAAATTTATAGCATACTAAAGACTTATAGAAACACTTATGCTTGCACATATATGAATGCCAAAAATATTAAATGAAGATCATGAATGTGAAGATAATCAAGCATAGAGACTGAAAAATATACCAGCTTTAAACTAAGTAAAGACAAATTGTCTCAGTTGAATTTGGACCCTAATAGCGGCTGGATTGATATTGATGCTGCATCACAAGCAGTTCCCACTGCCCTTCTTTCGTCTTAACGGTTACCAATGAGTAAGGGCTAAAAGGTTCTTGTGGGATATATTTTTGGGGAGGGGGGGTTACTGTTCCATTAATGGAAACATCGGGTTTTAGGGTAATAGAAGTTTGAATTTTGCAATTATTAACTAACTTTATATTGAAAACATATACTTTAATACTTTTAAGTTTAATTATTTTAGATATATCAACTAAATGTATCTATTAATGCACTAATAATTAACTTGTTTGATACGCAGGTGCAGTCAGCAGCTTCACTCCTTCTCGAAAGCAAAATGTTTTATGTTCCATTCCTGCTCAATTCCACAATACAGAGGTAGTAAAATGTAGAAGCTAGATCTCCAAGGAAGCCCCTAGAGCTGTGGAATTAGGGCAAGACTGCAACAGGGACCGCCCTCCCTCCCTCGACCGACCAAAGCTCAACTCACACCCGATGAGTTCGCCTTAGTCCAAGATTACGAGAGAGGGGAAGCAGAGAATGCTATTGTGATTTTTATATAATGTTGATTCCTATAATGAAAGTTTGTTACCATTTTCATAAAAAATAATGAAAAAACTATCTCCTACTATCCTTATGTCGTTAGTGACAAGTGATCTTCTAGTTAATTCATTCATCCAGATATTCCAAATATGATGATGCCATTTCATATCTTTTTTTTTCTTTTTTTTTTTCTTTTTTTATTAAATTAAAATACTAAGTCGCGAAGTTACCAGCATTACATCCAGGTTCGTTATGTTCCTTTTTGTGAATTGACGGCTTAAAAGCCGAGTTTTGTAAATATCAGTGGTGGACGGGTCTGTTAAAAGAAAAAAGAAAAAAAGAAAAACTGTTTGTGAAGTATTCCATCACTGGAACGCACTGACAGGCTGTTAGCTATATGTCGGTACAAATTTAATTTAAATAATACATTTCGCATTTATATTTATAAAGTTAAAGCAATTTTTTTTTTTTAAATTTTATTATTTTCTGTTTTGTCGATAAATACTTTTTTTGAAGTTGCTTTGGCTTATTGTAATATAAATGGAAATATGTAAACACTGCCAGTACCGGCGTAGAGTAAATAATGTGTAAGTAGTCTTGTAACATTTATTCCTTTCAGTTTAAGTACAAAAACAGATCCTTTAAATTTATTAACTAATTTCACCAAAACCAAAATAGGTTGTATATTATTGTGTATATAGGAGCTATAATTTTGTTATGTCTATATAAATAATAAATATTGTACATGGTTGATACAGTATTCACGCTCTTTAAAATGTAAAATAAGTTCTATCATTGCTGCAATTTGACTGCTTTGCAATGGGTTTTAATCTTTCTTTTCCTTTATATATATATATATATTTTTTTTGTTTTGTTTTCTTTCTTATTAAATCTAAACATCTTGTATAATTTAAGGAATCAATGTAGAAAGATGAATCATACATTTTAATTTTTAAAATAAACCCTGATCAGGGTTGAAGACGATTTTTATTTTATGTTTTGAATTACTGGGATACAATATTTTTTTTTTTTTCAAGTTCCTTTTTATTCATTTTTAAAATTAAATAAGTGACTTTAATTATTAAGTAATTAAATCTAATAATCATCTCATAAACAGCTATGCTTCATGTCAATTCATCTTTCACGACTATTTGTATAAGAATAAGTATAACTCAATTAATTAAGGAGGTATATATACATATATATATATACACGATAATAAATATATATTATAAACTAGAAATGAATACAGATAAATAAAATTGTGTTAATGTTTGTAAGTATAGTGACCAATGATAAATTAATCTTTCATTATCAGTAGTCTTGCCTCCGAAGGGTAAAGGCGAGTAATAAGACTCATGAATGTTTACTGTGTCTTATTTCAGACTTTTTTTTTTAAACATTACTATCTGAAGAGGATGTTATTATATACATGAAATGAGACTGACAAGATGACTGCCACTTTGAAATACCTTTAAATTAACTTAGGGATAGTAATAACGTAGGCTCGAAATATTAAAAATAAATAAATAAATAAGTCCACTTAATTTGTATAAGTAATTACTGCTTTTCCACAATACTTCTGAACTGTAATACTGTGTGATATTTTCTCAAAGTGTAAAGCGGAGGCCTATTTCCTAACTACACTTTTTTTATATTAATGTTTAACATGATAGGTCAGAAATATTAATTGTAAAATATGCACTTTTGCAACACTTGGAATATTAATTTTTATAATTGTATATTGAGCATAAAAAAAAAAAAAATTTAAATTGAACATTGCAAAGTAGGAGAATGTGATTTTTTTTTTCTTTGTTATATATTGAATTTTACACTTTTCAATAATTGTATATAATAGGCACATAGTTTTGACTGTTTATAAGTTTATGTTACCAGGAGAAATTCATTATGTACACAGTTTTAAGAATGTGTAAGAGGAAAAAAAAAAATAATAAGAAAATCGACTGAAGAGCATTGATAGTTTCAGCCAACATAATGTTTTTTGCATTATATAGTTTGTTATATTTTGTATATTAATGTGAGATAATATTTTATTGGTGCTAACAAGTATTGTGAAAATGTTAGTTGGAATAAAGTGACAAAAGTCTGATTGACTCTAAACATAGAGAGTTGTAACTCTGTGTCTTAATCATTTGTAAATTTGAAGAAAATTCAGTAAATTTATTGATCCTGCGTAAAAGAACAGCAGGTATAGTAATGCCTTGAGTTGACTCTAATATATTATTACTTCTATGATTATTGTTGTCTTTAAATGTAAATACATGAATGTCCTTAGTAGCAGTTTTATCTCATTCCCTCAACCTTCAATAACAGTCATTAACCCTCCAGTAGTCGCAACCTATCTGACAGATCACCCAAGGTATTTTTTTGCGCAGTATTCCGAGTAGGATTTTTATAATCAGATAATTGACTCAGTGCCTTTTAACTATCATCAATCGAATGCATTAGTGACGTCAAATCCTCAATATTCTGTCTAGTTTTTAGTTATTTAGTTTCTATTCCGCTGTTACCGGGACAAGATCTATTAGGCTCATTGCGACTACTGAGGCGACAGATTTTATTCTATTATTATTACATTATGAATCGTAAGTGCACCTTCGATTTAGAAAACCCAGATGATTTTGAAATGATTCGTACAATCATTCCATGCAATATGGAGAATAATAGTGTTGTAGAAAATTTTGATGAAAGTGAGACAGATTCTGAAAGTGAAAGAAACGTTGAAGAAAGAATTGAGCATTCAGATACTGAACATAAAGATGATGTATCTAGTGATGAGGAATGTATTACCAATAATTCATTTATAGGTAAGAGTTTGTTTATGTTTCATATATAATAGAAAAGAGGATCCACCTGAAGCAAGTCATGAAGGACGCGGCTCTATTAGACAAAGTTGTGAATTATGTGAAAAACAAAGGGTGACTGAATACTTTTGCGAACAATGTAAAATTTATTTATGTTCAGAACATAAAAATAAAATAAAATTTGCCTGCTAAAGCTATATAAATAAAATCAGTGAAATAAATAATAGTTAAAAAGTAGTGATAACAGAAAAATAGTTAAAAGTTGTTATAATAGATACATAATATTTGTATTACTTATTTTATTAATGTGTATTATTATGCGCATTCCTTTAAAAATCAAATTAAGTAAATGAGAAAAATAAAAGTGATGAAATCATCAGTAAAACGATTGAATTTCAAGAGGTGATCTGTCAGACTGTTGCGACTATTGGTGTTAGTCCTAGGCTTGCGACTACTGGAGGGTTAACTTGTTAAAATATATTTTTTTTTTTTCAATATAAGTTAAATGTGAAGTTAACTTTGTTACACTGTGTCTGGCCTCATGTCCGGAAAGGCCTCTTAATGTCTATTGCCTGAGATACCTCCAGCAGCCACTAGATATTGTTATTATTGGATATATTGTTGTTGTTTTTTATACATGGATATGTCTTTTGGCTGGGAGTCTTTACTTTTTTGGTGTAACGTTTTTTTCATTGTCAAAAATATAGCTTTTGGCAAGCTCCAGCTCTAGATATTGCTTGGAATCAAAAATTTTTCAACAAATTTCTTATCAAATGTTTAATGGAAAATATTTTTTTGCTGTATGACTGTTCTGTAACTGGGCATCGAAGAACAAGCTAAATCTAAATGCTGAAAAGACTAAAGCGATTGTAATAGGATCGAATCACCTCTTAAAAACCATATCCTCAATTCCCTCCCTTTTCCTGAACAGTGATCCTATCAAATTCTACTCCTCGGTCAAAAACCTTGGAGTCGTTTTCGATGAAACCCTATCCTGGAAAAATCACGTATCCGAAATTTCCCGCCGCACCATCCCCCTATCCTAAAACGTCTCAATTACGTTCGCCACCTTCTTCCTTTCAAAACCCGTAGATTACTAGTTACCTCTCTCATCTTCCCCTACTTTGACTACTGCTGTGCTGTGTATGGGGGTGTTTCTGGGGATCTCGAGGCCAGAATCAAAAGACTATTTAACTGCTTTATCCGCTTTATTTTCGGATCCCGAGGAGCGCCCGCGTTTCGCAGTTTTATGCGGAGTTAAAGTGGCTTATTCCTTCCTACCGTCGCCAGTATTTCCTGGCATCCTTACTTTTTCAAACCGTTCAATCCCATCATCCACCTTACATTTCCGAACTCCTTCAACTCAAATCCTCAATTCTTACCCGCCAAACCCGATCCCGTCAATCAGATTTGCATACTCCTGCTCATTGCTCAGCCACTTTCGACAGATCTTTCGTAATCCGATCCTCTTCTCTCTGGAACTCCATCCCTCTCAACATTCGTCATTCAATTAACCTTTCTACTTTCAAATACCACTTCTTTAACCACCTACTATCCACCCAGATCCTGTCCTCCAAAAACTGACAATAGCCACTTTCTAGTTGTTATAAACTATAAACTATAATTATAAACAGTTTATATTTAAGAAATCTTTTTCTTTTCGTAAAAAATTAATATAAATTTTCTGTTACTTTTTATTAATATCTTCTTTCTGCTTTTTTTTTTTTTTTTTTTTTAGTATTATTATCATTATCTGTTACTTTGTTATGTAAATATTATTTTATTTTAAGGCTCTGAAGGCCCTTGATTGTACATTATTTTTTTTTCTTAAGGGACTTAAGGTCCCAGAATAAATAAAGAACTTTATTATTATTATTATTATGACATTTGTCGCTAGGACCTACCGTTTAGGAGCTCTATTGGTTTGAAAGAAAAAAATCACTTATGCCTAGATTTTTTAATAACAGAGCCTTCTTCTCTGTTCATAGATCATGAATAGTCGACACACAACCAAGCTAAGATAGTACAAAACTCTAGTTCGACCGTTAGCCACATACGCCAGCGAAACATGGACTATTAACAAGTGAGTAGCCATGAAACTGGACTGTTTCAAATGGAAAGTATTGAGAGGTATATTTGGCCCGATATATTGAGATGGCGCTTTTTAGGCATGCTCTAGCTCTGTTGGTATTGCTTGGATCGGCAATATGCCAACAGTTTCCTTTTTAGAAATCAATGGTGAATATTTTTCGTTCTATAGCATTTGTCACTAAACCAAAGGTTTAGGAGCTATATTGATTTGAATAAAAAAAAGTCACTTTTGAAACCACTATTTTCTCCCAATTTTATTTCGAATAATCATTGATTCTTAATTTAATTATTACTTTAAGTAATTTGATCCTTTTAATTCTAAACTGTAAATTGTGAAAAGCAATATATTATAGATCAACGTATCCATGATCTATCGTTTTTCCATATCAGGAAGAAATTGTATTGTTGTACTGTTTTTTTAAAATAGTCTTCAACGTACTAGTGATATTTCATCTCCACTATATTACAGCCAGTGTGATTTTGAAAACTATGATGAAAAAAAAATTAGGTATTTTGAGGTTATATCTATATATCTAGAATGAAAAATTACCGTTTGTTCATTTATTTATTATATATTGAATTGTGTGATAAACCTCCCATCAGTTTTTAGAATCCCTTCCTGTATCCGTATAAATATTGGCTGTTGATAGTTAAGTCTGCATTAGATCCTCCAGTTCTTGTTAACAATACATAAACAAAATATTAATTTTTTCTTTATTTACAAGTAGTCAAAATGTAATTTATTGTGAAAATGTTATGTGTTACAAATGAGTAGGATATTAAATTTTTCAATCGCCAAAAATGTATTTCAAAGAAGTGGAATTTTCACAAATTATTATGTATATATATATATATATATATATATATATATATATATATATATATATATATATATATATATATATACACATGGGACACAATTAACCATGATTTGAACCGAGATAGGTTCGGATTACCAAATCCTAAGTTAATCGAGACCCTCAAAAAATTAAGGGAAATGCCTAATAAAAAATAACATTGGGCGATTGATATAATACATATATCTGTTTAGTAATGAATTAATACCTCTTATGTATGCAATAGTAATATACATAAGTAACATTATTACATTTGTAATTCAAAAGATTATGGCTTGAAAAAATCACTAATTTTCTTTTGCCTAAGTACCAACATTCTATGAGCCAACACACGATCTCTCTATCAGAATTGAAACCCATCAAATTATTGATGTTGCATCAGTTCTGCCTTCTTCAGGCCATCAAACCCTTTTTCGTGAGAAATTGTTAATGACATTTGATCCCTAGTAGACCATTCTCCCCATCCTCCAACCTTCCCATTTTAAAAAGATTGCCTAATGTCTTAATCGAATGTTTTGTGGAAAAAAATAATAATACATAATAAAATGACATGGAGGAGTATGTGTTGGGAATGAATGGAGATGGTGCACAAATGATGATCTTGATGTGGTCTCGGTCATTAAGGTAGGAAGACATTCCCAAGAGTGTCCTAACCGAACAAATTTATGGAAAGAGAAGAATTGGAAGACCCAGACACAGACACAGGACAGGGATGCATGGCGCTTGTTTTTGGAGGAAATCAGGACTCGTGCATGGATTGTGGAATTCAGTTTAAAAAATAAATAAATAAATAAAATGACATGAGAAATAGAAAGCTCAGTTAATAGAGTTCCAAGTGTATCAATATGTTATTTTTTTAGAGACATTTAGCAGCTCTTAATTTGTGAATCACAGTTGAGAATGAAAAAGATTGAAAATCAAGTCATGGGCCCCAGACAGAATTTTCTCAAGAAGTTCTCAAAACTCCATTTTATTTCATTGGACTTATAATTACATAATTATGTAGTTTTAAGTTCTGAGAATATAATTGAAGTTATAACTATAATTATCAAGTACCATCTTTGAAATGAAAGAAAGAAATGTGGGATCAGACGATTATTTTCGGATGTATAGCGAGGAATGTGACGAAAAAACGAGGATTTCACAACAGTACGGGGATTGCAGGCGTAGGTGTTTGAAGAGACTTGATATAAATTTCATATGTGGGTTCTGATAATAAATTTAACCAGTTTTCAGTTTAAAAAAAAAAAATTTGGATCGGACAAATAGTTTCGGAGTTATAGCCAGTAGAGTACCGACACACGTTACTGAAACATTTAGAGAATTAAATAAACCAATAGAAACAACAGCAGGCTACAGTAGGTTGTTGGAATGGTTTACCGAGGTCTATAAAATATATTTTCAAACATCACAACCTTATAAAATAAGGTTCTGATGCTTGAAAATTTACCGATAATTCACTGGAAATTCCAGACCAGCTTTCTGATAACTGGCAAATCCTTTCCCAAAGCCTGCAGAACTATCTTCAATTCAGACCTAAATGAGGCCTTGGGAAAAGGGCTTTTCTGATACAAATCTACAACCCGATGTTGATAACGGACATCTTATATTCAAGATCTAAATCATATTATATTATTAATCTGTGGAATTGTTTATTATTGAGATTAGTAAGCAGATTCAAATTTTATTATAATTATTATCATTATTTTTCGATTGTTTTCCTTTCCTTAAAAGCTATTAATACAGCTGTATCGAAGAGCTGGTTTTTGGCAAAACATTTCATCATACTTGAGTCATTTGTTTCATTGCAAAGTTAAATAGTTTATGAAGTTATTTATTGTTCCGATGTTAGATTTTTAAAATATTCCTCATGAATTTAATCAAGATCTTCGCCATAGTCAACACATGATCTGGAAATAACTTAATTAAATTGTTTTTTTTTTCGCATAGTAAACTTATTTTAATAAGTTAAATTTTATTTTATAAAAATTTGTAGTAATGTCTTCAATGAATATAGAAAATATTTTAGAATACATTTTTTTTTTTTCTATATGGTCAAATGCAGGTAAAATAAGAAATAATTTCCATCTATTTAATTTAATAATTATATTTTTATTAGTATTATTAATAATTTCAGAGATACAAACTTAAAATTATTGTTCTTTTTTTTTTTTTTCTTTTTTCTTTCCCCTTCATAAATCAGATCATGCATGCTAAAGGAACGTGTATTTATATTATTTTTACATGTACCGTCATTTGTACAATATATCATGGTCATTAATCTGTTGTTTAAAGATTTTGAACAATTTCAAAACTAATGGAATAAGAACAAACAATAAAATTAATTTTAAAAATTTCATGATTTCATTTATAATTTTAGAGATATATGAAAAAATGTTAGTGATTAAGGAACTCCATTATATCTTGGGTGTCTCAGCATGCTCAGTTTCACATTGGTTTCTACAAATTTTTGCTGAGTAAATTATCATGCGCAATCAATGTTGAACAGAATCAAAGAATTTCACATCAAAACAACCATAACAAAACATTTACAAAACCTTTGCCATAAACCACTCCACCATCAAATCCAAGTATTCAATAAGTTTCAGATTGTCCTTCAAAACCATTAATCAAAAGATAGTCTAATATTCAAGAAAACAAAATAAGAGACGCTGAAGACAATATTATTAAGAAACTAAAAGAAAATACATGTGTGAATGATTAAAAGGAAGAAAAAATATTAATAAGTACTGATAATGGCATTGATAGTAGTTCTGAAATATTTTAATGAATTAAATTTAAGACAAAATTGATGTTAGTGTGGAAAAGGATGAAATCCATTGTCATAATCATAAATCCTTAGTCTACAATCTTATGAACTTTATCTATCGATGTAAATTTTAAATGTAAAAATGTATATAAACCTAATGTATAATATATATACTGTATCAAATAACAATTTTTATTACTCAGATATTGTTTTTATTTATGGTTTCATGAATATTCTTTGGTAAATATTTTTCAATCCATACCTTATTTAACTTTTATACTATTGTAAAACAATTGAGTGATATAAAAATCTATCTCCTATTGATTCCATAATTTTCAGAAGGAGGCTAAGCTTCTACATATTTTTTTATCTGATATGAAAGCATTAATTTTGATTACAGCATTTTTTGTTTTTGCTATAAAAGTTATGAGGTTATTCTAAAAAACCGTAAATGAAGAAAAATGTCTTAACAGTTGGAATAAAAAGATGACATTTTTATTTCTCATTAACATTTAACTTCACAATAGTTTCTTTTATATACAGTATAACCATTGCAAATAGGAAAAAAAAAATCAATTCATTAAAATAAAATCGTTTATCCATTCCCATTATCCATATTATCTATTCAGCTTAAAGTAGAGTAATTCAATAAATGTTACTGCAGATTCCAACTTGGTGGGACTATTATTCTTTGAATTCATAATTTTAATATTACCTTATAATTTTCATTAACTAACTGGTTTTGCTATATGCAGGAATATTCAAGGAACCATAAATGAAGTGGTTTAATAAAGTGAAATAGGCTAACATACAGTTTATAAAGTGAAATGGTTCTTTAAGCAGTAATGAATACCATGAAAACTTATCAAACAACTCTTTATCAGCTGTAAATTGCAAAGCAATAATATATATATATATATATATATATATATATATATATATATATATATATATATATATATATATATATATACACACAAAAAAAATTTTGGTTGGCATCATTAAGATGCCGAAGAGCTAATGTTCTTGTCAGAATTAGTTTCCCTTTGGTTAATTTGATTTCAGGAAATTGTAACTGTTATTTCAATTTTAAATGTATAAAACTATTTTATTAACATCTTCAATAATATCTATTAACAATTTCATTTTCGTTCAATGAGGAAATATTTCATTAGATATATGAGCTCTAATCATAAACATTATGTGAACCATATAACATTTGAGAACACTGGTATACTATTTTTTAAATTTACATGTTTTAGATACAACTCAATGAGAAAAGTACTAATTTTGTTTTTCATAAAAGAGTTAGAAACATAATAATGGTATAATTTCATTACAAATAACTTAATATTTATTGAATTTCATCACAGAACAACTTAGTTTTAACCAGGGAGTGGTGTGCTTTAATAAAAAAATTTATAACTTTTTTAAAATTTTATTTCCCTCCCAATTTCTTTTAATCATAATCCTTTTTCTTTTTATTTGACATGGAGAATAATAATATTCATGAGAAAAGTATGTCCCATTAAGGGCAAAACCACTGAATATAAAATGAATTCAAATTATTAACAATTCAATAAATTATGCACGGTTTGGTTAAAAATTCAGCCGAAATAGAAGAGCACAACAAATAAACTGATCGTAGTACAAGTTAACACCACTAGAGGCCAGCACTAATCATGGAACCTAAATTTCAATAATAGTTCAATGTATTGCCACTAGAGTACAGCACCAATCAGAAACAACAATAGTAGTTTAAACTAGATGACAGCACCACTCCAGGGATCTAAAGCTTGATAGTAGTTCATGCTTCTACCACCAGAGTGCAGCAACAATCAGCACTACGATATTAGTTCAGGCTACTGCCACTAGAGGCCAGCACCATCCAGTCATTCGCTCCACACGTGGAATTTCTCTATAAAATTTTATTTTGTAATAGGATATTAGAAGTGCGTAGGAGCTCAAAACTCCAGTTCAGTTTAGTTCTAAAATGTGCCACCAGAGGTCAGCACTGGTACTGTTAATAAAGTTGAGCTCCTTTTAGCTCCTAATATCCTAATACAAAATAAAATTTTCTAGCTGTTTTGCTTGGTAGGTGCTGACATCTTACGGCGCTAACTTGAACTATTATCTAACTTGTTTTGTTGGTTAGTGCTGCTCTCTTTGAATAGTTATTGAAACTTAATTTAGGTTTTTAATTTTTCAGTTTTTCGATAATTGATAAATTAAAGTTTTACTATTCTGTATCTGTGAAAAAAGAGGTTTATGTTTTATGTTTTATATGTCAAATTACTAGCTTATAGAGGCATGCCATGAATGAATATATCATTGACATGTTTATCGCTCCCTTGCGTATCTACTCTTTTCTTAATTTTTTAGACTTCTTTGATATTAAGACCCATTATTAACATATGCAGTATATTTATTAAAATAACATCGACATTACGATTTTGCCATCGCTTTTTGATTCATAATAATATTTAGATTTCTTCGACACCATAATCGATTATTAGCTTTTCTTAAATGGTGTTTACGAAAATACTTTTGAGATTATGATTCAACCTTCGTTTATCGATTATTATATAGATTTATGCGATACTAGAATCTATTATTAGGTTTTAAAAAATAGTGTTGATGAAAATGCCTTCCATATTATGGACGGAAACTATTCCGTCCAATAACTATATTGGCTTATTAGATATTTGATATTGAAGTTGACAGAAGAATATTTTATGGTAACAGTTTGGGATGCTGTCAGATGACAAAAAAAATTAATAAAGTGCTGACGTTTCGGTCTACATTACAAGTCTTCTTCATTATTAACTTTTAAGTTTTTATAGCTTCAGATAGTACTTTTTAAATGGTACTGTATTAATCTCATATTGTTGATTTGATTTTATTGTCATATTCTCCATTACTTTCTTATCACTTGCAATAATTTTCTATTTATTTATTTTATTTTATTTTTTTCCAATTTATTGCTTCACTGCCATTAATCGTTTCAGTCTGTTTTTTTGTTATTTGTTGCTATTTTTACAACCTGAATAAATCCCTGACTAGATATTGGATGTTTGTCTGTTGGGATTAAACGTAAAACAACTTGGTTAGGAAGGATGGGTTATCCTATAAGTTACCGATTCATTTTGGTCAGTGTAGGGTGGATTCAAAGAATCAGTGCGGGGATTCGCAGCCAGCAAATTGGAAGAGTAGCTCGCATACAAGTTGCTGGAATGTGCTAGTATAGTTTACAACTACTTTTAGTTAACAAACGAACAGTGGGAGTCCCATCCAGGTTTTAGTAGAGTGGGACTCTCCACGTATTCGCAGTTCATCAGTCGCTACTTAACTAGTACGCAAAATAGATCTGCAGAACAGATCTACTGGCATACCAGATACCGAATACACATGTCATTTAACGGATAGTTAGTGGCACGTGCTAGATATTCGAATGAAATCATCCGAGTTACTGGCATATGTATCGCCTGCCTTATTCCCTAAGTCCAGCAAAACGTAAAAGTCAATCCGCTCAAGCCGAAGTAACAAATTGTCTTACTAAGCTCGTAGAATAAGTTGGATATTCGAAATGTGAGTAGCCGATTAGGCCATCGATATAGAATAGGCCATCGAAGATTAAGGGAATTCAATAGATATTCAACCATATCAAAAAATCCATCAAATAGAGTGTTCTCAATCAAGAGTATATTGTTGTAGATTGTATAACTTAAGTGACAGAAACGGTCAAGCTGCCCTTTGTGTGATCCCGGAATTCTTACTCTGTTCTGAAGAAGTTTACTCTGCATTGCCTCGAATCACCGAAATAATTTGAGGTTATTATTAATTTAACTACATATTGTTAGATATAAATACATTAGTTTAATAGCGGTTCAATTGTACTAGTAGTTTCCCAAGCCCTTCAGAAACTTATAAGACATCGGATGATGTAAAAATTAAAACATTGATCAAGCGAAGCAACAATCTCAAGTGTAACCTCTTTGGAAGAAGCAGGCCTGAGTTTTGAAAACAACTCGGAACCTGGACGATCCTCGAACCGTCCTTTCTCTAACCTTACCTGAAAAAAATGACGGATATAGACAAGTGGATTAATATAGCTAAGGAATGTAAATACCTCCCTGAAAATGATCTTAAGGTAGGTACAAATTTTAGTTGTATTATTTGTATTTGGAGTGTTCTTTAATCCTAATACAGTCTTGTAGTTTCTTGAGGTTAATCACAACTCAACACAGCAGTGTTTAGTATCAAGTTTTCCTTATTTTTTTCAGAGACTATGCGATATTGTATGTGATCTGTTACTAGAGGAATCGAATATTCAGCCAGTATCAACTCCAGTTACTGTTTGTGGTGACATTCATGGTCAGGTGTGTTTTTTGTTCCAACACTTTATGAACAATCATATTTACCTTGATTTGTACTATAAGTGAAAATTATTTGTTTCAGTTCTATGATTTAGAAGAGTTGTTCAGAAATGGAGGGCAAGTTCCATACACAAATTATGTTTTTATGGGTGATTTTGTTGATCGAGGATACTATAGCCTTGAGACATTTACCAGACTGCTTACTCTTAAAGCTCGGTGGCCTGATCGTATAACATTGCTTCGAGGGAATCATGAATCTCGTCAAATAACCCAAGTTTATGGTTTTTATGGTATGTTAGTTTGTATTAATTATTAATGAGTTCAATCTGTTGTGAGACATTATGCTTAATTTGAATTGATTTTAGATGAATGCTTTAACAAATATGGGAATGCGAATGCTTGGAAATATTGTTGCAGAGTTTTTGATTTGTTAACGATTGCTGCTGTAAGTGACAAAATTTCTTTCAATGCCATAGTAGCTTGAATCTACCATAACTCCCCTGCTTATATTTTTTTTTCAGCTGATTGATGAGGAGGTATTATGTGTTCATGGAGGTCTATCTCCTGATATAATGACCTTAGATCAAATTAGATGTATTGAAAGGAATCAAGAAATTCCTTATAAAGGTATTTATGATTCTTTTTTAAAAATAATTTGTTCTTTCTCAGGTGATTAGAATCATACCACAGACAATATTTATTATATTTTGAATTATAATTCCAATTTTCTAAAGCATAGATGTTATATTGATCGAATTAGATTGACTGTATTGGTCGTTATTCATTCTGAGTGTTTTTATGTTGTTTTCATCCAAATGTATGTATGCGGTGTTCTATAAAGTGTTATTTTAGTCTGTATTACAACATTATTATTCAGAAGTGCTAAAGTAAATGAAATGAAATTAAATACCGTCAAATACTCAATTTATTGTTAAATACAGTTGAAAAAATACTGGAAAGCTTTGGAATAAATTTCTTTGTTAGTTGCATACATTTAGTAATGTAGCTGTTATCTCAACATCGTGTTCCAATTTTCTAATTATTGTTTCAAAGACAATCTCTTTACCGTATGAATTGTGATGCCATGTATGCAACTCTAATATGTCTAACAAGGAACAATGGCTGCTCAGTTTTGAATTTTTGTATTGCTTTTATAAAATTTTTATATCTCCTATTTTTAATTTGAAATCAGCTGAGCAGCTGTATAGATATTTAAACTTTTAGTGGCCTTCATTTTGAAAATAATATGTTTTTGATTTATTAGCTTTTTTTATCATTACTAAAAATGTTGATAATCTTTTTATTTGAGGTATCATAATATATATTTTGATAACTATATAGTAGCAATTTAACCTTAAATATACAACTTCTTGTGTATTTAAGAAAATAACATAAATATGCCATATTGATTTATTAGTGAGATTATTGTAAACGGTTTTAACAAAACTAAATTAAAAAGATGTTTACTCGTGAAATCTTTGTCCACATGTGCTATGAAAGGAAAATAAGATAGTAGATACCCTAGAAATTTCCTCAGGATTTTAAAGGAAATTAACTCATTATATCTGAGTTGATGTTTTCAAAATATTTCAAGAGACAACATTAATAAATAATATATTAAAGGTGATACTCTTAGGTGCGGTGCACACAGGGGAAACTGGTTTCTAGAAATGCGTGTCTAGGAACATGGAAACGAAGTTGCTTGAAACTGAAAGATAGGATTAATGTAGGTTGGTGCACACAACGTTTCTAGAAACCCTGTTTTTGAAACCCCATTTCATGAAACGCTGTGTGCACCACCCTACGTTAATCCTATCTTTCAGTTTCAAGCAACTTCATTTCCATGTTTCTAGAAACCGGTTTCTCCAGTGTACACTGCGCCTTACTCTACAAGACCTGGATAAAATATAATAAATACAGAGAATCAGAAAACTGAATACAATTATAAATTTATTATTGAAGGTAGAAATTTTTCATCTAAAGTTATTATAGAAATATTAATGCTTCAACCAGGTTTGTTCATTTTTTGATGTTGGCTCCCAGAACAATGTGTTGTATTTGTTACTTCATAAAGGAATCCATCAATAAATGGTCCATAATATCAGGGTGAGAATTTAGACATTTTAATATAATTATTTTAAACTTCATAGAATGAATACCATTTTAGCTAATCTTTTACTTTTGTGTCATTTATTCCAAATCCATAAAGAATTTCCATTCTATCATACAATACTTCGCAGTAATTCATGTATAAGCATTCGTACATATTTTTTATTTTCTATAAGTACATAATATATTTACTTAATGTCTAGTATTTCCGTATTGAAATTGGAATTATAAACTTATAGTTTTCTGTGTAATGTTATAGATTATTTTAACTGTGTTATTTTATTTTGTAATGGCAGGTGCATTCTGTGACTTGGTTTGGTCAGATCCTGAAGAAGTCGAGACTTGGGCCGTAAGTCCTCGAGGTGCAGGTTGGCTTTTCGGAGCCAAGGTTACTCACGAGTTCATGGATATCAATAAACTGAAACTTATTTGTCGAGCCCATCAGTTAGTACATGAAGGTCTGTTATTTCTTGCAACAATTTTTTAATGCATTGAATACGATTTATGGAACATAACAACAAATTTTAAGTTTAATAATAAATACTAAACTTTAAAAGATTTACTTTTTGTAAACTTTTATAAGAGCCTAAAAATGTTATGAACTATTATTAGTTTTCATGGTATTCTCTAGAAATATTATATATATACTAATATATATATAAGGACAAGCCATTTTTTTGTTTGTGATCCCTAATTGTGAAAACTACTGAACCACTTTGGGCCAAATTTTAACATCATCTTCATAGCTCTAGAGAGATTTAGCAATAATAAAATTTAACAATTTCCAATTAAATTATTATTAAAAAAGCGATAAATATGTGTCTCCCAGTGAAGTTTGAAAATTGACCAGTAAGTACATATAGATAGTGAGTGCCATTCAAGAGAGGTTACAAAGGTACTGTGTCATGTATAACTAGAAATTTATAATAAAATTTACTTATTTTCAATAAAATTATTTAAAAAGCTATAAATATGTGGTTCCCCTGCAAAGTTTAAAAATCGACCGATATGTGGTTGGTGCCATTCTGCAATTGAGTTTGCAATGTTAAAACTATTAAACCCAACTGTTATCAAATTTTAACTACATCAACTTCATAGTTCTAGGAAGGTTTACAATAGTAAAATTTACTGTGATGATAATTTAAATGTATAGTGTTGAGTGCCATAAAAGTAGTTTGCCACACGTTCATTAACTTTTATGGTTTAAAATGTTTTTATATAAATGGATATATATAACTTTTTTGATGTTCCATTGAAGACTCTTAAATTTAAACATGAAGATAAGTCATAAATACAGATTTTTGAGTTGTATCACTTTAGAAATACATGTGTGATATTTTAGTAAATATATTTAATTAATTTAAGAAAATCACATTGATTAATAACAGGCAGTTTTTTTGTTTTTTTTAAGTAATATTTTTTGCATAAAATATATTCTATTTTATATATTTTCAGGTTTCAAGTACATGTTTGATGACAAACTTGTAACTGTCTGGTCAGCACCAAATTATTGCTACAGGTGTGGAAATATTGCTTCAATACTAGAATTCAAAACGACAGATTCCCGTGAAGCCAAACTGTTCTCAGCTGTTCCAGACTCGTTCAGAGTTATACCAGCGAGAAACACGACCCCATACTTTCTATAGCATTTCACCTGAGTTAGACTTACGAGTATAACGATGGATATACTAAGACAAGTGTGATCTGACAGCTGTGCTATTTGTATTTATTAGTACCTGTGATCATTGAAATGTATTTATTTTATGTTCAATTTTGCAGTAGATATTCAATTGTGCTTCTTCGGGCGAATCTAATTATGAAATATTTAGCTAGAATTATGTGCCTATTTTCTATTTTTATTTCTATCAAGTTACGTATGTTAACTTTTTAAACTAAGTTAGTCTGTATATACGTATGTCTTAGTCGAAAGTGTGTGATAACGTTTGATGTAACTTTACAAACGTAAAAGACTGGATTGTTTCAATATCATCCCACAATATCTTATATATTAGTTCATCGTTTGAAGCGTTCTATGAAATCAAACCTCAATATTTACATTGCCTTTAAAATATCAGTTTTTTACCTTAGTATGATTAAAATAAAATTATACAATTGGTAGTGTAAACTTATTGATAAGTAAGTGTTGTGGTTTTGATGTTTATTTAGTTTGTGATTGTTGGGAACGTATGACTCTATTAATTAATTAATTAATTATTGTTAAAGCATTAAATCATTCTTGAAATGACATTAAGAACTCATTTCGAAGGGAAATAACATTTGCTTTTGTCTTGGATTTACTTACTGTATGTAGATAAACTGCTCCGATTTATTTCCTATATCGAAAATACATTTAGTCTGCGTTTTCATCCAATCGAAATGGTGCCTTTATCGTATCACTTTTAATTGATATATTATTTTAATTACATCATTCTGAGCTTCTATTTCCTATACTGTGATGTGATCCCGTATTTAATTATGCAATGTTTTATTTATGTAGATTTAAAATATTAACCTTGTTTTTTTATAAAATTTTAAGAATTTTGATAAATTATAAGTTTTTAAAATAAATTTTAAAGCCAATATTACAATTATGATCTTTAAAAAAAAACAAAAAAAAACATTATGTTGATTATTTTAATCTTATTAATTTTTATTGTAGTATATTTTTTGGAGATATTTTGCCATTATCATATAGCTAATTGTTCTTTATTTAAGAAACAAAGTTTTATATTATTATTAACGTTGTAAGGATCTAGTGCCTCATATTCTCGGGCTTATTTCAGCCCTTTCCAAATATAGAAACTATTGTACATATATATATATATATTTATATGTTTATGTATTTCAAATGTAAGGTTGTAGCAGGCGTATCGGTTTGTGACTTGGACAAATCTGTTTGTGTTCAGAATATTATGTAATTAGTTTACTGTCTGTCAGGGTATTTTAAATCTCTTCTACTTGCAAAAGTACTCTCACAATTATTTTATTATGTATTAGCTTGTGTATCTGTTTTGTTATAGCCATTGGGTGTTTACTGTATATTTATTGACTGACTGTGGTCTAATAATTCAAATTCTCAGCGTGCTTTTTATTTTTTGTTTTAATGTATTAATATAATTGCTAGAACTAAAAGAAAAAAAAAATTGTATTCAAACCAAATTTTGTATAAATTTTAGGAATCAATGGTTGTCAATTTTTAAGATTTAATTATTAAGATTAATGCATGGTATAGTGTATGCACAGTCTTAGGTACCTTTTCCAGATCATATGCGAATGTTTTTTATTTTAAAAGTATCCTTCCCAAAGCCTTTTTTCATCAGTGACATCTTTAATTATTTTAATCTTACAAAATATTCTTGAAAATAATTTAAAAATTAAAAAAAAAAAAAAATTTCTTTGAAAGGGGGAATAATATTTATTTGTCCTGTTTTCCGACCACCCCATAATTAATATCTTCACAGTAAAATAATTTATGAATAATAATAAAACCAAAATAAACTATTGAGTTGGAATGGGAAAGATAAATTTCTTCTTGCCTAAATCAAATTTTTTATTCAATTTGGGATTGGTCAAAATGATATAATAAATGACACAAATTTCTTAATGGTATTTTAAAATTTGTTCATCAGAAGAATCCTCAGATATATATTTACATATTGCATTTTTAGTCGTGCAATTTATTAATATTGACTAATTATTGGTGTTATTAGGATGTTAATCAATACAATTGGATTGTATAAATGCGTTAGATTATAGAGTTTTCTAGTTAACGTTAAATACTAGCCACAATTTTTCATCTCTTTGCATACGATGGGATGGATAAAGTATTATGCAAGAGGCCATGTAATTTTTTGAAGATTGCACTTAGTTTGAAAAAGGTCCGAAGACTTAAAAATCCTGTATGTTTAATTTTCTGTTAGTCTTAAAAGCGCTATTAAATAAAATTCTGTGATGATTTACAATTGTTAAACACTTATGGTTAAATGTAAACATCTCTGATGTAACGCCCGTAGTTTCGTTGATGAGGAACATGCATTTGTAATCATTGCCTTTGTAGTCTTACTATTATGTACATAATATGTAGTCACACTAGGTATTGTTAATAATATTTTAGTTACGTTCTGAAGAAGCACATGTGGTATTTACTGTTTACATGAGTAGGTTGGAACAGAATGACTTACTGGAAGTAAGATTAATTGAAGTGTTGTTCGCAGGTCGATTTTTAATGATTCCGAAAGAGTTGTTACCAGTTGTTTTTATTAGTTGTGTAGTTTTAAGGCGAGCTCGGCTTGGACTGGGCTGCCTTTTCTAAAACCATCCCTCTCCTAATCAGGGATCATTGTGATCAATATTCAAATATTTTATTATAGAGGCAATTTCTACTTTTATTAATCACTGTTATGTGTTATAACAATTTTGTTTTTATTCCATGAAACTTCATTAATTTTGAAAGGGACGGGTGAAAATAATGCGAAATAGAATCTTCATTATTCATTACTCATATTAGAAGCAGTGAGGTAATAATACAAATTGGATTTTTGGTTTGATTGTGCCTAAGTTAAATATCGATAAATAATGTTGCTTATTTAAATTGTATTGCCTTTAGTATATTAATGCCAAAAAAAATAAAATAAAAGTAAAAAATGTATTTTTGTTATCTACTCTACTCCATCAGGAATAGCATTTAACTCTTTGTTGTCATAACTGTGACAAAAACCAAGTGCTGTGATTTTATTGAATTTTTTTTTTTTATATTTTCAAATTTCATTATTCTTAAATATAATTAAATATAGGACAATATTTAGCAATTTTACAGCTGTACTTTGTATGTTTTAGTGTTGGATAAGTTGTAATTTTTCTGTATTTTTTTTTTTTTTTTTTTCCTGGTTCTAAATAAACCGAATTCCTCCTTAGTGTTTTTTCACTCTTTAACATCTGCTCCTTTAGTTATTATTTTACCTCGCCGTTGTTTTTACAGAATTGTTGAGTTTATATAGATAGTTTGTTATTTTTTAAATATTAAAATGGATAACAGATAATATAAAGTATTGTCATTGTGTCTTATTGTAATGTATTAACATGTTTCAATTATATAAATTAACTATTAACAGCTGTAGCTATGCCTTAGAATGTGTTGATGTCTTCGATGCTGATCTGATGTACAACTGTGGCTTGTCCCTTTAATAAAGCTGCTCACTTTCATATAATTTTTTTTTCTTTTTTATAAACTTACTGTCTCTGAAACATTTTGATGACAAGATCGAAAGTTTGTACAAGAGACGCTTTTGTGTGTAATGTTATTTATTATACATATTATTTTAACATTTGTACTTAAGATGATTCTACGAGAGTATTATTACCTACTGTATTTCTGTGCTTAATTGTGTAAATAATGAGTGAAATCATGTTTCTACAGGGTCCATCGAATATTGCTTGCATAAATAAGTATTTCTATTAGACATAGTACATCACAATTAATGATTATGAAAAACCAATTGTGGTAAATAAAGCACTTATGGAAGGGATGTTTTAAGTTTCTTAAGTGATAGAATTCCTCACCAAAACATATTTGCTCCTGTAATTCTATGCCCCTTTCGTTCTATATAAATTATAATTTTTTTTCCTATTTAGTTCTATTTACTGCATTAGCTATTTATGAAGTAAATTTAAACCTTAGATGCATTCCATTGTAAGTATGCAATATCCTAAAATTGTAGGTTTTCAACATCATGCATCAATGCGAAAAATTCTTGCCCTGTCGTTTTGCCTTATAGTATGCAGTTAGTGACTCATATTCATACACCATGGCTTAAAATTGATTTTATTTTGCAATTTTAGGGAAAAAAAACACACATTTAATTTAAGGACTTATTTTATATTCAATAACAATAAAATTATATGAATATATTATGTCAGAAACAATGAATAAATAATAATGTTTTTAATTTATATGAGTTTCATTTTCATACAGTTCAATAATTCATCATTTGAACATGTAAAATGAAACTAATATTTTGTTAGAAATTCTTTCATTCTAATTACCTCATGAAGCCGCTTTGTCATTGATTCCACATATTTTTTTGGTTGTGCTTCGAGTTTGAAAACAGTTTGCTGTTTTCTTTCGAAAAAAAAACCAGCAAACTGTTTTCAAACTTATTGAAAGAGGAGTATTATTAGGAAGGCCTAGATTGCGCTGGAGGGAAGACGTTGAGGCAGACCTAAAGACACTTGGTGTGAGGTATTGGAGGAGAGCAGCTTAGAAACAAATGGAGGGGAATCGTGGAAGAGGCCAAGGTTCTGCATGGACCGTAGTGCCAATGTTGTTGTTGTTTTCTTTTAAAACTGTGATTATTTTAATAATTCCCTTCAATAAATAAATTATTTCTCTTATTGAACTCTTAGCAATCCCTATTTGATCTTTTAGTTCACATCTGATATTAAATACATATTTATAGAAAAGGAAAAAACAAAAAAGTACAATAAAAAGAAAAAGACTGTCACTAAGTATACTTCAGCTTCTGAGTGAGTCTATTCACACCAACTAACTATTCTTTATTAAAAACTTAGGTTTTGAGTAAAAAAAATCATCTCAACAGGCTCTATTTAAAAAAAAAAAAACGAAGTTGTCCGATTAATTGGTGCCCAAACAAATGATTTGGAGAATAATGAAGCATTTTCCATAATTTCTCAGGAAAACATTTTATAGAAATTTTTTTCATGACCTGTAGCCCAAAAAATACCAGATTATTTTTCAACAAAAAATAAAAATCAGAGGGTTAATCTGTACCATTTATTATTATTATTTATTTATTTTCAATAGTAGACTGATTTCCACGGCAGTTATAAATATATAGAACTTGCTCCAAATGTTCAAACAAATTTCTTTATGGAGATATGGATTTGATAAATAATAGTTTGTGTTTAATATGAGTAGATCAGTAGCTTCATTGCTAATTATTATTTGTGATAGTTGATCATGCATAAGCCGTGACTTATTTTATTATATATATTGTCACTCTTTTCTTTCTTTTGTTATAACATACGAGATAGGTTTATTTTTTGACTTTTTACTCTGTTCCATTCTAAAAATTTAAATTTAATTTTCCGATTAACTAGATCAATTTTAATCAATTGAGGCTATGAACCATCCTAAGATGCCACGTTTTCAAAACTCTATAACAATAATTTACATCTAGTACATTTTTTTTTAAAATGTAAGAATTCCATTAAGTAGATCCGATAAAAATTTTTCGAAATAATCTCTGAGATATGCTTTATAGGTATATGGAAATCATAACTAAAAATGAATGAAACTAGGGCAGTTGAGAATGGCATGTGGTTCTATGAACAAATGTAAATTTATATCAATATTTTAAACAGATTCATTGAAAAAATGTCTTAGTATTCAATGAATTTAAATAAAGTTAAATTGAGTTCAGTATTTTATTTTTTGTGAATGCTTATAACATCATTAAAAATATAAAAAATTGCTTTATTTTTATTAGTTTCAAGATTTGAAACCATTGGTTTCAAATTTGAATGGAAGTGGTATTTCTCTCCCTTTTTCTTTTATTACTCTTAATGTTTGATCTAGCATTGGAATATTAAGGTTTGCATAAATTTCTGAGAAATGTCTTAATATTCTTCTTTTAGTGCAATACATCTTAAAGTGATTCTGATAAAATCGGGCACCATTTTATTTATCTTGATAATATATCACAATAGGCATTCCATTCTCCAAAATGGCAATTTATTTTCATTTTTTGGTTTAATTAATATTCAGACAAAGATAACAACATATGGATAGAGTGTTTGGATTACCAGTTGATCAATGAGTGGATATAGGAAAATAAAACGTCCAATATCGGTTTTCAAGTTAATTTATTATGCATTATTTAAAAGAACCAGTGAATAACTTCAATATATATATAATAGTATATTAAACATCTGAACCATAGGACAAAGTTCCAACATTGAATGCTTGCTACTTGTTACTGTTTTAAATGCAATCCCATCTTTCATAAAAATAGTATTTACATCGTAATCGTATCATCTCTTAATATGAAAATATCACCAGCTTTATATTCTACTCTCCATACTACTAAGGTACATCCTTAATTTCAAACATCTATTTCTCTAAAATACTCTCACAACTGTTTTAAACATACAAGACTTGAGACAGCAATCTTTAAACCTATTAGTTTTCTTTAGATTATGAAATATTTTTTAATGAAAGCACATCGAAAAATGGAATGAAATTTAATAATAAGTATTTTAAATACTTGGACATTGAGCTGCTGTTTAGCACAAATCATTTTATTTTATTTTTTTTATGCATAAACATTATTTAACAATCTTTAAAAGTGAAAATGCTATAAGAGGTGATAAAAGGCAAATTCTGAAATATAATTGAGTAATACAAAAATTCTAATTCTCAATCCAAAATCAGTCTCATAGTCCGACCAAGGCTTTTCACAGCTTTCGTTACAAAACTTTCCATAGCCAGCCACTCTAAACTAACTTAAACCAGTGGAGGCCACAAGTAATTGGCAGTAATTTCTTTCCATAAACACTTAATAATTTTTTGTGACACTACCACATCGATAAAGATATCAAGTTAAATCCCTTATGACACTGGAGGGAATATAGTAGTAACATTGAACACTCAGCATTCAACGGCTATTTGCAAAATACGGTAAGTTTTTCGATAAAATTTTTTGTACTTTAATTATTTTATACAATAATATATATATTTATTATATTAATCGACATTGTTTTAACACTTATTCATAAACACTGGGACAAATATAATATACAAGATATTCTTTTTTTATATAGAAAATAATTTTATACTTAACAAAATTATAGAAACTAAAAATATGGTAAACACAGTAATTAAGTACATTTATAAAACAATCGCCAGATACATTTATACAATCTATTTATAAAATCTATATATATATATATTTATATAATTCTCATATTTATAATATGTTAAAAGTAAATACTATAAACCACAGAACAATATTATGAACACAAAAGAAAAGAAAAAAAAAGATAGAGAATAAATAAATTATACAACAATTTCTTACAATAAAATACAACAACTCTACTCATGGTCATGGTAGGCTCAGTGGTATTTACAAAATGAGAGAATTGGTCGTAAATGTGGCAGTGTTTGCCGGTTTTACCATTCGTGAGATCACATATCGTTCGAGTGGTAAGTGTCATATGGTACATTCACCCACCTTCCTCTCATCAGCCTTCGAGTAACTGATGTTTTCCATATTCTGTTTTCAGTAGACATTTACAATAAACATTTATAAGATACATGAGCAATATTTTAATTACAGACTACATTGAGAATGTTTCGAGAAAAATACGAATCATTTAATTATACACCAAACTATACATATATCAGTGATGAGAAAAACGAACATCTTCAAGAGGAAAAATTCGATAATTTGTTCACAATCAATGATGTCTAAGAAAGCAGCATGAACATCAAATTTTACATTTATACAACATTATTTATATAATTCAGATTGCAACAACAGGTAACAAATCGAAAAAACATACATTGACTTAATACTAACTTACATCTAAAATACAGCTTTCAAAAGACAGCACTTTCATGCTTGAAATGGTATCCTGTACAAAAGATTTCTTTGAGATGTTGCATTTCTTGGTTGAACAATATTTTTTTTTTTTTTTTTTTTTTTTTTTTTTTTTTCTGCACCACTGATATTAGGATGCATTTTATTTTATCATAGAGGATCAAACAGAAAATGAAAAACACAACTTCAAAAGGGGGATAGGAAAGAAGTAAAGGGAAAATGTAGCAAACAACACCAAACACATACATACAGCTCATACAACCCAAACCCAACCTTTAGATAATTTATCATTTCATAATTATAATATGATACAAAAATAAGAATCTCGATTAAAATATTTAAAAATTCAACTATATAGTCGATTCGTTGCCTTAAAGACACTTAGTAAAAACATAGCATCCAAAATAGGAGGCAATTAAAATAGCCACATCAAATGAGCATGTGCCTAACAACCAGAATGCGACTTTTTTTTTTTTTTTTTTTTTTTTTTTTCAGAGAATGGTTTTAAGTTTGTAGAGGGAAAAAATAATATCGGTTTGTTAACTGTTAGGTTTGGGTTGCACGCTCGCCGGTCACGCCCCTGTGCAGTCTATTTCGACAATATCTTTCGGTACATCGACGAACTGGTAGACCAGCCTCTGCCCGTCAACCTTAGCAAGTATTCCTCGTTGGTAGTAATACCTGTAATATAAAAGAAAATCCATTAATGAGATAGTCCACTATTAAATATTTTTAAATATCCTAACTATATAGCAATAAAGATAAAAGAAACAAAAGAAGTACACACCTTAGAGCTCTGCCCATGGTTTCGTAGTTCATGTCTGGTTTGTTCTTGTGAAGACCCCAAAGGCGAGATACTGCTTTGGAATCGACCAGTTTGAAGACACCTTTCTCCCTATTGGTCCACTTGATGTACCGCGGGCAGTAGTCTCTGTCTTGTAACAGCTTTAGTAGGAACTCCCAAAGGTATGTTGTCGAACCTGATTATAGCAAAAGAAGAAAAATTTTAGTAACCCAATATCGAAGGCTATATATCAAGTTCTTATATCTTGGATGGAACATACCTTCGCGTGACTTGCGCTTGGGCCCAGTGGCTGTTGGACTGTCGCCACTTCTGGATCTCTTAACCTTCTTCTTCATCCTGTGCTGGAGGCCGAGCTCGAGGAGGTAGAAGTCGTCGTGGGAGCTGGAGGCGGCGGCTTGTATGACGGACGCCCTGGGAGGGGATGGTGGTTGTGGTTGTGCGAAGTAGTTGGTTGGGGGGCCCATGTAACCTCCCCCTCCGCCTGTGTAGGCTTCTCCGCTCTCTGCAACATCATCAACAATTATAATATGAACAACAATAAAATTAACTATATATATAATAATATACATCTAAATCAATAAAAAAAAAAATCAGTGTCGACCTTAGGTTAAAGTTTTAAACAGCGAATTAAATAATTTTAAAATAAACAACAAAGAAATGCATGTAAGATAAAAACGCAAGCTCATAAGAATGAAATAGATGGGATAATACACTCCCCGTCAAAAGTATTGCAACACCCATAATTACAAAACTGTAGTAAGGCCCCAGTTCTTATAAGCAGCATAAACCTTAGTAATGAACAAGAACCCTTGGATGATCTCGAAAAAGCCGAAAGATCTCAGGAAAATTCATGGACCGAGAGCTCTCCCGGATCCAACGGACTAAAGGCGAATCACGAATTGTACCGACAATTGGAAACAGCCAACACTAGTATGAGACTTAGGCTGGAGTACAATGGGCACTTGAGAATGGACAACTGGCTTACCAAGATCTCGCTAATTAAAAGATATAAGACTCCAAGCCTGTGGCTTAATGAAGTGCAAACAGACCTAAATTCTGCTAGAATTTCTGACCTTGATGGGTTGGATCGGTCAAAATTTAGAGGCATCGTGAAATCTTGGTTCCCATTACCCACATTTAAAACTAGTCGAAAACCCATGACGGAAGAGAAAAAGGAAAAACTATTGGCTAGTTTCAGGAAGCATTGGGAACAAAAGAAGGCAGCCAAAGGAACTGGTCATAAGCGCGATAAGGGATTGTTATTCACAGTTTACGACAACAAACGATGTAATTTTGGTTTATTCTTTTCAAATTTCCTTTCAGTCCTTTTTTATTTTTATTTTCTGCCTATGTTTATCATCTTTCGTTTGTTTCAAGCCTGTTCTCTCTTTCTCTTTAGTCTAGTTAAAACAATTAATTATTCATTAATTATTATTATTAGTTTTAGTAAATGTAAATTAAAAGTTTAAATTGTAAAAAAAAAGAAACTTTTTAAAAGTAAGTTTTCTAACTTTTTTTTTGTTTATTGGAAGAAAAATTGTAATTATTTTAATGAAACTCGATTAATGCAGACTTCAGAACCTTTGCTTACTATAAAAAAAAACAGACGTTTTTAAAATTCAAATATTTCTTGAGAGTGTTGATACTTTAGACGGAGAGTTTAGTTTGGCGAACTAGGTTATGGAGGAAAACAATATTAAAAATACAAAAAACTTCCCAACGATCGCAACCGAAGAGAAAAAACCTTCACCTGTAATTGCCATTTTAAAATATAATCACCCGAGTATAAATAATTTAAAAGTTTTATCGGTCAATAGCATACTTCCGAAAGCAGGGCAGCCTCGTCTCCGATAATCAATCATTCCGTTTATTATAAATATCGAAAGAGAACAAGAATCGATGGTTCTGAGAAGATGAGAATCGATAGTTGAGTAGTGGATACAAGAGACGACCTTGAGGACGACACCTGTGCGGGGTAGCGGAGGCGCGGATGGTCCACTGGCGAGCGACTTTCTCTTAGTCGCCGTGACCCGATCTTCTTACATCATCCTCTGTCTTGCAGAACATCGCCCGTCTCGAGGTAGGGCAGCGTCATTGGAGGAAAAAATGGAAAACAATCGTTCAAAAACGAGCGCTCAAAAAGTCATGTATCTGTTCGTTATCGAGCTATCGAAATAAATTATACATCTCAAAATATCTTCTAAACATTTAATAAGAAATCCTTTTCGATGTTCTATGTTTTGTATTTATCCTATTTTATAACCAAATTATTAAGCCGGTGAATGGGAGATCCTTAAAATCAACAGTTGTGGATCTTTTGCGAAAACACTTTCTATCATTTAGAAATCCAACACAGAAACAGTTTTTCCTTTCAAAATTAAATGGAAAATTTCACAGCTGGTTATAAGGCTCCAATAAGTCTCCATTTTCATGTCCCAGCTTTCAATTTTTTTTTCCTAACAAAACAAAGTAAAATCTGAACTCTTCCATACTAAACTACCTCAAATCTGGCTTTTAATGCTGTAAAGTATGTGTTAATTAATTACTTTAATAATTTAAAAAAAAAACATAGTTAAAAAAAAACTACAAAAACACGCTTTTATAGCAAACCTAACTAAAAATCTAAATATGGTGAAAAATTAGCAGCAGACTTTAAATTTTTTTATTTCACGGTTCGAAGCTAATTTCCCTGTATAATTCGTGATTTGTTTGCATTTTTAACACAGTCTATCTAGAATCAACCAACATTTTTTTTTTTTACATATTTCAGAGTAAGAATGGGCAAATTTTTACTTTAAAAATCCTATCTTGCACAAATTGTAATGATCTACAACTTTTAGTTTATAACATTTTTTTTTATTGGATAAGCCATTTTTGTGTTACTTAAACCATTGGAAAAACTAACTTTTTAAATTTGGCGAAATTCTTAGATGTTCGACAATCGATTGTGTGGCTAAACGCCTGAATCCAATTCAGCTTAAGGGATGTCTTCAGACGCACCATTTAATAAACTTTAATTTTTTAAACATTTTTCTATGTTTTTCTCCAAAACTAAAGAAAATTTCAAAAAGTTTAGGTTTTTTGGCCCCCAAACATTTTCCCCTTATCAAATTTAGTTTAATTTTTTTTAATATATTTTATTCTCAGGACCCATCTGGACCATATAAAAACATAAACTACTACATCTTTTGCAAGGCAGACCCCTCTAATAAAGGGTAATTTGACTAGACTAAGTAAGAACATTAGAACATTATCAGATAGCTGGAAATTGGTGAAAATCACGATGAAAGATTCAGTTACATAATACAGGTGAAGTTAACAAAAGCGTATTAATAAAATTTGTTTAAAAATGTCTAAGTTATATATCTACTGCACTTTCTCCAATCCTATTAGGAACTAGTTTAAACTTTCAAAGGGGAATAATTGGATCTAATGGAGTTATATGTAATTGATATTAAATATTTGTTTTATTCGTTCCGAATTATATATATAGTTAATTATATATATAATTACTGGAGGGTGACTACCGGACACAACCTCCCTTGAACCGTCACTAAAAATAGTTGCGGGCGTGCTGGCGGTAAATATTTGGCAAAGGGTGGGGGATGTCCTTGGGAGAGGCAACATGGCCGACAGCGTGCATTGACCACCCGCTCATGCTTTTCTTTCCGTTCGTCTTCCCTCGGCTCTTCCTCGTCCACTCCATCTTCGAGAACATCCGACGAGCGTTGTCCGTAAGAGGGCACGGCGAGTCTCGGCTGTCTTTTGTTTATACGATGCGATTTCAGCTCAATCAGTCGGTCATATCTTGAACTAAATGGTAATGTGTTCGGAAAATTGTAAAGATACATAAATCCGGAATCGACAGCATGTTATTCAACACTATTGAATAACTAAATAAATATTTTTTTTATTTTTATTAAATATTGATTGAGGTACGGAATTGGAACAGGGCCATAAAAACGACTATAGTGAAAAGAAAATGAAAGCCCCTGGCATACAAATTACATGGAACCAATTATATAAAGAATTACGCAGAGTAAACCAGACAGTTATTGACACGCTTAAGGAAATATTCGGGAACATTCAAACTGTAATTAAAGAAAGAATAGTTTAATAATGTTTAAATATACAGTTATTTTTTCCTTAGTTACTATACTTTAAGCAAAACCAGACAGTTCACACCAAACATTATTCCTGGAATGTATTTTACAATTTAGTGACAATAACTAATGTAAAATCAGTTATTGACACACTATGGATATCTTTTAAAATACGGAAAGAATTGAAAGTATATTTACACAGTTGAGTTGCAGGGTTTAAAAGGAATTTTATTATTATTTTTTTTTTTTATTAAATAAATATATTTTTTTTATTTTTAAGTTAAGGTGTCAAGAACTATGAGCAACATATGGAACATTAAGGTCTTTATGTATAAGGTTTTTTGTGACGAAGTATAGAGCTTTAAAGATCTTTGAACGGATTTTGGATTGCAAGGGTTGGATAAGAGATGGATTAGAGATGGATTAGATGGTTTGGTGGAGTCTAAAAATTAAGCAATAGGAATTATGATATGTAAATAATTGACATTACTATATGTATAGAGAAGTTAAAATTAAAATATACTAAAGTAACTAAGATATAAGATGATCAAAAAGGAAAATTATGAGCAAGTAGTTTTGTATAATTTATCAATATTAGATCATGTTTATTTATGTATTTTATTTATTTAATAAATTTCAAATCAATACGCAAATGTAAAATACAAAATCGTTTTATCTTGTGTATGAATTATTAACAACGTTTGCATTAATGAGATGTGTTTCCATCAATGAAATAAAAAAAAAGTTGAATGTCCTCTCATTTCTAATACATGCTACATAAATTGTCTGTTGCAAGCTTTAATAAAGTTATAATTTTTTTATAATAATATTTTATTTAAAATGTATAAAACAATAAAAAAAAAAAACAGGGTTCGCTCAAAGAAAATTAAAATAATTAAATATAACTAGTAAAATGGTACATCTAAACTGTATTAAAGGGAGCAACTGTTACAAGGCGTGAATACCAAATCCTGTTGATTACAAAACACCCGGCGAAGAAGAATACAAGGAAACTAAAATGGAGGGACGAGATCCGCGAGGAAAAGCTTGTTGGCTGGGAAGGAGCGGACATTATGTAATACCGGCCTTGACATTGAAGCTGCTCTGTGGTGGGGGGCTCGTATCCGGGAAACAATTACAGGAAAATGGCTTTTCTCATGTCTTAGAAAAATAAGAGATTTAATGGCCGAGTCTTCCAAGGGGGTACGACTCGAGCGTACCACACCTCAAAACCTTTTGAGTGATGAAAATCATCATAGCTCGGATTCCTTTATCTGCGTCACAACATTTAGCAACTTCTATTTAACATTTCCGGTTGGCTGAGTAAACGGTACCCGAAAATAGAAGAGGATATCAAGCCAGGATGGCTGCCCAAGGATTTGTAAACACCTGCCACACCACACGTAGCCTAATGCCATTTCTAGGTTGACCTATTATACGGAGCTCAAAAGTGAAACGATACTCCGTAGATAGCATTTGTTTGGGAAAACAACTGCCTAACGAATATATAATGAAATCTAGTAGGGTTTGAACAGTTAAAATATCAGTGCGACTGAAACACGATCCGCACCCAATAACAACCTACTAAATGCCACCGTGTTTTAATAGGAGTACATTTGAATAAGTAGACAGTTTTAAATATTTACGATCTACAACATACAAAAGGAACGGAACACAGGAACAAATGAAAGCAAGGTTAAACTAGGAATGCTCTAGCTTTTGTTTTAATTCATAAACCACTCATTTCACTCCTGTAGCAACGTATTATAACTTTGATGATTTTAAGGTTTAGCTACCCACTTTATCCACTAGAAAGTCAAACTACACCTCAAAGAAAATAAATTTTGTATCAGTTATAATCTGTCATTACAACTATAAGTTTATCTACATGCTTTACTAGCAGTTGCTTTCTAAATCATGTTCATGTAAGATGTAGTTAGGGTCAGTAAAATAAATGTTAAAAACAAACAAATCTATTAGCTAAAGTTTCGACCAACTTTGATGGCCACGATCAGGGCTAAAAAACAAAAAAATAAGTCAATTACAGAAATAAAAAAAAAAGAGCAAAAGAAAAATGAAAAATAATAAAGTTAATAATTAATTATGAAATGATCTCAACAAAATAAAAAATATAATCTTATGGAGAATAAACATTAAGAATTATTAAATTAAAATTTATTTTTAATTGCTGTGTATATATGAATGCATACCCCAACTACCTACGTCTTTAAATACTTCTCAGTCAACAAATACCCCATCAATTTAAATAATTTACATTATTATATGAAAAGAGAGGTTTTAAAATTAAAATACAGTAGAATAAATAAGATGATCAAAAGAGAACTTTTGAATAATTAATTAGTTTTGTATAATTTATCAATATTAGATCGTAATTAATAAATTAAGATCATTTCAAAATTATTTATTAACCTCATTATTTTTCATTTTTTTATTTCTCTTTTTTTTTTTAAAAAATCTGTATTTGTCTTATTTTTTGTTTTTCAGCCCTGAAGATAACCATAAAATTAGGCCGAAATGTTGGCTAATAAATACCTTTATTTTTATCAAACATTGTCTTTTTTTTTTTTTTTTTTTTTTTTTTTTTTTTTTTTTTTTTTTTTTTTTTTTTTTTTTTTTTTTTTTTTTTTTTTTTTGATCCCTAATTAGGGAAAACCAGATAGTTATTGATACCCTAAAGGAAATATTCACACTAAAATTATAGAAAGAATAGTTCAATAAAGTTGAAATTTGCAGTTATTTTTCCTTAATTACTATACTTTAAGCTGAACAAGAAAGTTCAAATCAAACATTGTTACTGGAAAGTATTTTACAAGATAGTGACAACGACTTATGTAGCATTAGTTATTGAAACCTTATGGATATCTTTTAAAATACTGACAGAATTGAAAGTACTTTTACATAGTTGAGTTGTAGGATTTAAAAGGAATTTTATGATTTTATTTATTATCTTAGGGTGGCAATAACTGTTTACCCTACATCCTACATATAAATTTCATCCAGTCAACCAACATCTTCAAATAATGTTTAGAATTAATTTCAACTCCATGATGAAACTATGAAGGGAGTACGTTATCGGGAGTTTTTTCAGCTCAGTTGAATTCGGGAATAACTTTATTAAAATCCAAGACGGTTTAGGTTTTTACTGATAACATCCCGATAAATGAATCCGGATGCTCTCCGCAGACTAAGATAAGCATTACCCAACGAATTGTACATAAGGTGGAAGGAGCAGTAAAGGATAATGTGTAAGATTTGTAGAAGGAGCGAGTTGAAGAAGATATGAGTGATTAAAAGCGGGCAGTGAGGATTGTGTGGCAGTCAAGGGCAGGGCTGGGAGCTATATCAGGCGGCGTCAGTTGGCAACCCTGCCGCAAGTGCAACGACACACTGACTTTGCCCAAGGTCGCTGGGCATGCGCACCTCTTCCGCCTCGTCTCCTCTCTAACAAATAAATAATAAATTAAAACTATTTGCAAAACTATTCATCGTCTATTTAATTTTTTAATTTACTCAGTAAATATATAATCATATTTTTTATACAATAAAACGAAAAAAAAAAAAAAAAAAAAAAAAAAAAACGCGAAAAAGTATTTATAGTGTTTCAAAAAAAAAATTGGCAAGAATTTGTACTACACCTGTTTTTGAAACTAGATATAAAATAAAAATAACTATGAAAAATCGAGAAGCCATTTTAAATTTGTAAAATGTATTAGCCGCTTGAAAGATCGTGATAGAATTTTAACCATTGAGGAAACTCGGAAAAAATAGTTCTTCTCAAAGGAATGTACGATTTATGTATATATATATATATATATATATATATATATATATATATATATATATATATATATATATATGTACATATTATTTAATTTTTAACTACTTAAAATATAATTTTTAGACACGGCTAATATTAATAAATTTTAATTTTTTAATAAAGGAGAATATAATATTTTATTTATTTTCGGATATACTTTATTTTATGTAGTTACAGGTTTCCGGATAATTATACCGTATGTAGTCTCACCTTGTCTTTAAAAGTTTTAGAGTTAAAGAATAGGATTATTGTCCCGAAACATGTAACTACATTGTAGCGTAGATATATATAATTATGAGGAGTTTAAGCTAAAATAAAGTATATCTGAAAATAAATTAAATATTAATAAAAAGAAAATTAATGATTGAATAAACTTATAATTTTTAATTTTACAAATAAATATAATCAATGCGACATGTTATCACATATATTTATAATAATGTATGTAATAATATTTATCAATCTTGAAAATCTATATTTGATATTCTGTAAATGTAGAATTAATTAACCGAAAAATTAGAAATATTTGAATGTATATTAATACAATTTCGGGGGGGGAAAAAAAAGTCCTCTAAATTTGCCTTGATTTAACACAAAGAAATCATATTTAATAACATTTTTATTTTAAATATATTTAATTATGAAATCCTCTTCAAGTTATGAATTACTTGTAATTATTTTTCAAGCAGAAATATATTAAAAAAAAAAAAAAGTCTTCCAAATTTGCCTTGATTGAACACAAAGAACTCAAATTTAATAACATTTTTCTTTGAATATATTTAATTGTGAAATCCTCTTAAAGTTATGAATTACTTTTAATTATTTTTCAAGCAGAAATATATATATATAAAAAAAAATTGGAATTTCTTCGATTCGATATATATCAGATCCGTATTTGGAGATGGTTTAGAATGTTTCATCACTCTTCAAGTCTCCCCCTCTTCAAATATAGCGATTGCTTCGTACTGGCTCGAGTCCCGCCGGGAACAGCTAGGATTTCGGGGTGACGTCAAGGCTAGTGGGCCAATTTCGTCTTTAAATTTTAAATGAAAATTAAAAAAAAAAAAAAAAAAAAAAAAAAAAATTGTATATGATTAGGTAATAGAGAGATCTGAAGAATTTTAATGAGTTAGGAAAAAAAAAGTTATAAATAGCATCGATTTCGTTATAGGCCCAAGAAGTTTATAATAGTTGAACTTTTCTGTGATCTAAGATTAATGGGATAAAGGATACTAAAGGATGAAGGAGGATGTATGACGAAAATCTGCTCCTGAGGGTGTTTACAGAGAGCGGGAGGTGCGACCTTGGTGAGGACATCGTACCCCTTGGCCAGTCCTTTGTTTGCCGTCGCAACACCTACCTCAACTGTCAGCTCGCTCTTCCAAAGCCTCTTCATAATATATCCATTCCAACAGCCATTCCTACGCAGAGCTATTCACAAATATTCAGGAAACAATAACCTTCAAACAGTTCAAACAGGAAGGATCCGGTTGGAACACGGTAATTCCACATTGACCATCAACCGGTGATGCAACCGGTGATGTATGGCCTAAAACAGCTTCCGATTCCGCTACTTCCTGCCACATCCCGGAACACCACGATGGTCCCTACACTAGGTCAGAGTTCTATGAACCGTACACTTCTTGCTTGTATTTGAAATTGAAATGGACGGATTATGCATTACATTAGAACGAAACCCCATTTTAGGCCGACACTTGATTTACATGGTTGGTTATTTAGTAGTAGAAAAGTGGGATGGAGTTGTACTTACGACTCCTTGCTTGGTAGACGGTGGTCGGGTTGGAGGCGGGGTGCTGGGGCTGTTGGTAATAAGGGGATAAGAAGTGTGCAGGGGGGTAGATCGGGGCGGCCATCCCACCTCCGTTCTCCGGGCTTCGTCTGCAAGAACCTGCAAACCGACAATCATACAATATTAATAAACAAGATCATTAAAATGTATCAACCTCAAACAAAAGCAGTAGCGTGTCAAGAATGGCAACTCGTAGCAAATATTTTATATGCAGTGGAACCTCGGTGTAACGAAACTCAAGGGGAAAGAGAAAACTTCGAATTATCCAAGATTTCTATAAAGGTTCGATTTATTGAGGGGATTTCTGACTGACTTCGATATATAGAGGCTAGAGGTTTATAATAAAATACTCAATGTAACTATAGAAAATATGTACATATTTTATTGAAATAATAATAATGATAGAATAACTCTGTACCTCGGAGGTACAGCACACTATGTCCTTTTTTAACCAAAAATATATTATTACGTATTCTTATTCACCTTTTCCCTCTTTATACGGAGCTATAGAATTCTATGTCCTGGAAAAATTAATTGTAGGGTAAGTTACATAAATATGTTTTTATTTATTTATTTTTTAGGGGGAGGGCATAACGTCCATATGTACTCCAATTAGGGCAGGAAGGACGGGTTACCAACCTATTCTAGCCTGGATGTAAAAGTCAAGATTCATTTCGTACACATAAGTATAATAAACAGTTCAGGAAATGAAATCTTTTTTTTTTTTTTAATTGCTTTCCTATAAAGTTACGGAAATGTGACATAGTGTTCTGTACCTCCGAGGTACAGAATTATTAAATTCGTGAAAAATGTATTAGAACATTTGGAAAAAATCTGAAATAGTAGTTTGTCTAACTGAAAACAACACTTTGTCTAAATGGATATCTTACAACTGGAACGTTTTAACCTCTTTAATAATGGAAAAGCTTGATTTTCATACTTCAGCCTATTTTCAAAATTGTGGATAAGGTGTTCGTTGGTATTCCAAACCCCGGCTTGAATAATTTTCAACTTTTCTTCATACGAAAGCATTTTACGCTTTATCATTTTCGTGAATAAAAAAAAAATATTGTGGAACAACAGAAAACGAAACGTATCGCATAATTGTTTCATCAGAAACTAAAACAAACCGGAAACAAATTTCAGGACGGGAGTTACAGATAAATCTTCGTAGAGTCTTCGATCAGTCTAAACTCTACTTATTTAACAAATCTACTTCGATTTGTAGAGGTTTTCCGATAAAAACTTCGTTTTGTAGAGGTGCGGTGTAAGCTAAGGAATCTTCGAAAATTCGATATATCAAGGTCTTCTTAACCAATCCTTCGATATGTAGAGGTAAAAATAACATAGGAATGATTGGCAGATCCAAGGGGAATAGGAAAACTTCGATTTATCAAGGAATTCGATATATCGAGGTTCCACTGTATTTCATTTATTAATCACTGGATATCTTAGTGGGTCATACAGGGGGTAGGTGGCCTCTTCACTGCTCGCTACTGCTTCCAAATACTCTGACTTATAAATAATGGATAGGCCAAATCAAGTGATTACTGAACACTGAAGAACTATCAACTACTTGTCAAGTATACAGACAATTCCGATTTACTACTTAATCATTTTTTTTTCAATAAATATAAAAATATATAGATATTTTTTACAAATAAAACAATAGGAAAGACATAATAGATTTTTAAAAAATTGAAAATGATGAAGAGACTTGATCAAAATTAGACCCTCCTCACACCAAAGAGAATGCAAGATTCCAAACAATATAGAAATCTACAAAAGATACATTCTCAAAGATTTTGAAAGTACTTACCGATTTTTTCATTTAGTTCAGGACCTGGCAATAAAGAGATAGAGGGATTGCGAAGCAGTCGGGGACCGATAGGGTCAGGTGTCGCATGACAAATAGCTGCAAAACTTCAGTTCTCATTTACAACTCATGAATATGCAATTTAATAATTAAGAAATTTCGAGTATACAAATCTAGTTTTTGTTTTGTTGCAATTGCATATTTAAGAGGTGTCTGTTAGGAACCGGAACGGACTGGTAATATAACTAGTTAGTGACTTTTAGAAGTTATTAAATAAAATATACATAATACCAATTCGCTCTTTTAAAATATCTTTTTTTTTTTTTTTTTTTTTTTTTTTTTTTTTTTTTTTTTTTTTTTTTTTTTTTTTTTTTTTTTTTTTTTGCCTTACACTTTCTTATATTTCTTTCTATAATAATACCTATAACATTACTCTACAAAAATACAATTAAATAGTATATCTTAAACTCACCTGTCGTGGTCTGTTGTTGGTAGTAGGAGTGTGGGGGTTGAAGCCTAGCTCTGAGTTCGTCATTGCTGGCGTGTCCAGAGCTTGAGCTGTCCACATCAGAGACTCCTGAGTCCGCTGGGCTAGGAGGCAGCGAACCTGCAAGAAGTCGAGCGTTCAGCTTGTAGGACAACACTAATATAACAGCAATAAAACAAAGGATAGTACCTAAATAACCTAAATATTTCTACAAAGAACATTGCAACACTGGAAGTTTAACTTTTATTAACTTAAAAAAAAAAAGTTCGTTTTATAAAGATCTTTAACTGAATATATACTTGTGTACAACAGAATACATATTTAATACTTCTAAACCATCGACCTAAACCTGCATCTGTTGTGCAGAACTAATATAACATAAATTAACGGAGAGCATAATTTCGGTGGTTGTAGAGAGTTGTATATCTGCATTGTGAAAAATTGTCTGAGTTGTACTTCGTAATAAGGCCTTAAAGAATCTATTTTGGAACATATTTTATTTTTGGAGTAATCAGAGGATTTTGCAAAACGATCTCACAATATACTTGAGTACACTTTATGGTAAAGAAGGATCGATACAATTAGGATTGATGAATTAATTGCTGCTTCTATTGGAATTATTTTTATTTCCAAACTAGTTTCGAATGTTAAACATTCAGTCAGTTCTAATGAGGCAAAATGAAAAGGAGTCTTTTTCATTTTGCTTCCTTAGAACTCAAAAATGCCCTACTGAAGAGTGCACAAATTTGACTTATGGACTTATTCACGACAGCCAGGCATTTTTTTTTTTTTAATTCTTTTATTAATAGAAATTTACAACTGTATTCGAAAACACATCTAGTAAATATGCGCTATAGATGAAAAATAATGACATGAATAAAACTTGTAGAGGAACTCTAAATAAAACATTGGTAGACCTCTAATCAGGCATTTAAAAACCTATTTTTTTTTTTATTATTTTTTTTTTTTTGGTTTGGAAGAAGGGAGCAGGCCTCACAGCGTATTAAGTGATATTTTCTTCATCCTCAGCTATAGAAACACTTTTATATACACAGTTTTATTATAAAGATAAAAACATATCTGTTACATTTGAGAAAACTAGATAAATGTATTTTTGTCCACAATAAGATAAATATTTTGAGCAGCCCATTTTGGAGTCATACTCATCATGTTAAGAAGGCAAGTTAATGGCAATGGTATTGACATTACAACTTGCCTACTCATTACAACTCCAATATGGGCTGCCCAAAATATTTATCTTATTGCGGACAAAGATCAACTTATCTAGTTTTTCCCAAATGGTACTGATATTTAGTGAATAATGTTAAATATACATCATCAGTTCAAGGGAGGTAAAATGAAATCAAGAGGCCTGATATATTCAAGAAATCATAATCATTTTTTTTCCTTCCTCAGAACTGATGATAATAATCGAATAATTAAAATTCGAAACTAGTTTTAAAATAGAATTCATGAATCCTGATTGGACCCAAAATGCCCTACTGAAAAGTGCACAATTTTGACTAATATACTACTTCACGATAGTCCAGGGAACTATTTTGTTTAAAACCTATTTTTCTATGGTTTCGAAGAAGGAAATTTGACTTATGGACTTATTCACGACAGCCAGGGATTTAAAAACCTATTTTTTTAATTTTTTATTTTTTTAATGGTTTGTAAGAAGGAAGCGGGCCTCACAGCGTACTAACTGATATTTGCTTTATCTTTAGTTGTAGAAATTCTTTTATATACACAATTTTATTATATAGACAGAATATAGAGTATAGCGGAAAAGATAACAGTGGAGAAGGGTTGTTGTATAACGCAGTACTCCTACTGGGCCACTCGACCCTGTTTCAGTTACCTATTTGTAACGGAGATAAGGAGCAGGTAACCTAGATCCAGAACCGTTTAAGAACGGTTATATAACCTCCCTGCAATTCGTTTCTCCCCCGGCTCTCCCATCCATGCAATTCCTCACCGATTTTATTTTTGTCAGTTCGGCTCGCTATAATTGGGACTCTCACCTCTTGAGGCGGGTATCCCACTATGTTCGCGAACCTACAGCGCTCCAAGCGTGTAACACAATTCGTGTCACCGCTCCGAGCGTCTAGCAGTTTGCGGACATTCTAGAGTGTTCCGAGTAAATCAGCTGTTTAGATCAGAAACAGCTGTTTATATCGGAAACAGCCCTTATAGTCAAATCCTAAAGATCGAATCATAAAAAAAAAAAAATTCGAAGGAAGTGGCTTTGAAATTGGTAACATATATTCCAAATTAATAAAACTATGACCAGTGGTCAGAAATCATAATGTTAAGGCAGGCTTATTCGGAGCCGATGTAGGCCGGCATTGCTACCAAGTTATTTTTTTATATCCATTTCTTTAAATTTACCACTGTACAAAATATATACATCAATGTGTTCATAACGATTACAATAACATGTCAAAACTTGAAAAGAACTCCTCATCAGTAGCACTTCAATAATAATTCTAAACTAGAAGATCTCTAGGCCATCTTCTTTCCAAACGCCTCGTAGGATTATCGGGAATGGAGTGGAAAGTTGAGAAACTAGTGGATTTGAGTGGTTACGGAGCTTACTATGAAAGGATATTCTTGGGCTAAATCAGCAACATATGAAACATTAAGATCTTTAGAGATAAGTCTATTGATGACAAAGTAAGGAGCATTGAGGATTTTTCGAAGGATTTTGAATTGTAAGGATTAAATACGAGATGATTTGGATTGTGGAGTCATAGAGTTTAACTCCGTACGTCCAAATAGGGCTAATCACAGTCATGTAAATGAGTCTTTTGTAATTAATTGGGAGGTTTGAACGTTTGTCTAGTAATTGTTGATGTAACTGAGGTTTGAGGAAGACATTTGCAGAAACTTTAGCGCCCAGTTAATTCTTGAGACCTGAGGTACAACAGTAAGTTATTTTTAGATCTTATAAAATTGCGTTCGTCAAAAACGAGGTCTTCTATAATCTTCAACCAAAAAATTACTAAAAATTTAGGTAGTACTTGCCGCTAACTAGGGCGACATTTTATTAGTTCATGTTCACGTGAGCACTGCGGAACACTTGCGGAGTGGCTGTCTGTATTCGCAAATCCCGTCCCCATATATAGTGTTACAGGAGCGTGGAGCGCTGTATGTTCGCGAACATAGTGGATACCCTTCTTTAGGCAAACCTACTTAGCATCTTCAGATACAAGAGTTTGCCCCCTCGCATTAAAATTCTGGTCATACTCTCCGGACAGTTCCCAGATCGTAAAGTGCCCTAATGACTGACCGTTGGAAGGATTAGCCATTGACCAAAACAAACAGATAACAAAGGAACCATTGTCCTCCCTTCCTTACCCCCGGTCCTCGATGACTTCATATTAATCCGGACTGACTGCCATTGTACTGCGCACCCTTCACTGTCCATCACTGTCTTCCACCGGCCGCTCAGATATTAATGAACATCTCCGCGACTATTCAAGTTCGGCAGACGATAAATGACTGTGTCTGACCCTTAACGTATATCGAGGAAGAGGAACGGTGCAGGTTGAAGGAATGGTCAGGTTATCCCACCAATCCTTTGGTCATATTGTTCATAAGAAAATTGGTTTTGAGAGAAAAAAAAAAAAAAAAACCATTACACGCCTACCGCAGCAATTAAAAAATAAAATAAGTACTATCACTATCAATATTTCAATTTTTTAATTATAAAAAAAAAATAGGAGAGTTCTCTTGATTTACAAAAAAAAAAAATTAAAAAAATCTGCCTTTAAAAAATTCGATATATGTAATGCCAAACCATAATGAAACTTATAATAAGCCCATACATAGAAAAACAAAGTATTTTCCAATAATATTATTATTGTCATAATTCAGTCATAAATATAGTTTTTTCTTTTTGTTAAACAAAATGCTGTGTATATTCAGTAAAATATACAACTTATTTTCAGTCAAATAACTTCATAGCGGTTATTGTACAAATTAAAAAAAAAATAAATTGTAATTAATTGAACGTTTAGCATTTTTTGTTTTACTTTAGGGATTACTTTAGGACTGACGTATGTGAATTTTGGAATTTGAATTCATTCAGAGGTAAAGAGGAGGAATACCCGAGTCAAAGGGACGATTATGCAAACTATTTGATTATGTCCAAAACCAATTACGAATCGCTAAAGATCGAAAAAAACAAAAAACGCTCGTTTTCACATTCCATATTCAGCTCTTACATCGACGATATTTATCACATGTGATTTAATACCAATTTTTTTGTTTTTCTTTCAAATTGTACCTATACTAATAGCGTTTAAGTTTATTTTTTAAAATGTTTAGAGAGCGAATTATTTGTCTTTAAAATTTTTAAATACATCTGATTCAGTTTAATCTACAAGTAAAAACATTTTTACATCTTAGTATAAAAAAAAAATAAAAAATAAAAAAATAAATCGGGTGAAACTAGATCAAAAATAGAGAAACATGGCGCAGACCTTTTTATTCCAATCCGTTGCAGATATACGATAATTCAAAGACTTTTTTTGTTGTTGTTGAGGAAACCACGTTTTTTGCCATTAAAGCTGTAATATCTCCATTTCGTTTAAATATTTTTTAAATTTCGTCCACATTTTCGGATTTAGCATTAAATATCCTATAACAGCAGAGTACACCTAACCTTGAATTTTACAAATTTGAGACCTAAGGAACAGCTTGATCTTTACCTTATATAGGGAAGTAGTAATGTCTTATAATACTTCAACATTTTTGTCAGTTAGAAATAAGATTCTTTGGTATTAATAATGAATTATTAATAACAGGATAATTATTGTTTTCCATGAAAATAATTGAAGCAGTTTTAATGCGCGTTGTTAGAAAAATATGGCTCTTATCATGACGTAATGACATTGTTAATAACTATTGTACATATTTATGTATAGATTCCTAATATTATATTTTAATAATATAAAAAAAAAAACAATCTAGGATAACTTTTAGCTTGATATTAGTTAGCCAACATTTTTCATCGGCTCTCTGATCTGGAACCTTTCCGCGTCCTAGCAAGTTGTACACTTTCACGCTTCTTTTGGTTTGGAAAACTTCAATTTCGGAACTAAAAATCGGTTTAAAAACTGCAAATCATGACAAATCTCTTTAAAGAGAAGTAAGTACCGCGAAGCGAGGCAGTAAGGAGGCCTCCAGGTCAGCAAAGACCGCAGAAAGTAAAACCCGTGGCGACTGGTTCCGTCTACATCCATTACATAACCTCTCCGCTCCTCCGTCTTTTTTATCTCTTTAACCTGTTCCAGATCTCCACTGCCATGGGCTCGCCCCATTTTGGAATATACCACTAATTTATTTTTAAAAAAATAAGAAAAAAAAATTATGATCTAAGGTACTCCAAAAACGTCGGGATCCTAAATCCTTCCACAGTTACTGGATACTCCAAAAATTTCGGTTTCTTAAATATTTTTCCTATTTAAAAAAAAAAAAAAAAAAAAAAATATATATATATATATATATATATATATATATATATATATATATATATATATATATATATTAACCACAACTATCTATAGGGCGATCAATTGATTCCGAAATGAAAATTCGCCTAGTCCCGAAACCGACTGGCACACTTCCACAGTAAACAACCATGTTGTGCGGGAGGTCGTATTTATAATTGAAATAAAAATAAAAATACTGAAAAGGAGCCAAATTAAAATACTTTTCAATCATTTAGGTCCGGGATCCTTCAGAAAATATCGTTTGTCTTTTGTTTGACAATTTATATATACATATATAAAAGTAAGCAATATTTAAAAAAAAATACAAAAAAATTTTAAATTTACGAATTTTTTATTTAATAATGTTTATATTATCTCCTAGCATTAAATGGGATATAAGTCTAATGTTTTATAATTTATTTTCAATAGATTCTTGAAGGATATGCCTGATCTAATACAATATTGTAATAAATAATATTAATTTAGAATTTCGTAATTTTATTTTATTTATTTTTTTAAATAATGTTTGCTTCAATTTCATTAATGTTTTTAATGTTCCTATTACGCTGCATATGCCCTGGTTAAAGAATACGGGGACGTAAACACCTAAAGAAAAATGAAATTTCCGAAAACATAGTGTAGAATATTTTGTCCGGTCAGTGTATATATTAAATAATTATAAAACTGCAAAGATGTTTATTATTTAAACGTCATATGTTATTACATAGGGTAAACCAGACACAAATATTTAGCCAAAAAAAAAAAAAATTCCTTTTAAATCCTACAACTCAATTGTGTAAAAGTACCTTCAATTCTGTACGTATTTTAAAAAATATCCATAAGGTGTCAATAACTGATTTTACATTATTTATTACCACTATCTTTTAAAATACATTCCAGGAATGACTGCAAATTTCAACTTTAACTATTCTTCCTATAATTTTTCCAAATATTCCTTAATGGCGTCAATAACTGTCTGGTTATATGTTTTGCTGACAGAAATACAATGCCATAAACCACGTAAACTGTGAAATTTAATCCAAGTAACTCAAAACAATCTTCTTAACCATAAAATAAAATTAAATAAGGGCGATTTTTTAACAATAAAACTACCGGAATTTATACTTATCACAATTTATCGGTAAAAATAATTAGAAGAAAGTAGAGGTTATTGAAAAACCACTTTCGATTTATTTTTGAAGAAAAGCAGTAAAGTCGAAAAGTAAAGTATGTTATGAATGTTGTTTCCAGAAACGTCTGCTTTAAATTCTCAAAAGTGTCATTTAACCCGTCATGATAGGTTTAGTGTTAAAATACTTTTTATTTTTTTTATATTAAAGGAATTTTGTCGATATGAAATATTTCATCTTAATAAAACTAGTGTAGTGTGTTATTATAAATGGTGCTTCTTAAATATAAACATATAGACGGAGCGTATCCCTGGGAAAGAGGAAGGAAGAAACTATCTTTATCGCGGAACCCTAATCAAAGCCTTTATCGTAGTCTAATGTTGGGATTGAACGTTGTGAGAGGCAACAGTTGATTAAATATTTTCTTTGGCGATCTTTATATTGTTTGGGAATTGTTAACTGACCGTTACGACTTTCAATAGCTATGCTAGAAGCGGGATCCTTGAAGGGTAGGTGTCGTTAAGGCGTTGAACTTACTGGCCAGTGGGATAATTGATATTATGCCATTTGCCGTTGTCCGGTCTAATGTATGTATGAGAATGGACACTAGGGATAATGTATAATGTATGGAAGAAGAGAGTGGACGGGCCAGCAGGTTCGTTGCCGGCCACTGTCCACCCCAGATCACCTCTGACCTCTGGAGCTTACCCTTCCAGGTCTAGTCCAACCGACTGGAGCTTTCCAACGATTTGGTTTAAAGGGATAACAATGATATAGATAACATAACGGATATTTTGGTCGGTTAGGGGGTGGTATGATTGTAAAACGGCCGTTAGAAAAAATAATCTATTCGGAATTCATTTTTTTTTTTCTTAATTGAACTTTAAAACTATGTTATGAACCTTTTTATAATGTATATATATATATATATATATATATATATATATATATATATATATATATATATATATATATATATATAAACGAAATTCAGTATTTGCAAAAATATCAGATCATCAAAGAAAATCACAAAAGTGGAGTTATCTTTTAAAACCGAACACGTCCAATTTCAGTCGATTTTTTTAATTTATATGTTTTGATAAAGCGTTGCGAGCTGTACATACTAATACAATTTTTTTCGTTGGTAAACATCTGGTATAAGTAGGTTTTTAGGGTTTTTAAAAACATTTTCTGAAGTGGGCATGTTCAGTTTTGAAAGATAAATCCTCATATGAGATTTCTGTACCTCAGAACCAGAAGAGCATAAGTCCAAATTTTACAATTTTCAGATTATTTCAACATTGTATGTAAAATGTTATATTACATCAAGCCATAACTACTTAAGTCTCTTGAAAAATCGCCTTTAATATTTTCTGAAGGTTGTAAGAACGTAAGTCCTTAGCTATGATTAAGCATAAGTCCACTGAAAAGTTAGCCTAGTGTGAATTAAGCTCTTCTGGTTGTGATGAACAGATTTTAGACTTTTTTTTCGAAATAATTTTACTATTTAATATGAATAATAAACTTTATGAAAATTCTTTTAAGCATTTTTCCTGTCAATTATTAGTTTCTATTAAAAGCTAAACGGGAGAAACAACAGTCAACAAAATCAAATATTTTAGTAAAATATGAACGTAAAGAACTTTTCCTTATTACTTCTGAGCTGATTTCCTATACAAATACCAAATCAATAAGATTAGGTTTGAAAACATTAAACATCTCAACTGAAAAACAAAATAATGAGTAAATGGGTTTTCCCCAAACAGTACTATAATGTTTGAATAAACAGACGTAAAATGGCTGATATCTGTGTCATGATGATGATAAAAAATAATTCCGACCGAATACCCTTCGTTATGAACTATTCTATTCAGGTTTTCAAGAGTTCCTCTTATATCTCTTTATTATTATTACTCACATAATAATATATTATAAAAAATATAAACATATATAAAAAAAAATATATGAGCTGCAGGTAAAGGAACTTGACCTCGAAGGGACAGCGCGGGAGGGATGGACAAAGGGATGCACCACCCCCTACAAGATACGACCGGTATTAACGGACATTCCGGCTTCCGCCTTGGATAATCTCATCATCTGGGTACAAAGCCGGTACAAGTACCTCTGGACCTATCTGTACCTCTGGAACATGTACTCATAAGCAATAAATCAAGACCGGAACGAATAGAAGCTATAAATTCCAGATACAGATCAGCTTTTTCCCTTCTTAGAAAGCGTAATATTTATTAAACAAAAATCGTATTTTTTAAATTAAATTTATATCTATGATTTAAATTTGGGTATTGAGTTTTGAGGGACCACTAAACCATCTAATTCATCTCGTATTCAATACTTGCAATCCAAAATCCATTTTTTCCTGATTTAGTCCAAACCAGATACCTATCCTTTCATAGTAAAATCCATAACCACACAAATCCACGAGTCTCTCAACTTGCTTCCTATTCTATTCTCAACAACCCTCCGTGGCGTCTGAAGAAAAGATTTCCTTGGGAACTTCCCGTATATAACTTTTATAGAAGTACTATCAGCGGTTCGTTGCTTCACAAGCAGTTGTCATGTTATTTATTAGCACATTTTATAGATGTGTGTTTTTTATTTAATTTAATTTAATTTTTTTTCTTTTTTTTATTATTTATAATGTACAGTTGTAAATTTAAATCAATAGATAAATTTTAAAAAATGGGCAACTTTAGACTACTTTTACTGTTCAAAAGAAGTGGTATTGTACGATTGAGAACCTAATTATCACATCTTCAAGCACTGAACGTTCCAGCTCTGAACCCAACTAAGAACATTGTTGACAAAATACACATATTGTTCAATTATTGTTTTATTTTTTTATATGTAATAATAAAATAAAAATATGATGAAAAAATGCTGCCCTACATTTTCTTCATAATTTATATATAATGTATAATAACTCATAATATCTAAATGGTCTTTTACAATAATTGAGAGAAGTCAAATAAAAAAAAAAAATTATGTAATTAAAACCAGGTGAAAATTTTAAAGAGACAATAATTCTAAAAAAAATCATCAGAAGTTATTAACAATGCTCGATGTATTGTATAATTTCCTGTTTGGTACAATTATTATGGTTATTAATTAAATTAGATTATGGAAATCATACTCAAAGATAATAAGGAAATATTGATTTAAAACTTATGCAGATAAGATATAGTATTTATTTCTTCGCCAATATTATTTTTTTTTTTGTTGATATCACAGTTGTATCTATTGAGTCATATTAAGTGACCCCAGGTTTAAAAAGTATTGTTTAATGATATGCGGCGATTATGGAAAATTTCCATAAGACTAGGGTGGACAGTGGCGAGGGGCCGTAGAAGAAAAGGACGAAATATATTTGAGGACGGAATAATAAGTGTAAGACCTCCCTGGGAACTGCTGGGCACTGTCCAGAAGGTCGTGGCCTCCGAAGGGTCAAGGGTCATCTCTTCATCATCAGTCTTCAAAGGGTTGAGGATAACGGAATAAAAATAGAAGGGGTGGTAGCGGAGGGCATCTTCGCCAGTCCAACCGGACTGTCCTGTCCATTTCCTCAGCAACGGTCAGACGGGATGTCCGTTTAAGTAGGATTCCAGACAATAGAAAGAAGGTATAATCCGAAAGGGCTTGTATACATTATAGTACAACTTGAACGATTAAAAAAAAAAAAAACTTATTCAGGCAAAATTTAATAATTAAAAAAAAAACATATTAAACAGTAAGAAATATTATAATTCTTGGACAAACGACTTACTTGGAATCCACATACAAGACTAAAATGACAAGAAACTGCTCGTCATTACAGACTTCAACATTTACTAGGCATTTTCTAAGCTCTCAACTAATTACAAAAGACTCATTTACATGACTGAGATTAGACCTATTTTTACGTACGGAGTTGAGCTTTGGGTCTCCACTAAACCATCCAATTCATCTCGTATCCAATCCTTACAATCCAAAATCCTTCGAAAAATGCTCAATGGTCCTTACTTTGTGACCAATAAACTTATCCGTAAAGATCTTAATGTTCCATATGTTGCTGATTTAGCCCAAACCAGATACCTATCCTTCCATAGTAAGCTCCATAACCACTCCAATCCACTAGGTACTCAACTTGCTTTCCTTAAGTTATTTTCATGCTATTGTATTGACTATCATCACATTTACTTGATGTACATTATTTTGTACAGTTGTAAATATCAATAAATAAAAAAAAATATTATTAACAAAAAAAAATTAGTTGTAACCAATTAAACGTAACGTTTGCAAATCGAGATGAAGTCGATCGAATCGGTTCCAGAATAAACTACGCCAATGGCGAAACAGCTCTGAGGAAAGAAGCCTTTCCCGCCAAACTGACGTCACATCCTGTTCGCGCTTATTTGTACTATTTCCCTCGCTATCGGACCCGCCGCGCATCATCTGCGCGAATTAACCTCCAACGTTTAATTGTTTATTTTATAGGGTTAATGTAAAATTTTAACTGGGCTATATAAAAGCAAAGACTTGAACTTTTTTTTTTTGTTACATAAAGGGTGATAATGGAGAGATGAACTACGCTCGTTCCACGAAAATGGAAAAGGGTCGGGTATCCTTTGTAGGTACAAGTTTTCAAAAGGGATGATTTCACCCCAAAAAGGGTTAGAACCCTTTGAAGGCCAGGTGACAGGAGGCACCTTGCTGGGCAGATGTTACATCAGAATCCACAGGATTGTGGAAAAGCCGACTTGGCGTCATAGGGCACACACCTGCTCCACAGGTTACGACTTAAAGTTTCTCTACGACTAATGGTCTCTTTCAGTGACCACTACGATCTGTCTTCACTAATGATGGCGGCCGACACTGTACTAATATTAGACACACTCAGCCCTTCAGAAGGTACAACACCGGGACCTCCGGTGTTTGCGCAAGACCGTCCCACGCAAGGGTTAGGTCCAGATGCTGTTTGCGATAGGAGCGTAGACATCTGTACGCAACGCAGATGCGGCAGATGCAACCGCTGACGGTTTTAGGCAATATGCCGTAACCCTTTGACAGATGCGCCCTTTGTAACAGCCCACATGGGCGCCTGTTTCCAGAAATCTGGCAAAACCCTTCCACACCCTAATCTCCTAGCGACCCTCCTAATTATTGCCAAGGGTAACTTTTTATATTTAGCTGTTTTTTTTTACAATTTTTCCCTTTTAAAACTCCCCTCCCCTATTTACTCGTGTCGATTTCATTGTTGTGACCTCAGCTTGACACTCTCCCCCCAGTAGTTTTTTTTGTGGTAAATTCTTGATTTCTGTTATTGGCTCTGTATAGAAAAAAGGTAATATTTTACAGTTTTTATAAGCTCCCGCTGGCATTCCCCTTTTTAGTGATTTTTATGGAAAAAAACGATGATAACGGAAGTTAGTTCCAGTTGTTACAAATACTAATACGATTGAGATTATATTAAACATATCGAATCGGAATAGTTAATTATATCGTAATTGACATACCAGTATTGGAGGCTGTGTAGGCTAGGAGGGCTGCGTGGTGCTGGCTTAGGATGCCGTGCAGGAGAGCTTTGTGTTCCTGCGGTTCTCTCTTCACGTACACTTGGGGTGTGGGTCCAGCGGCTGTATCAACTACAAAAAGAAAAAAAAAAAAAATCATACATTAATTTATAAATTAGCATACAGAAATTTATAAGTTTATTTTGTTACTATTGCTAAATATGAATAGGAATGATGACAAGAGCTGACAGTTTTTAGTATCTTAGGCAATAAGGAACGAGACACAATAAGATAATTGTTACTGAAAAAATGAACTAAATAACTAAATAATAAATTTATAAATATTTAGAATCCTAATCCCTTCATATAAATAAATATACCAAGAATATTCAAAACAATAAACAATCAGACTTCTTGTTATAAATAAATCTGGAACTCTACACAACTCGCAACATTAACTTTTTATACAAACTATACAGCTTACTAATATCCTTGTAAAAATTAAATGGGGCAAAAGGTTTTTCCCCCCTTTTTTTTTTTTTTAGAAAACTATCCATGCGCCTGCATCACCGAAAAAAAGTCCAAAAAGGGTGGAATATAAGGGTAAAATAGAATAGGGGGTTGAAAATGGGAAAGAAAAAAAAAGGCGATCGATCTTGAGAGATGAAACTCTGTCACTTCTCTTAGCCACTGAAAGGTTGCCATTTTTTTTATGGTAGTTTGCTTTTGGCGGGGGTGAATGGGGAATAGAGGGGTGTAACACGCATGTGTGGGAGAAAAAATGGAGCAAAAAAAAAAGAGAAAAAGCGTGCCGTAAGTAGCGTTAAATGGGGAAAAGATATATATTTTTTTGATACTGATTACATGGCGCGTTCATGTATATTGTATGGATGGCACTGGGTCACATGATATAATGTTATACAGGAAGCAAAATATAATTTGTCCTCAATTACTCAAGTACAGTATTATTCAAGATTACTAATAAAAAAAATTACTGATATAGATTAGTTAGTTCTAAAGTGTCTTTTGAATTTTCTAGTCTTGGCAAATGGGCCTACAACAGGCTGAAGCACTTTTGAAATTTGGGTCAACACTAGCAGATAACCATCTGATGCTATCTCGGTGGGGGGAATCACGAGCCACTTCTGGCTGTCACCGCTGCACATCAAGAATACCTTTCGAGTTTATTCCTAGTTTCTGGGTCACGTGGGTACTGTAACGCCTAGGCGTAGTTATTATGATCACTACAAGAATACTTATGTATTATCTAAGCAAAATAATAATAAAAAATACATCGGTAGTAATATTAGTAATTGTAATAAAAATATAAAAATTGTATTTTTTAAAATATTTATTTATTGTTATTAACAACTGTACAAATATATACATCAAGTAAATGTGTTGACAACGATTACAATAACATGTCAAAACTTAAAAAGAACTACTCATCAGTAGCACTTCAATAAAAATTCTAGTATGGTCTCTAGTTCATCTTCTTTTTAGATACCTCGGAGGATTATCGGGAATGGAGTGGGAAGCAAGTTGAGAAAATAATGAATTTGAGTGGCTATGGAGCTTACTATAAAAAGGATAAGTATCTTGTTTGCGCTAGCTCAGCAACATATGGAACATTAAGGTCTTTATGGATAAGTTTATTGGTGACAAAGTAAGGAACATTAAGGATTTTTCGAAGGATTTTGGATTGTAAGGTTTAGATACGAGATGAATTGGATGGTTTAATGGAGCCCCAAAGCCCACGTACTATTACACACGTATATTACTTTCAATTTATTTTTTTTAACAGAATATGTATGTCGAAATATATATGATCGATTCTAATGACGATTCTAGTTATATATCGTTATACCCCGGTGAAATATATGGATAAAATATTTCAAAAAGGTTAAATCTAAAGAGGAAGTGAGTAAAGAAGAGCCCGTTGGAAATGGGCCAAAGTTATTTTTTATTTACGGCTTCTTTCCTATTTTTTTTTTTTCTTCAACGTACTGATTAATTTTTGTTGATGAATGGACATCTTTGAAGAGAATATACGGCAATACTTGGAACGCTCCTAACAATCGCTCAGGGCGCATGCTCCTTTTCACAAGGAATGCTCCGATGGTTGAAGAATAAGTGATTTGCAACGGTCCGTAAAAGGGGGTCACTTTTACCGTAGTATACACAGAAAGGGAAACGTCCAAGCAAGTCGTAAATTTTGTTCCACTTGTCCTAACTGTGCAAAACAGACTTGGGTAGAATTAGATAAAAGCTTCGATAGATTTATTGTGACTCTTTGAACGTGTTTAGTGAGGAAAGGGTTGTGTAGAATAATAGCAAACACGAACAATGCACTTCGGGGTGAAGTTTGGGACAAAATTTAAATAAAACAAAACAAAAGACGATCCGGTTCTATTATATAGGCCATTGACATTTGAAAATTTTCTAATTTTAATTCGTTATATTCAAATCATTAAATAACATAAATGAAGGGATTGCAAAAGAGATCTAGTCCCAATTATTTGAATCAATCTAAATACAATAATTCGTAGTAGAACTCTTAAAACTATTACTACTTGCTAAACTCTGCTGTTTGAGGCACCATTATTTTGAAACAGGAAAAAGTATAAATAATCGTCTCCAATAATTAAAAAAGGTACTACAATTCAACGGGTTAAAATATCGAATTATTTGAGGAGTTAAAAGTAAAAATAAAATAGTTAAAGAAACCCATTTAAAAAAAAAAAAAAAAAATTATAACTGTAGAAATATATACATCAAGTAAATATGTTGATAATAATTATAATAACATATCAAAACTTGAAAAGAACTACTCATCAGAAGCACTTCAATAAAAATTCTAGTATGGTCTCTAGGCCATTTTTTTTTTCAGACGTTTCGGAGGATTATCGGGAATGGAGTAGGAAGCAAGTTGAGAGACTAGTGGATTAATGTGGTTATGGGGTTTACTATGAAAGGATACGTATCTATTTTGGACTAAATCTGGAACATTAAGATCTTTATGGACAAGTTTATTGGTCACAAAGTAAGGAGCGTTAAGGATTTTTCGAAGGATTTTGGATATGTCCAAATAGGTCTGATAACTATCATGTAAATGAGTCTTTTGTATTCAATCGGAAGGTTTGAACGTTTGTCTAGTAAATGTTGAAGAAGTCGAAAACGACTAGCATACGTGGTAAGGACGGTGCTAGGATAGGTCAAAATTATTTTAGTGTTTAAGGCGTATACACGTAAAAATAGACGATATGGTAATTCCTTAAAATTGTAAGAAGCAATATGCGTAGAATGAGCAAAAATTTATATTAGATTAATAAAACCACAGAAAAAAAGGCCTTTGAAAATAAAAATTCTAAAAAAAAAAATAATAAATTTTAAACTATAATTAGTTCATATTATTTGGAGTACGATCTCCAGAATCTAAGTGTCTTTATTACAAGTATTATCTTAATGTAACGACTGACCCATTTTTTTTTTCTTCTTTTTTCTCGATAAGTGGTTTCTTAGATATTATTTCATATTATTAGAAATATATAACTAGTAGATACTATTTTAAGAACGGTAGTAGATAGGCAGTGTACTATTGGAAAGTGGGGCAGCAACTAGGAAACCAGATGAGGGAAAGTCTAGTGACGAAAGGGAAGAATCCTTGGCCCACTCGGACTGGCCCCAATAGCTCACGATACGTGCTCCATATCGACTCCCTTTAATCTCTTATACTCTTCAGTCTATATCATTATTTATATAATGTTTATTATAATTATATTACTGATAAGGCAGGGCAGATAAGAAGTAATTACTATAAGAAAGAGTTACTATAAAATCTGAAGAAATAGAAGAAAAATCCAAATAATTTTATATATAGTTTTCGTATAAAAAAAAATAATGCACAGGATAAATAAATTTCCATTCAATAATAATAATAATAATTAAAAAAAAAACTTGTAATCGTCTGTCTTTGTTGGATATTATTATAAATAATAAGAATTATTATTATAGTAATTCCTAGTTAAAGAAAATATATACGTATGCAATTCGATTTGAAATTTACATTAAGACCAGTTTAAATCGTTCTCTCCATTATTGAAAGAAGATATTTATAAAAAATAAAATAATGACTAAACAGACTTCATAAATTACATAAAATGTCTGACTCACGAAAATTAAAATCCATCGTCAATTAAAAACAAACGGAAGAGATACGATGGAAAACTTGTTATAAATTTCCTCAAAGCATTCACATTACTGTTATGTAACATTACATAATAGACAATGATATAACCGATGCATATTCATTTTTAATTCGAACAACAAAAATTTCTAAAATTAAAAATTGAAAGTAATAATTATTTTGTTTATTTGAGTCCGAGTCAAAAATTAATTTGATCCAAGAACGGTTCTTAATTTACATGGGCGGGATATGATAATTTTAATATAATAGAATAGAAAAAAATTTTAATTCTGGGAATAAGTCCACCAAGAATAAAAAATTAGTAAAGAAATATATATAATTACACTAGTTAAGAGACATATTAAAATGAAAAAAAAATTAAAGAAAACTAATAATAATAATAAAGAAGATATAAAAATAAATATGAGTTTAAATATAAAGAGAGGAAAATAATAATCTTCAGTTTAGTACGAAAAATACAATTAAACTATGTTAAAGTTATATAATGTCGGTAAAACTTTTAAGACCAACCAGACACTATATAGGTGAATTTAAAATTTTAATATTCTGAGAAAAATCAATGGATTTAAAACAATTCAACACAGATATTAAGTTTAGTCATTGTCCATGTAATATAAAAAAAGATTTGATCCAAAAAACAAATACAAAAAAAAACAAAAATAAAACGGGAAATCGTTAAATTTTGTTAAAGGAAAAAACAAAAATTAAGAACTTCAAGTTTAAGTTAAAAAAAAAAAAAAAAAAAAAAAAAAAAAAAAAAAAAAAAAAAAAAAAAAAAAAAAAAAAAAAAAAAAAAAAAAAAAAAAAAAAAAAAAAAAAAAAAAAAAAAAAAAAAGCGCAACAGCCAAATACAAATTATTTTAAGACTAGATCATTTTGAACCTATTTAAGGTCACTTACCTATATACAAAGTCTTACGGTTTTATTTTTATGATTTGTTTTTTGAAAAAATAGCCAAAACCAAACATTTATGCCTTATAACTTCGTTGTTTACTGATTTATCAACGCCATATTTTTTTTTTTTTTTTTTATTATTTTTTTTTTTTTTGCTATAATTACTAATACATTGTCCGTGTAAAATGAAGAAGATTTGATGCAAAAACAAATCACGAAAAAAAACGGGGAGAGGTTAAATATTGTTAAGGCAAAAAAAAAAAATTAAGAACTTCAAGTTTAGGTCTAGTCTTAAAATAATTTGTATTTGGCTGTTGCGCTTACATTTTTTTTTTTTTTTTTTTTTTTTTTTTTTAACTTAAACTTGAAGTTATTAATTTTTTTTTTTTTTGCCTTTAACAATATTTAACGATCTCCCGTTTTTTTCGTATTTGTTTTTTGCATCAAATCTTTTTTATTTTACACGGACAATGTAATATTAATTACAGCAAACAAAAATGGCGTTGATAAATCAGTAAACAACGAAGTTATAAGCCATAAATGTTTGGTTTCGGCTATTTTTTCAAAACAATTCATAAAAAGAAAACCATAAGACTTTGTATAAAGGTAAGTGACCTTAAATAGGTTCAAACTGAACCTCCCTACCCGAGATACCTCTTTGGCTAACGATCTTCCGAACACCCTGTATATATATATATACATAGAGAAAGAGATATTAAACAAATTATAGTTTTAAATGTACACATTTTGGCTCAGGGTGTTACTGTACTAAAAATAGAGGTATTTAAATTTTTGAAGGGATTTAGCTTCCCTGATATTAGGTAAGATATATTATATGTATAAATTTATAAAAAACAGAGGATACAAGGGAAAAAAAAAATTGACTATTTTTCAGCAGCGTAAGGAACTAGAGCGAATCGCCCCCTGATGTAGAGAATCGCTTTCTATAACGATGTGTGTTAATTACCTGTTCATAATGCGAGAAAAATATTTCCCAATGCTCCGAAAAGGATATCAACGAGCGGACGACATGTTTCCGACGGCGTCCTTGGGTAGGGAACACCAAGCTAGCGGTAGCAATCGGTAAACAGCCGACCATTTCCTCGTGCGTCATTAACATTCCCACTCCTGTTTACAGTCTAGCAATCTCATCCACATGTCCCCTATACGGTCCGCTACCTCTAATCGCAGCTCCATTAGCCAGGCAAGTTCATCAAGAAGGAAAAATCTGGGGCGCGTAATTCGGTTGACAAACCCATTTTTTTTTTTCTAGCCCAAGATAGGTTGTATAAGTGCTAGTTACAATAAGGTCCAGTCTTAGTGTGAAAAATTTCGACGGTTACGCGAAGAAGGAGAAAGTTTGAAGGAGGCTCGGCCATAAATCTAGATCCGGTCACTGGGTCGAACATTTTACGATATATTTTGACAGGGCAGTCACCAAGGTTGTGTACACTTTCAGGGGAATCTGTGTCACATTCTGGGGGGCTTTTCACTTTTCCAAGAACCATTGGACACAGCCTATTTTTCTTTAGTACAACTCCGGGGCCCCGGGGCAAAATAAGTAAATGGGGCTTAACAGCTTTTCCTCTACCACACATGGCTCTTTAGAAAGCGAGGTACTTTCGCTTGCACCTGAAATAATTGGAAGAAGCGTACAATGCTGCACTTTCCAAAATATTTCCGATGGAAAATGGGTCTGTATTAAATTTATTATTTAACCAGTCAATGAGTGATGAAATATAACAAAATCACCATTAAAAAAAATTATAGAATAGAACAAAAATTTTATTCTGGGACAAAGACCCTTAAGAATAATATAAAATTTCAAAACATAAATTATATCTGGAATAGAAATTTTAAATTAAATAATAAAATAAGATAATTAAAAGTAAATACAAGTTTACAATAAAATAGGTAATTTGTATTAAAAAAAAAAAAAAAAAAAAAAAAAAAAAAAAAAAAAAAAAAAAAAAAAAAAAAAAAAAAAAAAAAAAAAAAAAAAAAAAAAAAAAAAAAAAAAAAAAAAAAAAAAAAAAATGTGTAGTTATATATAAAAACATACACACATATATACATACATAAACTATATATACAATCAGTAAGGACACAAATAAAATATTATTGAAAGTATGCTTCATAAGAGGCGGTAAATAAAGGCTCTCTTAGGGTACACCCGGCGTCTATAAAAATCCCTGATACAACAAAAAATTGAGGGAACAACAAGACAGTTGATGTATGCTGACCACATCAATTCCCTTTATAACCCTCATAAAACAGCACTTCCTAATCAGAACCCAAGAGAACGTACAGTTTTTAAAACAGGTCAGGATTTTGTCATAATTGAAAATAATAATTAAATATATTATATGATAAAAAAAAAAAAAAAAAAAAAAAAAAAAAAACACGATAACATTCCTTAAATTATAATAGATTATTATTCGAAACATTCTGTTTATTTTTAAAAATGACCATCAACTAGAAGAGTACTATATTTCAATGGTCATGAAGCATAAAATTTAAATTAAAAAAAAAAAACAAGAAAACATATATATTATTATATATAATATATATTAATATATATCTAGGTAAGAGACGAGATATAATACCAAAAGTTTACGATCAGTTTTTATTTCAAGTTATCGTCAAACATTCTTGGGGCAGCTTATAACTGTGATATGGAAGACTTCTTCCTCTAACCAGTATGCTCGTGGAAAACCTTTCATTAGATTGAATAGTGTTCTTAGAAACACGAGGACAACAATGTCAGAAGAAATATGAATTAACCGTTTACTGGTTTCTTCAAACACAAAATTTACCTACTCAAAAACACAAGGTTGAACACTCATCATTCAGGAATTATTAAAAAAAAAAAAAATCAATTATATATAAGAAGAGAAGTGGGTCATTTCAAAACTACGTGATCTAACTAAGACCAACTCCGCGGACAGTCGTTTGTCACAGTTTAGCCCCAACTCTATTGTACACGATTCGAGACAGAGGCCGACATAACAAACATTCCTCGAGTCGTTCCACAACGTACTGATAATCTTACGTTGATAGTGTCATAACGATTCTGCGTCACTGTGTCACACTAGGTTTTTTTGTGACACCGATGAATGGTCTTTAGCGCAATCGAACGAAGTTGATTATTTTTCCCGAGATACGATGATATAAGGAAGGAGGATTGGAGCGCTCTCGTGCAAACAGGAAAACAACACGCCTTGCTGACTACACGATTCAATTCGGTTCCAACGTGCGGGTTTAAGATGAAAAAAAAGCAAGCGAAGAAATATTTTAATTCAATACTCCACAAAATTCTATTTTATATTTTAACCTAATTCTGCATCGTATCGATTATATTTAGATGTTTAGAAATTAAAAATATACAAGAAGCCTATAGACACAGTACAGAACTAATACCAGGCGCGTACATATTAAACTATTATAAGTGATTACAATTCAAAACGCCCAATTAAGCAGAAAGCACACAATGGCGCATAATATTTTCCAACCTTGTAGTTATTGACAATAAACATTCCATATTATGCTGATTAGGTATAACTCGTTTATTGCTGATCAGCTTCCTCATCAGGCTATGTATTCAGGTAAATAATATATATTTTTATATACTTCATAAAATATATAAAATTTTCTCTCGCCATGAGCAAAACGAATCAAGAGTGCATTGGAACGTGTTACTTTTTTTTGCGCTTTTCAGTGATTTGTCGCGCTTTTTCCTCCAGCGAGAGGAAAAAAAAAAAAAATTAAGAATAAGTTGTTTGAGTTACATCACGACGACGTGAGTTTGGGCGCTAATCGAACGAGAAAATGTCAGCAGAGTATTTTATGGAAAAAAAAAAAGAAGAAAGAATGAAGTAAATTGTACAATAATAAAAAAACATAATTGTAAAAAAAAAAAAAAAAGAAAAGTTCGATAATGCTAATAGTGAATCAGGCTTTAGTAAAAAACCTATATTTACGAATTTTTAATAGCTTACAACACAACAAAATTAAAAAAAATATATATATTTTTGCGTGCTGCTTGTTTCAAAATTTTGTTCATTATTAATAAAGCTAGACTGCAAGCCTAAATTCAAACGAACAAGCCAGAATGAATCGGATAGCCGTGAAAAAGGGGGAAGAGGACTAAAGGAAACGAAAACAATTTATATCCCCATAATTCGAGTATGGTTTAGCATGATAAAACGGATATTACCATTTCTACAAAGGGGACGATTTCGGGAGCACAATGGGACTGCCCGATGTTGGCAAACTGGGGTCACCGCTGACCGTTGCTAGATCATAAACTCCCTTTGAGTCGGATAATTGCTTTGAGAGGGCCCTCCTGGGAGACCTCATCGCCCGTCCTCCAGCACTGGATATCCAAATATATAAACAATCTTCTGGAAAGAGAGATGAAGAAGCAGACTGGATAAGTGTGCCAGTAGCACAGTGGGGAAAGTACAGGAAATGCAGTTGCCGGGGAAACTAACACTCTCCCTGGGAGCCGGTGAAGAAAGTCTTGGAAGGCGGCCTACTATTGGTTCTCTAATAACCATCCTCTCCCCAGGAGCCAATTAAAACACTTCGCTTTCTTCATTTTTAATAACCCGACTGTGGTTAGCGCGCTTTTGGCGCTTCTCTGTTGTCTGTTTGTTTGTTTCGTTTAAAATCGGACGATGCTACGGTGGGAGTCCTAAACTTCGCTTTTTCATTTTAATAACCCGACTGTGGAACCCGTAGCGTAGGTTGCTTTAACCACTACACCGCTTCTCTGTTGTTGTCTCTCGATCCTGAATCTTCTCTTGGCAATAGGAACTACAAGATCACGGTATCTAAAAATTTCGGTAAACGTAATCTCAGATTATTTCAAGTGAATGAAAGACATTTTGTAGCAGACTGAATTTGATAATTAAAATGACGAACGTGTTAGTTGAGCTTTAGCAATATTTGTATCCTTAGCGTTGGACTAATAAACCAAATTTACTGTAAATTCCTGACTAATCCCGACTTTTTTCCCGATCACACGAAATCCCGTTAACATTCCTGAATTTTCGGAGTGGTAGACACCCTGTAAAATTTGTTACACAGGTCTGGACAAGTGGATTTCTAATTTTGCAACATTTATACAAAAAATATCATTCTACCAGTATTACTGTATGGCTGCGAGACCTGGTCTCTTTCGGGCACCTTTGAGGTTGAAAACTTTGAACGGAATAACATGGGTTAAGAATATAGGAAAGACACGAAATCGAGAAGTAATTTGCGTTGGAATTGAAAGCAAGGAGCCCTACAAGCCCTCTTTTCCAAACTACGAATTCTCCTTCTGTAGGAAATAGGCCAAGAGTGAGGCCGAAACTAACATGTGTCGCATCATTAGTGGAAAGTGCTCAGGATAGGCAGAGGTGGAAGATGCTGGTGGAGGCGGCTAAGGATCACCAAGGTCTATTAAAGTCGACCGAAAAAAAAGATTATAAAACTATATGAATACACAGCTTCACGATGAACTTTGCATCTCCGTCGAATTCTATCCCTCATGTTCCAAAATGTAAATAACTAACGATCATATCCATCCATTGTCTTACAGTCAAATACCTTTCGGCTCCTTGCAATCCCTCTACAACTTCTCTTCTTGGAGTCGACTTCCTCAATCGATTTTAATTCTCAACTTCGATTTATGACCTGATCATGGATTCGAAATATATGATATCATCTTAGCCGCCGACAGAAGAACAGCTGTATGCTCACTCTCACTTCTATTGAGCGGGGGTGGGGCGGTGACGTCGGGGGCGGTAATTATACAACCTGTGGAGCCTCAACTGGGTCATCCACGGGCACGTGGCCCTCAGCCTTCCTAGAACGTCCCTCGATCGATTCGAGCTTCGTGTAATTATTCCGCTTAAGCCTCACTTATATATCCCTTACATTCTCTAATATATCTATCCAATATTCATACATATATTATAATAAATCTATCCTCTCCGATAGTATAGAAATTATAATTACTATAATTGAAGCGAAGAATTAAAAAAAACCTGATGTCTATTTTTAAAAATTTTTAACAGCTGTCGATAAAGGTCAAGACAGGATTAGGAAGAGGAATTATTTTTTATAAGTCCGTATTCTATGTTATTTAACTTTTTTTTTTTTTTAAACCTTTCACCTGAAGATAGTCTATTAGAAAAATTATTCAAGAAAAAAAAAAAATCTGGAAATTGTACTTATTCCTCAATTGACAACGTAAGTTCCAATAGTTGCTAAGCTACCCTATTTTATTTTAAATGAAGATTTAAATTAGTTTTTAGGAAAGCATTTAGATTGCTAGAGAATCGAAAAGAAACTATTTTAAAAATATATTTATTTTAATATTTAAATCCATAGCATTATTACGAATATTTGATTTGTTTTCTATTTAGTAATTAAGAAGTCAGTATACCTTCAGTATGTTATGATTTTTTGAAATTATTTTATTTCATCTAATTGTAAGATTTTTACAAAAAAAAAAAAAAAAAAAAAAAAAAAAAAAAGAGAGAGATATGTACATAACATCCTTATTATAAGAAAAATTATTTATTATTTGGTTTACATTACAACCTATATACAGATGTAGTTTACCTGCCCTGGTAAATTAAAGCGTCACTTTTCCTGAATAGCTCAGCGCAAACATAGAGCTGACATCGACAATAGATTTTATTTACCTAGCGACTTCCCTTCCGCCGTATCTTTGTACACAGAAATCGAAACTATCGATAACTGGATATCGAGAATATATTAGAGGAGTGAAGATATCCGGGTCAGAGAGAAGGCGGTGGTTGGAAGATGCTGTTAGGGGTGGTTAGGGGTGAATGATATTGATCTGGGCTCACTTCCGGGTAGGTCCAAGGCCGCCGCCATGTTGGACCCGTGTGCCAATGTCACGGCCCCCCCCCCCCCCCGATCAGCTGATCGTCTCGAGCATCAGCTTTCAACTTCAAATTCAATATCAAGTCAGCATTTAAATAAATTTCATTGAATTCGACTATAAAGTCGATTACTGAGGTTAATTATGGAATATAGTTAACACTAATAACCAACGAGTTGTAAAAGGTTAATTGAGTTCATTTGATCAACGAATGCATATTGGGAGGAATATTGTACGTATATATGGAATAAGATACCCCAGAAATATAGAAAACACACCGTCTTATGAAAGAAAACTTCATCATATTTGTTTAGTTTTGTAATGTTTTAAGGGCAAATTTGCGCTAAGCAATTAAATAATAATAAAAGATCTAATCAGAAATAAGAATGAAGAAGAGAGTAAAAAACAAATGAGAAGTCATTTGTCATGATTGAATATGCCTCTGCCGTGGAAGATCTCCAATCAACAAGAGACAAACGATTCTTAATTTTTTAATAATACATGTTTAATTTAAATATTTTTCTATTACATTAAAAAAAAATTGTAATTATAATAATGTTTACATAATACTAACATATTAATTATAATAGAAGAACCTTCTCAAAATTCTTTTGAGAGATAAGTGTTACCGGAACGAGCCAACAAATTCCATATAGTTCATTTCCAGACCTCGACCATAATCGTTATGTAAATCGATATTTTCCATTCTCTTCAAAGGATTTCCTGTCCCCCTTTAGGGTACCGTTGCGTCGGCGGTAAGCAAATGATAGTGGATTGCTTAGACGAAAAAAAAAACTACTCAGAAAAAACTTAAAGACCTCAATATAAAAAAAAAACCTTTCATCGACCCCTCATTTGGAACGCATTTCCCTAGGGCCAGGTATAAAACACTAACCCTACCCTTATCTTCAACACCGCTTAAAATGTTGACACTGACATAGTCTCGGGTCAGGGAGATGTGATAAAAAACAAAACAAGAGGGGTGTTAGGTTCCTAGACAAATCTAGCTACGGGGATTACCATATTAGGTAAACTATTTTTAAATGTTCTTGTTGGTTATTGATAAATCAGTATTGTAATTATTTGAAGGTTAGCTGTTTGAATTTCTTCAGAGAGTAATGGTTTGACTAGACTAGATAACTGGGATCCTTCTTGAATTATGGAGAGCATAACCTTGAACTTCAGTAAACAAGGTTCTTAGTACAAAGAGTAAATTTAGATATAGATTACAGTCACAAAAACTCGGTGTAACGTGGACCGGAAGCGTGCCAAGTGAGTAAAATAGCGGTAATAAAGGCCAAAAATAATAACTAAAAAATAATATACATAGTGCATTTACAATGCTATAACATCGAAATATCTGTACATAAATTTAATTTGATGGATAAAATACGGGATTTTCTATCAAAAAAGCTCATAATATTTGACAGTTTTTTTGTTTTTTTAAATTATTATAAAGATTATATTTTTTGAGAAATTATAGGATTTTATCTATATTATTTTTTTTTTCATTTATAGATATTTACAACTGTACAAAATATTATACATCGAGTAAATGTGTTGATAGTTAATACATTGGCATGTAAATAACTTGTGAAGAACTACTCAACAGTAGCGCTTCAATAAAAATCTACACTAAAAGGTCCCTAGGCCATCTTTTTTTCAGACGCCTCGGAGGATTATCGGGAATGGAGTGGGAGACTAGTGGATTGGAGTGTTATGTAGCTTACTTTGGGAGGTTAGGTATCCGGTTTGGGCTAAATCAGCAACATATGGAACATTAAGATCTTTATGGATAAATTTATTGGTCACAAAGTAAGGAGCATTGAGGATTTTTCGAAGGATTTTGGATTGAAAGGATACGAGATGAATTGGATGGTTTAGTGGAGCCCCAAAGCTCAACTCCGTACGTCCAAATAGGTCTGATCACAGTCATGTAAATGAGACTTTTGTAATGAATTGGGAGCTTTGATCGTACGTCTAGTAAATGTAAATGTAAAGTAGTCTGTAACGACGAGCAGTTTCTTGTCGTTTTACGTACTTCGGTGGTCTGTCCTTTGATATAAAGGCTTTTTTAATTGTTTTTAGTTTCGATTTGTTTTGTATTTGTTTTGTTCCTTAAGGTTTTCTTCGTTTTTGTATAAAGTTAGCGAAGCTGTACTGTAGTTATAGAATAATAAGGTTCCAGAGGTATATCAGAAATACCAAGGTGGTAATGATGTGTATCTCAATGTAGACTCGGAAATCTATTCAGTCGATTCATATGGTTGCTATGGCACTATGGTACAATACACCTTATTATTTTCTAATCGTATAAGAAAAGAATAATAGGAAGCACGCAAAGGCTTAGACCACTAAAGCAGCTGATGTTCCCGCTAACAATCGTACGGTCCCAGGGATATCGAGATAACAGGACCGATCCAGACTGGATAATGGGTGAGGTAATGTAGTCTTAAGGTACCTTTTTTTATCATATCCACCCCCGGCCGTGCGGTTGACCCAAATCCGTTGTTGCCCTACCTGAGGGCAAGAGAGCGAGGGAGCTGGTTTTTTAGGCAACCCTTTAAGGGTTTAAGGGCGAGCTGCTAACGGCCTGGGAAGGTTGAGGGGGTGGTAGGCCCAGGAAATGTGGGTCAGGGAAGAACTACCTGGGTAACGGCACTCACTCGGTCAAGGCTAGTGAAAGGGCCTCTCTTCCCATTTACATAGGGCCACCACCTGTGTGTAGGGACTCTTTCTCCTCTGTCTAGGCTCTCTAAGGTACTAATATCATCCCGTGGAAGGGTTAAATATTCTAACATAAGCATAATAAACTATAATAAAACATTATAAAGTTTACATAGCGGTTCAGGTAACAATAATATATACTATTATATAAAAGGACAAGCCATTTTTCGTTTTTGATCACTAACCGCGAAAACTACTGAACCAATCTGTACCAAATTTTGACCACATCATCTTTATAGTTCTACGAAGGTTTAGAATTAATAATATTTAAAGATTTTCAATTCCATTACCATAAAAAAGTGATAAATATGTGGTACGCAGTCAAGTTGGAAAGTCAACCGATAGGTGGCGAAAGCTATTCAAGAGAGGTTAAAGTGTTGTATAGAGCTAGACATTGATAATAAAATTTACTCATATTCAATTAAATTATTTTAAAAATATTGAAATATAAATATACTATTATATAAAAGGACAAGCCATTTTTCGTTTGTGATCACTAACCACGAAAACTAATGAGCCAGTCAGTAACAAATTTTGACCTCATCATTTTCATAGTTCTAGGAAGGTTTAGAATAATGAAAATTTAAATGTATATTGTTGAATTTTCAGAAATTTGCCACACTATGATATACTTTTATGGTTAGAAATCATTACCAAATCAAACTTTTCTTTGCTTTTTGATATTGTATGTAAAAATATGATTCATAGGGGTTTAGTTGTAAGCACTGATAACGCAGTACATTATTAAAAAGAGTTTTTTAATAGTCTCTGTCCACCTGGGTATACTAACTGATAAATTAAAAGTAAAACTTAGACGTCTAATTATATGCTTGTATGTAATTTTCAAAAATCTAATCAATACAATAATAATACGCGATTGCATACTTTAAGTATAATATTTTTATCAATGAACAAATTAATCTTCAGTTAGTTAAAAAGACTAATACACTTTAAAAACAAAAAATGAACGAACAGGAAAATGATGTGCAAATTTCCAAAAAAAATCTAAAGCATTTTTAATTTGTAAAACATGAACTAGAACCAGGCAATAGGATTCCATTGTTGTACAGCATCCTTGTGTAAAGAAGCACTAGACATTATAAATTATTTATATCCTTAATAATCTAATTAATTAAACTCACAACCAAAGTATCAATAAATTAAAAATCAAGCCAAAGTACAATAAATAATACTTGTAAGATTCAGGTAAAAAATAGGTTCCAGGTATTTTACACTTAACCTCCCGAATATGGTTAAAAACAGAATACGTCATAGAGGATTCTGCGAAGAAGGAGGTAAACAGAGGCATAAAAGAAAGGAAACGGAAGGGAGAGTGGAATGGCAGGGAGGAAGTGAAATTTCGGAAAGTCGGGTGCCCCAGTTGAGGAGGTTAGAAAGTTAGAGCAAGGTCGGCCAACAACTTGAGCAAGAAAGTCCAATTATGCACTCTCTTTCCTTCTCCTCTTCCAGCCTGTAATTACTGCGACACTTTCGTATCCCTAGTATAGCTCGGCGAGGGGGTGAATCCAGTCCTCGAAATCCCGGCGTATCTCCCAAGGACTACTAAAGGGGATCAAGGTACGAATGAGGAAACAGGCACTTTATCGCTAAGGGGGTAATGAACATTTTACAGATAAAAAAAAAAAAAAAAAAAAAAGAAAGAAAGACATTCCCAGCGAATCGGAAATACAACCATAAAGGGGACTGGGATTCGTGCAGAAAAGGATACAAGGCGAGAATGGTGTCCTTGTACGAATGAATTAATTCCTGTTACCTCTTCCAAGTAATTAATATTAATAGCACACGCTAAATATAATACATTCAACGTTTATCACTGTTTAATGATTTTTCCTTCTATCTTCTTTTCTTAGATTACTGATATTTGTCCTGTCGTTAGGATGTTTTACGTACAATGGAACCATTGGACCTCATGATGAATATCGTATAACATATCACAATTGAACGGATGGGGAAAGCTGAAGAAATTTTTTCTATATAACACAAATGAAATCATTGTGGTTAAGTGGGGCGATATTCCTTAAGATGACTTTTCCTTGTCCCGCAAGCCATATATTGCGTTAAGATCCTCACTTGTTATTTTTCCGGAATCATATTTTAGAAAAATACGATTAGTTTAGAATAAAAATAAATACTAGTTTATTAGTTAGATATAAACACATGTGACCCAAATATAGAGTCTATTATTGGGAAAGTTCGAACCCTACCCCAAACCAATTAATGAAGAAATAAGGGACCCCTCTTGCCCCTTAGTGTGTTGTGACAAAGTTTATTACCAAAAGGCCAATAGAGGGTAGCGTAAGATAAAAGGGAAACTCGGACGTAGATTTACGACTAGACTGTCGACAGAAGATCGGGAAAGTAGGTCGGAAGCGCTCCCCCCGTAAAATTAGAAATCTACTGGGGGCCCGGGGATAGATTTCCTTCAAGTAGGGGGAGTAGGATCTAGGTCAGTGCTACCTGATGCCGCCCTCGCACTCCGTGAGAAACGTCGGATACAACACCTGTTCCAATGCATTCAGGAAGCACCCGTTGAATTTTTTACAACAGGAATAATGTACATATACCGTTCCAATTGTTCAGGTTGAATAAAAAACAAGGAATTTTATCAGTCCATTGCTCATGGATGTTTCTAAAATTAAATTAGACGATCACGTCTGGCCAAACTGGTTTCGAATTCGGTGTCATCTCTGACATAGCAGGCGGGCGACTTCAGCTGAACCTGTCAGCGTTTTGTCGAGGGGTGCAGATAATGGCGTGCAGTCGGCGGGGCACAATTTAAACATGTCTCACGTCGCAAATTAATTAGCCAACTAACAATAATACAAATATTAGCATCCATATTGGTTTTAATTACTAATTTATTCACTTAACATAACATTAACAAGCAGTAATTAAATTTTTCAATAGTTTTTTTTTTTTATTTGATGAAATATTAATACGTTCTAAAATAAAGTGAATCGTCTGTTCATTGTTTATATAATAATAATATAACATATCGATCGATCGATCGATGTTGTTTAATTTTTTGAGATAATACTATATTTATGATAAATTCAAGAATAACTCTAAAACGTACCCTAACGTGTTCACATTTTTAATTAGAAAAAAAAGTCGAAACCATAAAATTTAGTACCAAGAAATTTATTTTTAATTGTATTTTTTAGATTTTTTTAATACATTAATAAATTAATAATTAACAAATTCTGAGGTTATTTGATACACTGACAATTCCTATCGACATAAGTACGTCTCCCGACTAGACTCAATAAAAAATTACAAATAAAACATTGTAATTCTGAACTTATTTATTTTTGTTAACGGCTGATGAAAACTATTAAAATTGAAAAAAAAAATAATTAACATTAATTTATATAAATAATAATAATGAATTTAGAACTAAAAACCAAAATAGCCAAGCACTTAATCAAGACGATTAGTGAAGTATGATGAATTAGTTAATTTCAGTAGTTCAAAGATATTTTTAGAAATATATAAATACTTTATCAGAAATTTTATATTTGCTTTAATAAACATTTTTAAAAATGATATTTACATATATACATATTAAAGAAATAACGAAATTTTAGTTATGTACAGAATTACACATTGTTAATTTTTTATTTAAATTATTCCGATTATTTTATATATAAAATTACGATACATAAAAAGAAATTTTATAACATCAAATTAAATGATGGATTCTTAACTAATTTTATCTAATAATAAAAAAGGGTATAAAATCCGTTTTGAATATAATTTATTAGAAAAAATTCTATGGGCGTGAAAAAAAGAAAAAAAAAAAAAAAAAAAAAAAAAAAAAAAAAAAAAAAAAAAAAAAAAAAAAAAAAAAACATAGGTTATCAACCGCTGATTGATAGGAATTGTACTGAAAACTTTAAAACCATTAAAGGTTTTACTGTAATTTCGAAATATATATTTAGCGTATTTGCAATTAAAAAATATAGTTCAATTATCTCTCATATATTAAAAAATTAGCATATTAAATGACAATTACAAAAAAAAATTGGTTTTTTAAAATGTTATTTTTTTAATGATTTATCTAATATAAAATGCGTTAGTATATAGGAGAAAATAGGGTAAAACATATTTACTATTAAAATATAAAAATTAAAAATTATACTAAAATATGCTTCCAATTTTTTTTTTTTTTTTTTTTACCAGATGGGCTTAAGTAATGACTTCCGATTATAATACCGGAATTTAAGTCGTTATTTTCACTTTAATATTTATTCCTTCAGCTGTTCTGAGTATTATATATTTATTTATTATTCTAAGGACATATATTAGTTTAAATTATTGAAATATTGATAAAAAAGGGAAATAATAGTGAGAATACAGGAATGCCTAGGGACCAGAGTGGACACCGCGAGGTGGGGGAGGATGAGGCGGAAGAGAAGCAAGGTCGTACCTCACGACGTCAGTGCCACATTTAAACCGGACGCTCCTTCTCGCACCTTCAAACCTGTATATTGAAATAAATCGATATATATCGATAGTATCAAGTATATAGAAATCTAAATCAAACATAGTTCGATGCCAATATTCGTTTAAGTTTGAAACTAAAGATGTGAACTTATAAAAAAAAAAAAAAAAAAAAAAAAATTACAAAGAATTTTCACAGAAATGTATTGATTAAATAACTAGGTTAGATTATTTTATTTATTTTTTTTAACCACCCTATGAATCTTTTTTTTTTATTTCTCAAGATTGAATTTTTATTTTGAAACAATAAAAAAAATATATATACATATATATGTAATCCAATGTAAATAACTTTAAAAAGACTACCAACAAAAACAGCCAAGGAGTAGACAGACAAAGAATATTCTAGGAAAGAAAAAAGAATGAAAAAAAAAATTAGCAAGAAGTGGTAGGGAAGAGGGCAAGATCTGGGGTCATGGACAAGATGAGGAAAAACCAGTCAAATATATTTCCGATCTGGTGGGACGGCATACCCCCCGTCTCTTGGTCTCCTCAACAGGAAAATAGTTCAGGAAAATATGAAGGAAATAGAAGGGGGAAAAAACAAATTACCATCTACCATTTCACAGCTAATAATAAAAATAATGAGGCTTAGTAAAAAAAACAATGGAGTACAAAAAGGAAAAAGAAAAAAAAATACAAGAGCTACCTATCATGCTCGACACAGAGGGAAATAAAAATTATTAAAAAAAATGTACAGAATATTCAGGGAAATATTTTAATAAATTTTAATTCTTAGAAGTATTATCAATTGAAATAGTGTTTATAGAATTTTTAAAAAATACGAAAAAAAAAAATGATGACCTTGACATAAGTTAAATTTTTATTTTTATCTTAAGATTCTGTAATTAATTTTTTTTAATGTGATTTTTCGTATTTTATTTTAATTTAAATATTTGTATTTTTTTTTTCATCTAAATTAAAGTTTATAAATGCAAAATACAGTTATTTTTCATAAAACTATATAACATGAAATTACTGATAAGAACCTACGAAATAAGACATGTTCCGAGTTTTTTTTTTTTTTTTTTTTTTTCATTGTTGGGGTTGATTATTATTTTTTTTTTTTTAAAGAGATTACATTTTTTATTTTTGATTGTTGTACATTTAATAGGATTGTTAAACGTTTTCATTAAATATATGTGACAATTTTTGGAGGGTGATATTAACAAATTATACGGTTTGATAAAAAAATGATAACTTAAATTTTTTTTTTTTTTTTTTTAATGGAAATGGCAATGAATATAGTTAATATTAGATGTTTATAAAAATAAAAAAAAGTAAAAAAGGAAATGAAATCCTATTTCTCTATAAAAGGATATGTTTACAGATTGGCTGTTATCAGAAGTACTACGATAGGATGTCAAGGGGATGCAAGGGGGTAGAGACAGACTTTGATAGTGTCACTTACGATATCTCTTCATGAGGGACTTCTTGTAGGCCTTGCAATTCGGGTCTGCGGCTTGAGCATCGGAATCGTCCGAGTCTGAGGTGCAGTAGTCATACTTGAGCCTGGAGGTAGAAGATAGGTCTAGCGGTCCTGATTCTAGTTCCATGGCAATGGTCTCACTCAGCACAAGGCTCATAATACAACTCAATATAACACACTCACGGCCATTCCAACTACGATAGAATCACTAACTACAATAACTACTCGCTCTTGATCGACCACACACCGGTTCAGCTTGGGAGCCGACTGCCGGGTCCCCCTTGGCCCACTGACTCACTGGCCCCTTCGGCAATCTCCGCCGGCGATCGGCTCCTCTCGGCCAGGCCCATCCCCTCCAGTACCTCTTCCTTTCTTTTTTTTTTTCTTATCAAATTTATCAAAATCCCGTTGACAGCTTGATGGTTGTATTGCAGGGAGATATAAATAAGTTTTAGTTAACAGAGTTAACGTTCTCAGATTTAAAACAAATTATCGAAACATTAAGTACGTATCTCCTCATTTTTTTTTTTCTTGTTAACTCGAACTTCGATAACTCAGACAAACGTTTAAAGTTCACAATTAATTACAAAAGACTTATTTACATGACTGTGATTAGACCTATTTGGACGTACGGAGTTGAGCTTTGGGGCTCCATTAAACCATGCAATTCATCTCGTATCCAATCCTTACAATCCAAAATCCTTTCGAAAAATCCTAAATCCTCCTTATTTTATCACCAATAAACTTATCCATAAAGATAAGTAGAAGTGAGTAATTCTTTTAAAGTTTTTATATGTTATTGTAGTCGTTATCAATACATTTCCTTGATGTTTATATTTGCACAGTTGTAAATTTCAATAAATTGATATAAAATTAAACCTCTAAAAGTCCAAGAGAAACAAACATTACCTCCATGTATCGATCAGTAGATATGTCAAAGCCCCGGTTTAATGTACAGTCTTAACCGTTTTCCAGGCAAGATAATTTTTAAAAGAAATTTCTTTTTTCACAATAAAATACCTTTAAAGGAGATCAAATAAGACATGTTGGAATAAAAACATTTGACCAAATTTTTATTTATATATATATATATATATTATATATATATATATATATATATTAAAAATTGGTATCTCCTGAGATACCAAACGAACATTGAGGTGCCCAATCACACAAAGTATCTCAGTGATAGTGAATGTATTAGTAAGGAGCCTACAAATACGTCAGAATATGCCACAAAATTTGTGAAAACAATTACAAAGGCATCCTAAGGGATAGGATCCCAAGAAAAGGGTTCAGCAGAAAAAGATTTTGTTGTATTTTCTGTTGATTACACTTCTTCTTTTTCTCATTAACTCAAATTACTTTTGGCTTACCTCTGTATCTCGTAACCTCTGTAAGTCGAATTTAATCAAGAATGATCTCTATAATTCGAACAATACCTAAGTCGAACTAGACGTAAATCGAAGAAAAGTCGTAGTCCGGTCGAATTCGAGTTAGCGAGAGTCGTCTGTAGTATCTATATTAAAAATCTATTTTCTACATTAACATACTTATATAATTATTTTTAAATACACATATACAATCCTACAAAAAATACTACAAGACACCAGTAATTTTAAAGCATTATAAAATCGATAAATTTACACCGTTAATATATTTTTTAATTGAATTTTTCTTAATTATTACTGTTTATTTGCATTTCGATTTTTACGCTATTGAAGAATTTATTTGTTGTGTAAATTTTTGTATGATTGCTAGGAAATGCATATTGATTTCTCGCGTATTTTATGTATTTATTTATTTATTTCTATATTTCACAGACGTAGAGTAAGCAATATAAAATTTCTTCAATTAACTTAATTGAAAATTAATTCTAACTAATGTATAGAAAATATACCACAAGTTTATTAAATTGTTTCCTTAATTTTTGCCTATATATTTTTAAGAAAAGCTATTAAATATTCTTTTTAAAGTGTTGCGACTAGTAGAAGCTAGGCGAGGAATAGAAAGGTATGAAGATTTGCTAAGAAGTATCGGTCGAAGGCGGGTTTCGAAACTTTTGTGACCGATTTGGCAGGCTGGGTCGAGCTGTGGTCTGAATCTTAATAGCACCATAACCATCTTCTGTCCGGTGGCGTTCAAGTCTGTTGTTGAAATCCTTCGTTTCGTCAGAGAGTAAAGAACGTTTAACTTTATTCATCTAACAGAGGTTTATATTTAAATGAAAAAAAAAAATAGAAAACATATGACTCATAATAGTTTAGAAATAACTGAAGATTACAATATCCTAGGAATAGGAAATAGATAACTTTCCTTTTCTGTCAGTTTGTGTAGAAGTACTAGTGATTCAGGGTTTATTTTTAGTGGCGCATGCCAGCAGAATAAGGAAAAGGACGAAGAAATTCGTAATGTTGGGCGCAACTGTTTATAGATCGCTCCCGAGTCGAAGTGAGAGTTGGATGTATTTTAGGATTAAGTGGTTATATCTCTACGCAAATTTTTTGGTTACATTTTTGATTAAAAATATTTTTTTTTTTACAAATATAAATCATGATAAATTAAACGAATAAATTTTTTGGAAATGAATATTTTTTTTTTCTCATTTATTGATATTTCCAACTGTACAAAATAATATACATTAAGTAAATGTGTTAATAGTGAATACAATGGCATGTAAATAATTTGTGAAGAACTACTCATCAGTAGCACTTCAATAAAATCTACACTACAAGGTCTCTGGGTCATCTTCTTTTCAGACGCCTCGGAGGATTATAAGGAATGGTGTGGGAAGCAAGTTGAGAAATTAGGGGATTTGAGTGGTTATGGAGCTTACTATGAAAGGATAGATATCTGGTTTGGGCTAAATCAGCAACATATGGAACATTAAGATCTTTATGTATAAGTTTATTGGTGACAAAGTAAGTAGCATTGAGGATTTTTTGAAGGATTTTGGATTGTAAGGATTGGATACGAGATGAATCGGATGGTTTAGTGGAGCCCCAAAGCTCAACTCCGTACGTCCAGATAGGTCTAATCACAGTCATTTATATTATTCTTTTGTAATTAATTAGGAGATTTGAAAGTTTATCTAATAAATATTCAAGTAATCTGTAACGACGGGCAGTTTCTTGTCTTTTTAGTCTTGTATGAGGGTTCCAAGTAAGACGTTTGTCCCAGTGGAGTCCTAGTTAGCGGATCTGTTTAACAGGGATTAGTAGACTATTTTAAAATTATTTTATACAGTTTGATAAATCTAAGTCCACTCAATTAGTAGCCGAATGTTATCGACCGAGAGAACACGGCTAAGTTCCCCTTGGTGGAGAGTTACATGAGTGGCATTATCACACTAGGTACTAAACCCTTGGGAATGGACAGTAGTGGTACAATAGGCCTGATTGAGAAGGCTGATCCCAAGGCAGCGGTCCGGTGAGGATTACATCGGCAAGCCTAATCACTCCTATTGGCCGCTGTTACGGTCTCTCTGGGCAACCCCCCCCCCCCCCCCCCCCCCAACATTTCTACGCGTTTCCAATCTAGAGCCCAAAAGTGAGATTCTAGTCCAGTATCAGTATCTTCTGGAACTCCCTCCCTTCCATCATTCGCCATTCCTCCACTCACAATAGCTTCAAATCCCGTCTTTTCGTTTACTTATTAGAAACTCAATCTAATAGTTATATCAATGAAGAAAATATTTTTTAAAATGAAATATGAATATTCAAAGTATAATATTGATTTTGGTACAGAATTATTTTAATACTATTAGGCTAAATTTGTATAATTGGTTTCAGCATAATTATATTATTTTATCAGACAAGATACATTATTTTTCCGTATAATTTATATTTCTTAGCTTTGTCTACTGTATTTTTTCATTGAATATTTTTTTTGCTTTTTCCTAATTTGTTTTTGTAGCTAATTTTAAATTTCTAACCTTAAGATGTAATTTGTTTTTCATGTGATATTTTAAAACATGTATTATTAATTTTATTACTTTATGTTGTAATTTAAATTTCTTTTCTATTCCTTAATTTAATTTTAATTGTATTTCCTTGCCTTTATCATATTTCTAAATTATAGATACGGCAGCTAGGCCGCCAATAATTGTACATTATAATTATTCTTAAGGGGCAATGGCCCCAGAATAAAATGAATTTTTCATTTTCATTTTTCATTTCATTTTCATTTTCATCTTCACGAGGATGATATAAGAGGCTTTGAGAAACGTCTGATATTATTAGCGTTAAAGTGTATTGATCATACTTTAGTTACTAAATTTATATATTAGTCCCCGTTTAAGCTACCGATCACATTTTCCGTTTAAATTGTATAAAATTTAGAATAGTTTAATTTATAATGTAAACGTTTTCTTTAGAAACAAGTGTACAGCAGATATTTTGATGGAACGTAGAAAAGTTCGAAAATTTTGACGCTCCACGAGACTCCACGGGAGGGTCGGATTACCCGAAAAGTCGGACTAGCGGGAGGCAGATTAGCGAGGTTTTACTGTATCGATACTAGATTATTACTATATCGATGAAAAATCGATTTGCAAAATGATCAGTTAGCGTGCATTCCAATCTGCATCTGGTTACATATTAAAAACAAAATAATATATACTCATTAGGCATTTCACATTCATTTTTAATTAAACGATATAAATACACATGATATGGCCTGCCTGAGTTAAATACACCAATACTTGTAATTCTAAAATATACTAGTGTAAATATTAGCCGACTGTAAACTATTTTTATTTTATTTGTCTCTACCCCTAATGGTTATTGGCAGGACATGTTCAATCCGTCTATAAAAACGAATAGATTTTAGGAATCTAGAAGCCAAAGACTTTTCATCACCTTGTCGAATATTTTCCATTGTTGACGACATTTGCAGTCTTTTCTTAATAGCTATCAATTGGTGATGGCCAACAAGTATTTTGTTTAGTATCTGTTGGGATAGTATTTAAAATTTTCTTAACAAATCTTCTTTATCCCTTTTTCATTTATTTCAAATTACCAATAAAAAATCTTGGGTAAAATATTTGGTTTGAAGAAATATTGCGTAATGAAGGTTTACAAAATATGGTGTGATCATCCAATCAACTGGGCTATTATAGCAATTAAGGTAGACCAAGACGTAGGCGGGATTATCATTTACCTGCAATGCCGTAATTTTAAATCTTTGGCGGAAAAGTAAATTATTTCGAAGAGATTGTAATTGTTGTAAACAAAGAATCTTCAGGTCTATGTTCTTTTTTATTGTTGTTTATTCATAGTATCATGCTAGCTTAGATAGTATTGATAAAACTGATAACTGAAGTTTGGTACCTTTGGCGAATCCTCGAGATCCATAATGCGGCCGTTTCCAGGATTGCTCCAGAACGGAGAGATCTGGAACCTCCCATTTCGCCGCGCTACGGGTGCTCCAAGAGAAGGCGAGTACCAGACGGGTTCAGTTTCGACAGAGCTCGGAACGGATGGATTCTGTTCCGTGGGCTGAGTGCCAGCGAACCACTAACCGACGTTAAGTAACTATGTTTTCTTTCCACCGCGACCCCGATCTCTGTGATTCCGCTGTCGGCGTTATAGCTCGGTTACCCCGGTCATAGTCTACGGCTAAGGGATACGGTGTTTCTCGGGGGAGGGTAGGGGATGGTCGTACAGGGCAAGAATACCAATTACGTCATGTAATAAGGATTTTTAAACAGTTTAAATAAATCGGTCAAGGAGAATTGAAATAACTATTCACTCAATGTGGAAAAAAAAACATATATATATATATATATATATATATATATATATATATATATATATATATATATATATAATATATATTCCAGAGGTTTCATAAAATTCCAATATTTAATATAAAAATAAAACTTTCTTCTGGGACAATATCCCTTGAGAATAACATTACATGAAAGAAAGTAAATTCACATCTGGCCTAGAGATTCTTACAATATAACAAGGTAGATAAAAGTAAACACTCAAAGAAACCAAACAGTTATTGACACCATTAAAGAAATATTCGAAATTATTCATACTAAAATTATAGGAGGAATAATCGAATAAAGTTGAAATTTACAAATATTTTTCTTTAATCACTATACTTTAAGTAATACCAGAAATTTCACACCAAACATTATTACTGGAGTGTATTTTACAAGATACAGACAATAACTAATGTAAAACCAGTTACTGACACGAGGGTTGGGCGATAGTCGATAGTTAGCACTATCGATAGGCCGATACTATCGGTTGAGAACTATCGATTGCTATCGACAGTTTTTCGATAGTTTCTTCTTTTTTTTTTCCAAACCTATTCAATAAAGAATTACAACTAATTTAATTAAATTCAATTATCTACTTACTACTTGAAATTATAAATTATAAGATAATATCATAAAGATGAGAGAAAAAAAACTGATTTATTTGAATTTTAAAAAAGTATTTACAATTTACATGGTTACATGTAATTACATGTACATGGTTACTATAATAATGAACAAATCAAATCTTCAGAAAAGAAAAATAACGAAATAGTTTATTTCAAGAGTCAAGTGTGCTCCTTGAACCACATATTTCCAGAAAGAAAAACTAGAATTTCTGCTTTCCTTTAGCTTAATCTTTGAGAGAACCCTGGAGCTCTTGGAATTCCGAATTCAATTTCAAAACAACTTGACACTGGACAGAGACAGAACAGCATAATTCCGAGAGTTTCAAAACTTGGAATTAGTAAAAAAGATCTATCGATAGTCGGTACTATGGATAGTGACCATCGATAGGCATGACCTATCGATATATCGATAGTAACTATCGACTATCGCCCAACCCTAATTGACACCCTGAGGATATCTTTTAAAATACGGACAGAATTGAAAATACTTTTACATAGTTGAGTTGTAGGATTTAAAAGGAGTTTTATAAATAAATTTTTCTTGGCTAAAATTTTTTTTTCTAATTTTTAAGATAAAATGTCAATAACTGTCTGGTTTACCCAATAATAAATTTATATTATATATGAAGCATGGAATTGCAAAACTAGCTTCAAGTTCAATTTTCTTATTATTTTTTTTTTTTTGTTTTATTGAATAGTTTATTGACTCGACAATCTTCAGGTGGAAGGTTATCTAAAAAATGTCGTTAAATCAGATATAAACCGACCATAAAAAAAAAAATAATTCCCTTCCTAATTGAGCCTGAACTTTACGTGTATCCACTAGTTGAGAAACAATTTAAAAAATGGACTTGGAATTCTACACTTCAAATTGATAATGTAAAAAAAATAATAATCAAATATTATTTATACTAAAATGAAAACATTATCATAGGAAAAAAATTATAAATTCAGACCAATGCTTTATGTCTTAATGACATTTTTGAAGAATTGTATTCATTATGAGGTACCAATATAATCAGAGAGAGGAGGTGATGGAGGAGAAGTGTATTGAATTCCCCAAGGGGAAGAAACGTTTAAGAATATTTCTATTTTTAATTTTATAATAATAAATAAAAAATTAAAAAGTATTTCACAAGGAAAAATAATTTCAAAACTTCAGATGCTATAACACTTAAACAGTTTCATCATGAGGAAAGTTCAGAGATATTTATTACAACAAGCACTGTCTCACGAACAGAAGATGACCTCGAAACCTGATCTATATTCTTGTATCGGAACACAGTGATTACTTAGAAGTAGATTCCGTATGAAAATCAAAAAGGAAATTTTAATTTTGATAATAGAATAACAGGATCAAAATTATAAAAATATCTAATATTTAAATTCCCTTCGAATCATTGAGTATGTGTATTGTCGTGAAGAAGTCGATAAGTCAGCTAAAGAAATAAATTTAGTATCGATTTCCAAAATCCTATAATTACTCTTAAAATACCATTTGCTTCTAATAATTATACTTTAAGATTTTATTAAGAAGCACGACAAAGACATTTTTTTTAAAACGCAGATATTTTAAATCGAATAGCGTTGAAGACACTAGTTAATTTTTTTTTTTATATCAATTTATTGAAATTTAAAACTGTGCATATATAAATCGAGTAAATTTGTTGGTAAGGATTACAATAAATTGTCAAAACTTGAACAGAACTACTCATCAGTAGCACTTCTATAAAAAGTCTACACAAGAAGATCTATAGGCCATCTTCTTTTCAGACGCCTCGGAGGATTATCGGGAATGGAGTGGGAAGAAAGTTGAGAAACTAGTGGATTTGAGTGGTTATGGAGCTTACTATGAAAGGATAGGTTCCTAGTTTGGGATTACTCTGCAACATATGCAGCATTAAGATTTTTATGGATGGCTTAGTGGAACCCCAAAGCTGAACTCCGTACGTCCAAATCATGTAAATAAGACTTTTGTAATTAATTTGAGCTTTTGTCTAGTAAATGCTGAAGTAGTCTGTAACGACGAGCAGTTTCTTGTCGTTTTAGTATTGCAATTTAATTAATTTGAATGCGGGGTTTTTCACGAAAACCACCGAATAACTACTGAATAACACATTTTTTTATGTATCTTAAAACGGTATAGGCTGTACGTTGCTCAATTGAATGAAAATTTTTTAAACGAGAAAACACCCTTTTTAAAAATTTCCGTTATAAAATAAAAAAAAATTACATTGAATCCGGATATTTCTTGTGGGTATTTTAAATTTTTTGCTCATTTGCTCTACTTGAGCTTACGCAAGGACCCTTTGATTGAAGGAACAGGTTGGTTAGGAAGCAACAATGGAACAAGTGGGAAATGGTATGTAACTTCCCCTAAATGGAGGGAAAGGCTACTGAACAAAGTCCTGTACAACTACTTTAAAAGAGGTAGTAGGTTTTATTGTTTATTTTAAAGAATAAGTATACACTTCAACTTCGGAATATGGTTATTTTTTTGATCTGACTTCATGGATATAGAAATAATCGAGGAGGTGTTCCATTTGTATATATAATTAACATCTGATATATGTTTGTGGATTAATAATATATTAGAGATTCAGTAAATATTTCCACAATCTAGATTTAATTTTATACATCAAAAAGTGCTACAGTATCTCGTAAAAATCAAATAATGAGATAAGGGCACTCCTAACACGCACTTACATTACATTCATCGCTCTTTCCATTCAATGAACTATATTTACTTTTATATATATATATATATACATAATATTGTCGGGAAGTGCCTAGAATGGGGGTTCATGGCGGAGAAAGGTGTGTATTTATTAGAGCGTATGTAAGGAAGCAACACGACTTTCTAATAACTCAACGCGCAACAGTAACCAAGCGATGGCAAGGGTTTCAGGAACATTTCTAAACAATGTACAGGGCGTCCAATATGTTGAAACAAATCCGCGAAATAAGATATTTATCTATAAATTAAATAATAGATTTAAGGAAGATAACAAACAAAAACGGTAAAATATAATGTTATTGTTGAAAATCCAGAGCACATTTTCACTTATTTCATAATTTAGTTTGCATTAAATTTCGAATTCGTATAAAAAAAAACTTAAAAAAAAAAACCCATCTACATCTCTATAATCTACAAATTTTATAAGTTTATGTTTTAGAATTAAAATAATCAAATCATTTAATTTTTTTTTTTTTATTCTTTTATTAATAGAAATTTACAACTGTATTAAAAAACACATCTAGTAAATATGCGGTATATATGAGATATAATGACATGAATAAAACTTGTAGAGGAACTACCCATTGGTAGTACTCTAATGAATATTTACAAAAGAAGATCACGAGGCCATCTCCTATCCAGACGCCTCGGAGGATTGCCAGGAATGGAATGGGAAGCAAGTTGTGCAACAAGTGGATTTGGATGAGCAGTGAGTTTATTATGAAAGGAAAGGTATCTGGTTCGTGCCAAATCAGCAACATATGAGATATTAAGGTCATTGTGGATCAATTCATTTGTGACAAAGTAAGGAGCATCTAGGATTTTTCGAAGGATCTTGGATTGGAGTGATTGGATGCGGGAAGAATTCGATGGTTTGGTGGATCCCCATAACTCTATTCCGTAAGTCCAAATAGGTCTGATAATCGTCATATAGATGAGTTTTTTGTAGTTTATCGGGAGATTTGAACGTTTGTGAAGTAAGTGTTGTAGCAGTCGAAATCGACGTGCAGCTTCTTGTCTTTTCAATATTGTGTGAGGGTTCCAGGCAAGTCTCTTGTACAGATAAATTCCAAGGTATCTTATCTGTTATACATTATTTAATGGTACTCCTTAAAGGATACAGGAGGACAGGATGAGTTAGGTTTTCGACGTAGGGTAAAGGTTATTTGCTGAGATTTATCTGAACTCTCCAGTTATGACACTATTCTTCAAGGGAAATGATATGTGACTGGAGTGTCTGGGGCCGAAACCCGTTCAAGTCGACCAGCCAGTCCTGTAAGCAGGTTCTGGGAAGATCAGGGTTTAGGCACGGGATTTTTGAATGCAGGAAAAGCAGAACAGGACTATGATCTGATGAAAGGTCATCAAGGGATTTGCTGATGGTTTCAAGAGATGACATTTGAGAAGAATATAAATACGATCGAAGAATATCAGGACGTTTTTGACGAGGATGTATGGCCACCAGTAAGTAGGGTGGTTCAGAGGGTGAGATTACAGAATAACATTTGCGAGGTGAAATTTTTTTTTGTAACGGGGGGATAAAAAAATGGCTGCGCGGGAAGTTGGTTTGGTTCGACAACGCCCCACGCTGTGTTTGGCGTTGTAGTCTCCTACAGCAATGAAAGCGCAGGTACGAAGGATCGGAATAAGAATCAAGGAGGCTCTGAGAAAGGGAATTCACAGGAGGACAGTTATCCAGCTGAAAAATGTTATATGGAAAGGGCGAGTAGAAATGGATACTGGTGGATGAATGGGGCGTCAATTGAAGTAGAAGGGATAAACAGAATGAGGAATGTTTTATGGATAAGGATGCAAGATCCGCCATGTGAGGTGTTGTCTGGGTGATTCAGATCTGTAAGTGATGTAGTCACGTATGTAAAACTATGACCGTTGAGTAAAGTGAGTTTCAGTCAACAGGGCAATGTCTATTTGATTGTCATGGAGAAAAATGTCAAGTTCGTCTCGGTGATTTTGTAGTCCTGTTAGCATTCCCACAAAATGACAGCTAGAGGCTTAGCGCTCATCTAGCTACATTGAATGGAATTTCCGAAAGGGCTCTGGTGAGAAGGATGATAAGGGGCTTGATGGTATCTTTCAATTCAGATAGGAATGAGGAAAGGATGGCGTTATATCATTGGTATTTGGATGGGGAAGAGGGAATGTATCTGGAGCTTGCGATGGATGATAAGTCTGGGTAGGAGCGTTGATAGGGCTGGACCCTTTGTGGGATGCTAGGAACAGAATCAACCCTGTAATGGTATTTGGGGTGAAGGGTTGCTATTGTACAGGGGATGTATCGGATGGGATATGCTGCTTAGGAGGAAGTTACTTTTAACGGTAAATTTGGAGGAGAGTGTTTGGTTTGGGGTGGAGGTGGGTGGGGAGGTTGGGGATGTGATTGGGAAAGTCGAGGCGCCCCTGACGTTGAGGCTGATAACTGATTTTATCGAGTACGAAGTTTGTCGTGGTTGATGGGTCCGGTGATGAAGTGATTGATTGCTGCCTATTCTCTGCAACTGGGCTTCTTGAGTTTCTCTATATTTTTTGGTCAGAGGCTGTTTTATTTCAGGAGGTTACTTGACGTCTTTCTTTGTGTTTGGGTAGGGTTGTTGATTTTTGCAAATTTCATCGGGCTGTGCACACTTTTGTATATACCTAAACAGACTCTGTCTAGGTAGCTTGCTGGATGGTCTTGTCCACCCAGCGCGCATACATCGCCTCCTGCAGTGTGTATCCTTCGATTTTTTTTGGCATCATTCTGTAGTTTCAGTGATGGAATTTGGGGCCAGCACAATTTCACACACCTGGCTTGGTGATGGCAGTAAGTCTTGGTGTGTCCGAGACTTTGGAGCGAGTGCACTGGACTATAGTGGACTTCTTCTTGGCTCTCTGGAATCTACCGACTGAATATAGACGTTGGTTAACCCGCTCGAATCTTTCATCGTGTGGCCGCGGCCTCCAAGTCGAGAAGAATAATGGCATGGAAATTTCTTGGGGTGCAGCACCGGGCACTGCCTTACATTATGACATGCTTCACTCCTCGTCTTCCCCACGGACGCTCGTGGGGGTGGTAGAATGAAGACCCACGCACTACCACTCTATACGCGTTTCTTCTTTTAATGGTAACAATGGACTTCATCTTTTGTGGTTAGGTGATTGACCAATTTTGTAATCCATCTATTTGTTGTTTTATTTTATCTCTTGACCCAGCGAAGCAGAGTTTGAACGTTGTTTCTCGATCGAGCTTGATAGTTCACGGCAAAAATCACTTAAATTAAATTGAAAACTAATGATTATTCGAAATAAACAAATTTAAAAACAAATAGTAGTTTCAAACATCGCTAATTTAATCATACCAATATAGCTTCTAAGAGATTCCAAGCGACTAATGTTAAATTTTCGATTTGAGCAACACCAACAGCTCTCTCTAGCTCTGTGTCAAAAAACCCCAACACTTAAAAAATATAGACAGAACGTGACTTTTTTCATTCAAACCGCAATAGCTCCTAAACGGTAGGTCCTAGCGAGAAATGTTATACAACAAAAAATATTTTCCATTAAATTTCTGATCTGAAAATTATTGGTAAATTTTTGATCCGAGCAACACCAACAGAGCTAGAGCGTGTCAAAATGTGACTTTTTTGTTGAGGATGAAAAAAACGTTACACCAAACAAGTATAGACTCCCAGCCAAAACACATATACATTTTTTTTAAACAATCATATAATAAGCAGATCTAGGTATGAGTAAAGTTGGAGTTAAATATATCCAAAAATGGCTGTTTTTAATTATATATGATTTATTTTTCAACAAAAGTTATTTATTTTATTTTATTATTTTTTTTTTTAGACTTATTACTTATTTATTGTAAACGATGCAGAAAATATGTTAATGAGAAACAACATTTGAACTATTGTCAACTGCGAGTAACTAGAGCATAATATCACACATCGGTTACTATGACAATAAACTGATTAGGAAATCTGATTATGATAACGTATCGTGTGACAGTTCGGGCTGGCATATGATAAAAAATAGGACAATCAAGAAGGATGAATTAAAACAGATTTTTATCAGAAAGAAAAAAAAAAAGAAAAAAAATTATCAAATATATTAGATAATTTTCAGGACAGGAATGAAGCAGAGATCAAATCAGGATAACACTGAGTCATGCTTTGTAAGGTGATAATAACAGAGTTCAATTTGATTGCAAATATTTCGGATTAATTTGGAATTAAATCTGATAACGATAGATAATTTGAGAGTTAAGGAAAAAAGTTACTTGACAAGAGAAAGTGTTTTTTTTTTCTTTCTAAACAAATAAATATATATTGGCGATAAGCCAATTCATTAAAAAAAAAAAAAAAAAAAAAATATATATATATATATATATATATATATATATATATAAGAAAGATGACCTTTACGAACAGTTGGAAAACTTAGAATCATCGATGAGGAAAAGGAGATTAAATTTTTTCGGACACATGAAAAGAATGAATAGCAATAGATTAAACAAACAAATATTTGATAAAGTGATGAAATTGAAAAATATAAAAGGTTACCCAGAGCAAATGAAAGAGGAAGTTAAAAAATTGGGTATCACGGAGGGAGACTACAAAGATAAGGATAGATTCGGAAAAATGGTTAAAAATATAAAGGTTCTTGTAGCGGAGAAGAAGAAGCATGAAAGTAAGAAATGGACGGAGGAGAGAAAGAGGGAAATGGGCGAAAAAATGAAAAGAATTTGGGCAGAAAGGAAGAAAACCTGAAAATGATATACGCGTGGTCCACCCACCGTTGGCCTATATCGCGATAAATAAATAAATAAATAAATAATATATATATATATATTAAAAAAACAACAAAAAAAAAACTGCAATGTGTGAATAAGAAGAGGGAAAATCATATATTAAAAACTGTACTAGGAAAATTTTAGGAAACGTTGCGATATTCTGCCAAATTGCTAAAAATTATGTTTATTTACTATAAGTTTCCGTCATACATAAAAAACTATTTCTTCATATTAATTGATGGACATTAAATTTGAAAAAAAAAAAGAAGGGGCAGTTCACATGTATATATTTACTAAAATAAATATTATTTTACAAACTCTTTTTTAAAATATTTCAAAACTGCTTAAGACTAGATAACTGTTTATCATGGAATATTTCTGTACCATTTGGGAAACATTATATACGTTAATATTTGTCCATAATAAGATAAATACTTTGGGCAACCCATATTGCCTACTTGTACATGGTAAGTAGGAATCCAATATGGGTTGCTCAAAATATTTATCTTATTATGGACAAAAATTAACGTATATTGTTTTTCCCAAATGGTACAGAATTTAAATACCAAAAAATGTTTTTCTAACATTATTAATTAGTCTTGGTTGCTAAGTAATTTCAAATATTAACTAAATAAATCATTATAACTTTTAAAAAAATATATGAGTATTTTATAGTGAGTGGCATATTTCACGTAATACCCAAGATTTTAGAATAAGTACAAAAAATCTTTAAAAATCTTTGTTTAAGATCATTCAGAGAAATCGAGTCTCCACATAAAAAAATAAGAATCCTAATTTTAAAGGAAGGTCATAAAAATGCAATTAAAAATTAAATTTTATTTCTGTAATTGACTTTTGCAATTAATTAATTAACAGGTAATCAGATGAATTTGTTTTTGCAATTGATCTAGTTTTTCCGTTGAAAATAGAAATACATTATAAAATTTCTCCTTATGAATGTTGATTAAAATAATGATATAATATTGAAAATAAACATAAAAATTAATTAAAGTCAAAAGAAAAACCGTTAACTGCCTTCAGGTATTCATGAAGCCATAATAATGACTAAAATATCCAGAAATAATGGGCGGAAAAGAGGAAAAATAAACCAAATCGATGAGAATAGGAGGAAAAGGCGCAGTTTGGAGAGAATAAAAACACAAGACATTAGTTGATAGGCAAAGAGCAGCTGAATTCTTCGAAACAGGTTCGAGCGACCGGCAGTGGGCCTTTGGAACATATTACAGTATCTTGGAAGAACTTGTATTCCGGTTTATGTAATATGTATGAGATTATATAGTGTATTCTCAAAATATGTTCAGGCTGGTAATTGTGAAAATGTTCTGTAAAAAGACTCATTCTTAGGTTTTTAGTGACTTGAAATTTCATTATTTATCAGGGACGTAATGCAATGTTAATAATAATTATAATATACAAAAGAATCTCAATTTCTATCTGACAATAGATATGTCTATATATAATCTATTACTCTTCCCAATTTACATTTAAGGATCAAATTAATTATATTAAATTAAATTAAAAAACAACGATTATTTAAAATAAACAAAATTGAAATGAAATGGAGGGTTCAAAAGATTTGTAAAAAAAAATCGAGACAGCGGTTAATCGATCCCCGAGTGTTAATTAATTAACGACATTAATGAATATTTTCTAAACTCTTCTAACAATCGTTTTTGTTTTGTTTTTAAAAGCATCAAACAATAACAATCATAAAAATAAATAAAACACTACTACAAATACAGTCGATTGATTTTGAAACATTTTATCCTTCCTGCGCTAATTGATTTTGTAATTATCAAAAGGTCTAAGATAATCGCCCCACTACCACAGAAAAAGGTGAAATTTTGTGCGCACACGAAACAAGGTCACGGGGTCTAGATAAGAAAGATATTTTTATCCACTACAGAGCTATATTTACGGAATAAACATCTCAATTCTCTTCTCTTTTAATCAATTATTTAAACGCAGGAAAATTTAATTTAAATAAATATATATGAACATATATAATAAGTAGCTATTACAATTTATATAATAACCTGAATCTGAGATAACGGTTTTTGGAAGATACAAAACCAAAATATATCCATACACTCCTGATTATTCGCGTAATATATTGGTACGGCAATAACGGATAAGCCAATTCCACTGATAATCATGAAAAAGTATGAAAGATATTAGTAAATAAACAAAAAGCAACTTCTGTTAACAGTAAAAGGTTTAAAATTATGTTTTGATAAACATTATAGAAACATATTACTTTAAAAAAAAAAATCGTGTTTCACGTTTAATTACAGTATATTATACTTATATTGTATTTAAATGCTTAATTTATTCCATGGTTGGGAATAAATTATAAAACAATGTTTATAGTTCTGTACCTCGGGGGTACAGAAGAGCAATTTAAAGAAAAAAATATTTCATTTCCTGAACTGTTTATTATACTTATGTGTATAAAATAAATCTTAATTTTCTCATCCAGGCTAGAATAGGTAACCTATAGTAACCTTCCTGTCCAAATTGGAGTACATAAGGAGGTTATGCCCTCCCAAAAATAAAAAATAAAAAAATACATTTTTATGTAATTTACCTTACAATTAATTTTTCTAGGACATAGAATTCTATAGCTCTGTATAAAGGGAAAAAAGGTGAATACGAATACATAATAATATATTTTTGGTAAAAAAAGGACGGTGTTCTGTACCTCCGAGGTAGAGTTATAAGCTTTCATGTTTTATTAATACCACGGATAATCCAGAAATTGAATAATCAATATTTTTCTAGTATATAAATGAGAATTTACTGCGTATATACATATACTTTTGAAATATGTTAATTAATTAAAAAATAAAATGTGAAAATCTCGGGTCCTGAAACTACAAAAAAAAAAAAAAAAAAAAAATTCTTATACTTAATCTTACAGATGGTTAAGACCGAAAACGATTGTAAATAAAAATTTAATATTTACTATTAGTTTAAGTTGTGCATTTAAAACAAGTTTATAAAAAAAGTTTTTTTTTTTTAACACTTGTATAACCATTCACCCGAACACCCCTCTAAAATAACCCCTACAAAATACGTGCTTGACTCCCTTCATGCAAGGGGAAAATCCATCGGTCGGGGAATTCTAATATTTAATCTTAGTCTTAGGATTAAAAAAAAAAAATATATATATTATATTGTAATAATTGCGGATAAAACATTATAATAAATTAATTGACTTGAATTGGGGCATATAATTATCCAGAGGCAAAATATTTTTTTAAAAATCTGTAAAAATTAAAAAAATGATCTACCAGAATAGCCAGGAATTGAAACAAGTTGGAAAAGAATATCAATCAATACTTTATATCATTCTGGGGATTAAACAATGAGCTTGTATTCGAAATACAAGATCAGATTATATCTGAGTTGTATCATTTGTTTTAACAAAAGACATAACACCAGCGGTTTTCGAACTAAAAAAAAAAAATAAAAAAAAAATAATATTTTTAGCAATATTACTTTTACTTGGGTATTCTGCCCCCCCCTTTTTTTAACCATCCAAATTTAACCAAATGAAAATTGCCATTATTTTTACAATCTTTCTGAACAGCTGAAATTGCATTCACTCGTTCCTAGAATATCAAACATTGTTATCAAATGCATTGCTATCGTGATATGAAAAGTAATTTTGACTAATGGAAAAATAAAAAAAATTAAAAAATCGTGATATATATTTCGCGGAGTAGTTTAGACTCATGGATATGCCTCCATGATTAATAAGCGGCAGTATTGGATAAATAAATTTCACTAAGCATAATATGAAAAATCAAACTTTTATCGATGAACCAATTAATTAGAAAAATGACAATAAAATAACTTAGTCGCATTACAAACTATATTATTTATAAAAAATTGTATTAAGAGTAAATCCTTTGCTACCATTATTCCGATCATTGAGTTAAAATAAAAATAAATTATAAAGAATATGGAATTTAATTAATAGATTAAAAGAATTTTTCTTTACCAAACCAACGCATAGTTTTTTCTTTAAACGTTCATAACAAAATAATTCAGATTTAAAGTGTTCGAATTTTCCGCCTGGGTATTCTCTACCTCATTTACTGTTTTCATTGGGCCCATCTTAAAATCCACAATTTTTTTTTTTATTTTTTATTATCTAAGAACTATTTCTGATCTTCCAGGGTCTCGCCGCTAGCGATTTCTACAAATTGTATTCATAGTCTAGTGGCCACAGTAATAGCAATAACAAAAACCATGTCAGAGTATTAAAATATTATTCCATAATTTATCATTAAATATTTAGCACACTGTAAATTATATAAAAAATAAAATAAAACCTACATTGTCTGAAAATAGAGGATTAAATGGTTGCAACTATTGAATGCTAATTATTAATTATATCATAGAGAAATACAAAATACTTTTTGGAAAACAGTCTTGAGCGTTTATAATTATAAATAAATTTAAATTAAATTACAATGCGCTGAATCACTATATATTTTATATACACAACGATAATCGATATATGTAATATTTTATACAATTTTAAAGAGTAGTTTTAATAAATTAATGATTTTAATGAAGATTCAACTCATAAAAATATGTTTAATTATTATTTTAAGTATTTTGTTCTTTCAATTAACTATTAGTTTATTGCTAGTGTTAGATAAATATGGACCGTATTGTTTTATATGTTTAATTGTTTTTTAAAGTAATTATCAATAAAAATATGTCTCTAATAATTGTTAGGATTTTTTATTATAAATTAACTTAAAGATAATTTTGTCATATCAAAGAACGTTTTAATTACTTGAGTATATTTTTTCCTTTTTCATTAATCTTCTTCTATTTACATTTATTAATTTTTCTTATTCCATTATTCTTTCCTGAAGTTTTTTTTATTATTTTCATTTTAATGTTATTACTTAAAGCATTATTACTTATTTATATTTTTTCCCTTTTTTTTTTTTTCTTTAATTATTTGCAAAACCCTGAATAGTTTAATGAGCATGCAAAACTCAGCTGAGTGCCCGCTTTCAACGTTCAATAAATACTGTTTTTATTTTTAAATATTTTTAAGAAAATTATAACAAAATATGAATACTTAAATAATATGAAGCGTAGAATTCCAAAACCATTTAAGTTCATTTTCTAGATTTTTATTTTTAAATTTTTTTGTAATAGTTTTTACACTAGACTATCTTCAGGTGAAGGGTTTAATAAAAAAAAAAAAAAAAAAAAAAAAAAAAAAATAGTTAAAACACATTGAAATCGGCCTATTTCCTCCTATTTCATTTTGAAATTCTACACTTCACATATGATTTAATTAAAATATATTTACTGGTTGTCATTTTAGATGATTGACAGTTGTGAATACAATATATATATTGAAGGAAAATAGAAGATAATAATTGTATGATATAGCTGGTTAGAAATGAAATCATTTTTATAAATTACAAATACAGTATAGGAAATACTTACATAGCGATAATTAAATTAATAATTATATGTATATTATATTTATTGTTGAATGTTGGTGTTAAGTTATTTTATAATGTTTGATACTTAAGATGGGAAAGTATAGCTCCTAAAACATGAAGAAAAATTGTGTAATAAATTTTTATATAGGTGTATAAAGACAATATAAATTATTTAGTTAGAATTATCATTTTGAAACTCGATAATTATAAATATTTTAACTTTTTTTTTGCAAAATATGTGCGAAGTTCCGGTGATTGAAAGCACACACAGATTTCAGCGGCGGAGCCATGTGGGCTATCTCGAACATAATGCGCACTACACCCGCCTTATTGCGAATTCCTTTATTGACTCCTCAAGAAGTTGGAAGGACAAACCGAGGAGACAAATAATAACAAGCGGAGGAAGAGATAATGGCGATGTAAACAGGGTTATGTAAAGGAGGAGGGGGGATGTGCCCAATGCCAAGGGCAGCGGGGCAACGGCCTCACCACGTGATCTTGTTCCCGCCGATAGTGCAAGGTCAGGGCTACCAACGGTACGTTCTGTTCTTGTAGTGTTCGGGGTGGCTTCTCGAGGGTGGAGGGTGCAATGGCGGCGGAGAAGAACGTGAAAGGAAGAAGCGGAAGGATGCATCTTCCAGGAATAAAGGAAACAATGCTCCCCACACAGTGTGGGATAGAAACCTTTGTTCTTCTAAGGATCGACTCTTGCAGCTGTATGAAAAGTAATGACATCTTGTATACGATATGGTTTGGCAGAGTTTACAGTACTGTAAAAAATATAAAAAATAATAATAATAAAAAATTATGAGTAGGATTTTAAATTGTAGACCAGGAAAAACCTTTGGGAAAGCCTTGTATACTATGAGGCATTTTTTAGATGAACATTGGTTTGGCAGAGTTTACAGTACGGTAAAAAAAAAAAAAAAAAAAAATAATATGAGTAGTATTATAAATTATAAACCAAGAAAAACCTTTGGGAAAGCCTTAAAAATGGGAAGAAAGTATTAACTCAAAATGAAAAATATATAAAACTTCCAATAATAGCATTTTTTTTTTTTTTTTTTTTTTTAAACATTCATTATCAAACGAGACAAACACTTTGATTAGGTATTTTGGGAGGATTCTGGATATGTATCTAATAATGAAATATTCAGTGAATAAAAAACATTAGGTTTCCAAACGATACTGTAATGATGATATGCATTATATTGGAATTTATGTATATTGCCTTTAACAAAAAAAAAATAAATAAATAATAATAAAAAAAATAAACAGTCTAGAGTTAAATTATTCGGCAAGAATGTACTGTTATTACTGGGCCAACGGTTATGAAAGAAGGAGATTTGGTCGAAATCAAGCTCAACCGCCAGGTTTTTTCCTACAATTAAAGGCACACACTTAATACAGACTAGGTCTCCCAACATCGGAAAAGATACACCCCTGAAATAACAGTATATCAATTTTCTGATTATTAATTAAACATTATTAAATTATATAATATTAAAATATTAATTAATTAATTTCAGCCTAACTCGAAGTATGGCTGTCAATTGCCTTACCCTCTGAGCTGCTGCGCGTCCCTCAAATCAAAACATTGTATTCCATTCCGAATTGTAGGATAAAATATATGTATATCAAAGTAATCATTAATATACTAAATTAATATTTATATATATTAAATAACCGAAAAGATTTTATTTTTTAATTTAAATTCAATACATTTTTGTATTTCCCAAAATTTATTAAATTATTTTTTTTTTTAAATAATGAATAAGTTCACATATATCACAAACTGCAGCTTTAAAAAAATGCAACAGAGAAACCTCACAGATTATAATAAAGTATAGTTATAAACAAGAAACAAAAAAAAAGAAAAGAAGAATACAGTCTATTCTTAATTTTTTTTTCAAAATAACAATTTAATTCTAACAAAAAAAAAAGAAGGGTTCATTTTCTGTTTAGTGAGGATTTTAATTCCTATAAAGTCTATTGTCACATCTGGCAAAATACTTTCACATATACAGTATATATTTTTATATAGTTTGTCTTCCATTCGTAAAACCCACATATTCATGTATCTTGTGACAAAAAAAAAATGTGTCTCCATGCTTCTAGACATTAATATGTTATTTACTACATGTGATAGATAAATAAGCGATTAATAGATAAGATATAGAATTATAACAACGATAACAGTCAGCGATCACGTATATCTTTTATAAAATATTGCAGAGTAAGACACAGATATCTTTTATAAAAAAATAAAACATTGTTTCCAGATTACCTAATAGTTATGTAAATTGATATTAATAATTCAAATAATATTAAAATATGAAATAAAAACAATTAAATTATGTTTAATTCTATGTTTCGAAACATTGACACAGTATTTTTAAATCACATTTTAGGATAAGCAATCATCAAATATTTTTATCCACGATATAAAAAATATACAAATATAAACATTAATTTTTTTTATTAGTTTTTGGCAATCTTATTTGTTCAAAAAAAAAAAGACTTAAAACTCCGTTTCTAGGCCAAAGTATTGGGTTCATCACTGAATTAATGAGGCAATCAGTTGTTAGTAGAGCAATGGAATTAATTAATTAATATTAGGAAGTTAATTACCCGTCTATAAAAGAATGAAGTTAATTTACAAGTAGAAAGTAATATGAATTTACCTCTTGGTCTGGTACTTGAACTTTCAACGAGTAAGAACTGCCCGTCTCCTGTAACAGAACAAAAATATTATTTTAATAATAATTAATATAAATTAAATAAAAAATAAATAAATATTTTAAGACATTTATAATAGTATTTAACAATCTCGAGTTCACTTTGATAGTAAAATAAATTTAGGTTGACGTAAGAAGTTTTCCATTATTTTTATCAGTTTCTTTGTGTGTGTGTATATATTGTATATATATATATATATATATATATATATATATATATATATATATATATATATATATATATATATATATATATATATTTTCATTTAATGATATTTACAACTTTAAAAAACATATACATCAAGTAAATGTGTTGATAGCGAATACAATGGAATTTAAATAACTTGTGAAGGACAACATAATAGTAGCACTTCAAAAAATCGGCACTAAAAGATGGCCTTCTTTTCAGACGCCTCGAAGGACTATCAGGAATGGAGTGGGAAGCAAGTTGAGAGACTAGTGGATTGCAGTGGTTATGGAGCTTACTATGAAAGGATAGGTATCTGGTGTGGGCTAAATCAGCAACATAAGGAACATTAAGCTCTTTATGGATAAGTTTATTGGTCTCAAAGTAAGGAGCATTGAGGATTTTTCGAAGGATTTTGGATTGCAAGGATTGGATACGAGATGAATTGGATGGTTTAGTGGAGCCCCAAACAAACTCCGTTTTTGTATATTTAGATATAATAAAAAAAATATATATCTTAATTTAAAAAAACAAACAAACATGGATAGTGTTTTTATGGTTCGATATAAAACTGTTGTGTTACTAAACATATAAGCATGAAGTCAAACAAAACTATTAAAATACATAATATATAATATTAATTAAAAAATGAATAAAATAGCATATATTGTAATGATATAAGTAATAGAATAATTCTAATGATTGGTGCCAATCAGTTGTGGGATTTCGTAAATGTAAAAGCTCATTTATATGCAAAACATTTTAAAACATATGCGAGATTTTAATTTATTTATTAGCTTATCTACTGCCATTTACGATTATAGTAATGGTGAAAACTAATAATAATATCCCGTTGAGGGATAAACAAGAAATGGTTGCTCCATAAAGGGGCAAGTCTACAGATATGGGGACTACCTCACCTTGCTCACAACTCGGACCAGACAAAAAACTGGTTTTCCGCGAAGGCAGTGGAGGGAAGAAGACGGTAAAAGTGGCTTGATACCGAAGATGGTCCCACAACAGAAGGAGAAAACGATCAGCTTTCTTGCCAGAAGTAGGCGAGTGTTCTGCCCCTTCAGTGCAAGTGAGTCTGACCCACTTACCTCGACCGCACTTCCTCGAAATGACTGGGTCTCTAGGGGGTAACTTTTTTAAAAATGCATTCAGCAGTAAAAAAATAGAGCACTAGGGGTCATTTCACTATAAAAGGCCACTCTATTGTAAACCTGGGAGGGGACAAAAAATGTTAAGGTATTTAAAAAAAAAAAGTGTATTTTATTTTTTCCACGATTCAATCAGAAATCTTGTAAAGGTATATATATTTTATAATTTTCTTTGAATAATTAAAATAAAATACATAAAATGTATCTTTAGGTTTTTTTTTTTTAAAAAAACATAAATAGTATTTTTATTGTAGCATAAACAAGATAATGAAAATAACCGCATGAAGTCAAACAATCAAAATACAATCATATATTATTTATTATTAATATTTAAACAATCATACTTTATATTATATTTAATTGATATGAATTTTTCATTTATATATTATATATATATATATATATATATATATATATATTTTATATTTATATTTTTTTTTTTTTTTTTAATTTATTGATATTTACAACTGTAAAACAATATACATAAACTAAAGTTGAGGAAAATTATAATAATGACATGTAAATCACTTGTGAAGAACTGCTCACTAGTAGCACTTCAATAAAAACTAAACTAGAAGGTCTCTTGGCCATCTTTTTATCAAACGCTACGGAGGATTGCCAGGAATAGAATGCGAAACGAGTTGTTGAGAGACTAGTGGATTTGAGTGATTATGGAGTTTACTATGAAAGGATAGGTGTCTGGATTGAGCTAAATCAGCAACATATGGAACATTAAGATCTTTATGGATAAGTTTATTGGTGACAATCTGAGCGGCATTAAGGATTTTTCGAAGGTTTTTGGATTGTAAGGATTGGATATGGGAAGAATTAGAAGGTTTATGTCCAAATAGGTCTGATAACTGTCATGTAAAGGAGTCTTTTGTTGAACGTTCGTCTAGTAAATGTTGAAGAAATCGAAAACGACGAGCAGTTTCCTGTCGTTTTAGTCTAGTATGAGGATACCAAGTTAAACGTTTCTCCATTTTTCCTAGATAGCGGATCTGTTCATCAGGGATCAGTGGAATATTGTTAAAGGATATTGTAGGACAGGAAGTCGTAGGATTACGACGAAGGGTAAAGGCTCTATAGTGAGATTTGTTTGGATTTATTTTAATTCTCCAATTTAGACACCGTTTTAATTACAAAAATATTAATTATGTTAAATTATAAGTTTTATTTAAATTTTATATAATTAATTTATGACAAATGGCATGACATAAACAAGAACAACCGGAACGGAAGGCAATAAATGAAATGGACAAACGAGTTGAACCAATTAGAGAGAGATGAGTGAGTGGAACTATCGCGAGCTGTCCGTATTTATAACTGCGGGATATAGGTTCCTTCGGCGATTGTGAAACTAGGCTAAACATATCTCTATCGTCTAGCTCTCGTGTCCAGTCTGAGGGGTTATAAATAATATATATATATATATATATATATATATATATATATATATATATATATATATATATATATGTGTGTGTGTGTATATAACGCAACCGCCGAACGGTGGCATAGTAAGGTCATCACTAATCTCTGAACCTCAGGTTTACGAGCTTTTAAATTAAACAAAAGGCCCAAAGATGCAGTTAATTACAAACGTTTCTGGACACATATATTCCTTGAAAAATAATCACGATCGTGTGAGATTTAAAAATAATAATTATGATTAATTGTTTATACTGTTAAATAATTAAACATTCGGAGAAAAATCTGGAGAAAAAAAATTAAAAATAAACAATATACAGCCTACTGTGAAACACGGACGAGGCTCTTTGATTGTGTGGGGGTGTATGGCGTCTGCAGGTGTTGGACAGTTGGCTTTCATAGATGGGAAAATAAAAGCAGCAATGTATTGTGATCTTCTGAAAAAAATTTAAGTGCAGAAAGCTTGGGACTGAAGGATAAGTTACAGTTCTACAGGATAATGGCTCTAAATATACGCCTGATAACCCAAACCTGGTGCCTTTAAAATGGCCCAAAATTGGTAAAACCACAATATCCCGACTCGAACCCTATCAAGCACCTTTGGGATAATTTAAAATGGCAACTAACGAAGAGTCCAATAAGCTCCAAGAAAGAACTTAAAAACCGTATCATCGAAAAAAGGTCCAACATGATGACTTCTATAACATAATGTATGTAATAAGTAACATAATGTAATGGTGCCTCTAGCCTAAGTTGCTGTACACGGCACCTAAAATTGTAATTAAATAAATAAAAATATAACCTCAAAACTGTTTTTTTCTGTATCCAACAGCCTCAGGTAGGTTACATAAGCTAAGGGAAATGCTACAAAATATTGATTTATTTTTTCACCAAATAACCTTTACCCTTCGTCGTAAACCTATGACTTCCTGTCCTACAGTATCCTTTAATGTTATTCCACTGATTCCTGTTGAACAGATCCCATATCTAGGACTTCAGCTGGACAAACGTTTAACTTAAAATCCACATTCAAGACTAAAACGACAAGAAACAGCTCGTCGTTACAGACTACTCCAACATTTACTAGACAAACGTTCAAAGCTCTAAATTAATTACAAAAGGCTCATATACATGGCAGTTATCAGACCTATTTGGACATATGGAGTTGAGCTTTGGGGCTCAATTCTTCTAATTCTTCCCGTATCCAATCCTTACAATCCAAAATCCTTCGAAAAATCCTTAATGCTCCTTACCTTGTTACCAATAAACTTATCCATAAAGATCTTAATGTTCCATATATTGCTGATTTAGACCAAACCAGATACCTATCCTTTCATAGTAAACTCCATAACCACTCAAATCCACTAGTCTCTTAACTCGTTTCGCATTCTATTCCTGGTAATCCTCCGAAGCGTTTGATAAAAAGATGGCCAAGAGACCTTCTAGTTTAGTTTATATTGAAGTTCTACGAGTGAGCAGTTCTTTTCAAGCTTTGACATGTTATTGTAATCGTTATCAACCCATTTACTTAATTTATATAATTGTACAGTTGTAAATTTCAATAAATTGATATAAATAAAAAAATTCTTAGCACCTATTTCTTGGTGTTTTCCTTCCAGTAGTAACCCTGTTGGAAGGGTTTTTATTTATGTATGTACACACGATACTGGTACAAAGTATACAATGCACATGTGTCAAAAGTTAAATATAAAGAATAAACAAGAAAAATAAAATAAAGAACAAGAAGTTATATAATTATATATGTATATTCAACAAAATCAAGCAACAAAGTTATTTTATAATCAGAAATACTTAAAAAAATATTGAATAGAGAACAATTTATGATTATTTTGTGTTTAAAAGGTATTTTATATTTATATCCTCTATTTATAGTAAGAAATTTTTATTAAATATTTTAAAGTCTTCAAATATCTTGTTCATTAAACATTGTCCACCAACCGGCCAGTGACCTAGTTTCTGTTCTGTTTTTGCCTGTAGTATAGTTCTGTGGTCAGTGAGTAGTCTGCATTCATATGTATATTTTGTTCTTGTGTGAAATATGTTACAGAACTAAGTGTTATTACTTGTTTTATTGGTCACAAATCTAACTATTATTAAATATTCAATTTAAACACCCGATTTTCGTGAGCGTCCAGAAACTTTTATCACTGACTGTAGCACGATCTGTGGAAATATAAAGCCAAGGGTAAAACTGTTCAAAAAGTGGAAACAGGTTTTTAATAAGTGTCTATAAAATATTTAAAAGAAATGAAGTTAAGATTGAAAAAAAAATTAGATTGAATGCGGAAAATATTTCAGCCGTAAAATCATTCTGTAAACAGTTCCCAAATTTTTAAGCAATGATTCACAAGACTATACTTCCTCGTGTTCTTCACAGACGCAAAACAAGCCCATTTACCATAAGGAAATGAGAACACATTAAAGTTATTGAATTCTACGAAAATACCAACAGACTTATAAGAAACATGGCCAGATGAAGGTAAAAAAAAAAACCCATTGAAGGCTGTCATGTTGATTGAGGAAACTCCATAGATAAAATCTCATTGCAGTTCAAAGTAGGAAAAGGCACCGATGTTTTAACATGCCAATTATTCTGTATATTGATCCAATTACGTTTTTTAAAAAAATAATTAGGAGTTTGGCAAATGTGATTGAAATAATTGAAGAAAAAACAAGTTATCGAAAATGAATTCCTAAAATATTCTGCTAGAAAATTCAAGAAGGCGTCTGCAAAATGTCGATGACTTGTCAGCTCATCATTGCATTAACTATTCATAAGTCTAATTTCAAGAAAAAATTAAAGGTATCTAATTCATTACTCACTTTCTACAGAGTTATTGTATTGAATAAAATAGCATATAAATTATTAAATTTTTTTTTTTTCATTTATTGATATTTACAACTGTACAAAAACAGATACATTATGTAAATGTGTTGATAGTGAATACAATGGCATGTAAATAACTTGTGAAGAACTACTAACTAGTAGCACTTCAATAAAAATTCTACACTAAAAGGTCTCTAGGCCATCTCCGATTCAGACGCCTCGGAGGATTATCGAGAATAGAGTGAGAAGCAACTTGAGAAACTAACGGATTGGAGTGATTATGTAGCTTACTATGGAAGGATAGATATCTGGTCTAGGCTAAATCAGCAACATAAGGAACATCAAGGTCTTTATGGATAGGTTTATTGGTGACGAAGTAAGGAGCGTTGAGGATTTTTCGAAGGATTTTGGATTGCAAGGATTGGATACGAGATGAATTGGATGGTTTAGTGGTTATGTAATTAATTGGGAGCTTTGATCGTTTGTCTAGTAAATGTTGAAGTAGTCTGAAACGACGAGCAGTTTCTTGTCGTTTTATTCTTGTATGAGGATATTTTATAATTAAAGAATTCTTCATAATATATTCCTTTATCAGAAATATGTTACATGGCCTCATCATCTTCATATTTATGTTTCTAGTTTCTTTGAAAAATATTACGATTTTGCTACTTAACACTTCTGCACATAACTCCCTCATCAATAGAACTTGATTGTATTTTTTTTTATTAAATGTGAGATAACCCCTTCCCATCCCTGATAATTTTAAACATAGCAACATATGGAACATTAAGATCTTTATGAATAAGTCTATTGGTGGCAAAGTAAGGAGCATTGAGGATTTTTCGAAGGATTTCGGATTGTAAGGATTGGATACGAGATCAATTGGGTGGTAGGATGGTTTAGTGGAGCCCACAGGTCTAATCACAGTCATTTGTAATTAATTGGCAGTTTTGAACGTCTGTCTAGTAAATGTTGAAGTAGACTGGGATAACAAATGAATAACTAAAAGTGTAATTCAACCGACGGAAAAACGAAAGATGAGATCGAAACATAGATGGGAGTGTTAATTCAGTAGCTTTTATTTTTATTTTATTTCAGTCAAGTAAATGTAAGGTTCATAATGATATGTTAATTGTTTGTGAAGCAACTGATCACTGATAAAACTACGATAAAACCGTTAAGTGAGAAGGTTCCGAGACCAGCCTATTTTCAGAGCCGATAGAAAGCGAGTTGAGAGACTAGTAGATTTCAACGGCTATGGAGTTTACTATGATAGGATATATCTGGTTTGGTTTAATCAGAAACATGTGCAAGATTAAGGTCTTTTTAGATAAGTTTATTTGTGGCAAAGTAAGTGTATTAAGGATTTTGCAAGGATTTGATACTGAATGAATTAGATGGTTTAGTAGAGTCCCAGATCTCTACTCCGTAAAGTCAAATGCAAATTTCAATTTTTATAGATATCAATGAATGATTGCAGTTTTATCAGGCAGGTGAGATTCAGCATTGACCGTTAAATCAAGTTCTATAACATATATAATTTTAATTATTGAATTAATTTAAAAAATATTAACACCTTTATATGGATAAATTAATAATATAATGTTTTTTTTTCAGCAATTTTCTAAAGCGTCGTCCTATATCCCAGAGTATAGAATGATGGGGGAGAAGAATGCTTCCAGCTGCATTGAGGTTAGCGATGAAAGTGCCTGTTGCAATGTCATCAGTTTTTCTTTCACTTTAAGATAGAAAGTTGCATTGGAGACAATCATGCGACACTGCAACTTGACCTTTTTCATGTCACAAGCATCAAAGCCCAAGAATTGCGTGTAAAAAAAAATATATCAACAGCTTAAGCAAATGTTGCAGGCGCAATCTAAGAGTTTCAGAACTAACATAATTTCTTTTATATCGAAATCTTGCAAGTAAGTATATTTCGATACTCTTAGGTTTATTCTAAACTGAGTTGTATTTTGTTTTTTGAATGGATATGCCTTTTGGCTGGTGTTCTATACTTTTCTTGTTGTAGTCAGTCAAAAATATAACATCTTGACACGCTCTAGCTCGGTTGATGTTGCTTGGATCGAAAATTTGATGGCAATTTTTTTTTTTTTTATTATAAATTTAATGGAAAATATTTTTTGTTATATAACATTTGTCGCTAGGACCAACCTTTTAGGAGATGTTTTGGTTTGAATAAAAAAAAGTCATCTTTGATACCCCTCTTTTCCTCAACTTTTATTCCGCCTAATAATTTATTGTTAATTTAATCTAAGTAATTTGATCCCTTTAATTCTATTATGTAAATTGAAAAAAAAACAAGAGATTATAGATGGACATATCCATGATGTATTGTTTATCCCAATCAAAGAGAAATTTTTTTTTCATTTAACGTAATAAAAATTAATAAAACAGCAAAATATCAGAAATTTTTTCCCGAAGCTTGACCCGAGTTTTAAATGTTATTTGTTCAGTCTCAATAAAATTCCAATTATTGGCGAATTGATTTAAGATTCATATTTTCACAAAATAAAGCTCTTTTATCATTAATAATTCTCCCTAATTACTCATAATTAATTAACTGTATTTCGCTCTTTTCAATTATGTTTTTCCCCGTTTTAATTTATTTACAGAAGGTATCGATGACCCTTTATAGCCATTGATTTAATTTCTGATTCGCATTATTACATGAATTACTCTGTAGGTGGTTGTAGAGGAGTATATATGTAGAGTATTTTCTAAAATCTTTCCATACCAAATTATTTTTTTTTTTATAATACTGTATATTATTGTATAATTTGGAAATCTTCTTACAATATAGAACTTCGAAAATGCTTCTAATGTGTTATTCCTAGCACACACTATAATTCGGGTGAGAAAGGATTTTTCGATAACGTTTATGCCGACATTGTCCTTATCTAAACAACTTTAAATATGTAATTAAAAACAATGAATATGTAAAAGTATGACTCTTTAAATTTTAAAATTATTTTTTGTAGATAATTTATTTGTAACTTAAAAATTAACATGTGTTTCTGAAAGTGTTTGATATTCTTAACCGAGCTATAAAATTTGAGGTGTGGAAACCAGCTAAGTACAATTTCAAGATTTTTTTATTACATAGTTCTTATATTAGACTATCTTCAGGTGAAACCTTATAAAACAAAAAACTAAATCACATTGAAAACGGCCATACAAAAAATAATTCCCCTTCCTAATCCAGTCTAAACTTTACCATTTAGGATCAGCTGTGAATTTTTTTTTAAAAATGGACTTAGCTGGTTTTGGAATTCTACGCTTCGATTGAATGGCTCAGCCGAAAAACATTCTAAGTGACAAAATTTCCGAAGTGGCGATTTTAAAGTTTTTAAAATGTATAATAGTTCGTCTTAGTTTGACATCATTGATGTTCGGTCAAAAGGGCTTAAGTCATCATTTTTAAGAAAATGATTTAATGAAAACAAAAATTAATAAACAAATACAATTTCGTTCATGTTTGTATTTTACTGTAATAAACAGTCCCTTATGATATAATAGAGACATTCATGAATAAATTAATATTTAGGCAGGATTAAAAATGAGTTTTCAAACCTTTGGAAAATCGTGTTATAAATTGCACATTCCAAGACTTAAACCCTTTTGACCAAACATCAATGGTATAGTATTCCATTATGCTATTATACATGTAAATATAACAAATTAACATGTGAATATAAAATCTAACCTACGAAACCAAAATGATTCAAGCCATAAATATAACTTTTTTTTTCAACCGATGTCCAACAAATTACGTTGGCTCGTCCCACTGTGCTGCCTTGCAATGATCGTCTGTACAGGAGAGATCTATCCGGGATACCCTGATCAACAGACAGGGATCATGGTACAGGCTCAGGTTTCACTTGCCACCGTATTTGTTTGTGTGCCTAAGTCGCATAATGGAGAAAGAAAGAAATCCCGGAATGGACGAGTGGGTCCGAAGTAGGGTCGGAAGAGGAGATGGGGAAACACAAAAGGAGTTATGTTAATACTAATATAAATCAGACAGGTGACAACATTAGCGGCGGGATGTGACCAGGGGCCAGGTAGGTTGTTCCTTTGTTCGGCTGTCAGCGGTCGCTTTAATTACCCCGGCAAACCAAACAACAAACAAGATTAGGAACCCCTCATTGTCGGCAAAGGGTGTAGCTTACCTTATGAAGGAGAGAGGATCATAACCGTCCTAACAGCCGGTTTAGGGAGGCCAGTGGTCCAGGACTGGCGGAAAGCTGGGCTTTGTAGGATGCATGAGTTTTATAATGGATATACTTGTTTGATGACATTACAAAAAAAACAAAACATAAAAAATATAATAAACACAGCAAAAAAAAGAATAAACAAGTTCATCATTCATCTCAAATTTAACCATAATTTGTTACGTTTCATCAAAGCATCAGGTCTGAATAACGAATGCCATATTAATTTATTCTTGATATGGTGCATTCTACATCAGCAAGCTTATATATATAATAAAAAAAAAATCTAAAGAGCTGTATAGTAATTATGGATTATTAACCCAGTTAAAGTGAGATATAATGCCTCTAATATGGATTTTAGTGTGCCTTCTTGTTATATGAATGCCCTCCATGGTACTTATAGATCTTATGGATCGACCAAAAATCATATGTAATAGTAAAATAAATAATAATAATGTTAATGTTTTTGCTAAAGTTATAAACTAAAATAAAAACATTATTAAATATTGAGTGTAGTTCTGTTGAAGAGTCTTTAACAGTAATAAAACACCCAGATGGGATTTATGAAGACTGATTTTACGTGTATTTACAGACTATGATTGTACCTAGTAAAAGCCTATTTAAAATATTTGCAGAACCAGGTGATTGAATGGCCGGTAAATAGGAATGGTGTCATTGGAGTAGTTTTTCTGTATCAAAACACGCTCTAGCTCTTTTGGGGTTGCTCAGATCGAAAATTTGTCAAAAATGGTTAGTTAGAACTTTAATGGAAAATAATTTTTGTTATATGACATTTGACGCTAGGACCAACCGTTTAGGAGTTATATTGATGTGACTTAAAAAAGGCATGTTTAAAACCTCTCTTTTCTTTCAACTTCTATTCTAAAGAATCACTGATTGTTGATTTAATTTAAGTAATTTTATCCTTTCAATTCTAGAACGTAAATTGGGAAAAGAAATAGATTATAGCTAGACATATAGAATCTATTGATTTTTCGAATCAAGGAGAAATGATTTTTTTTTTTTCATTTAACATATTAAATATGCATAAAACAGCACAAGATCTGATTATTTTCCACTAAGCTACAATGAGTATTAAATGTTATTTGTTTTGTCTCAATAAAATTCCAATTAACAAAGCTTTTTTTTGAATGCTGTTATATATGTTTTTAGAGTGCTGAATCCGAATTTTATATTTGTCGCCGTATGAAAGGTCGACTTCACAATAAATATTAAAATCTTTGCACACGAAACGAAAATTAAATTAGAAAAATATATTTTTACTAAAGTGACTGGACAACTTTCTTAAAAAAATAATCTAGCAGTGGATATTAGGCGAATAAAACTTAACACTAAATATTTACTAGTAATACACATACGTATTTTTAAATTTATTTGTTGAAATTTTGAATACAAATATCAAGTTTGCTTTATTGTAGGAGGTATTCGTAGCTTCACAACGAAAAACGCAAGAAACCTCTTTTTTTTTCTACGTTGTTCGGTTAATTTTTTCTTATTTAATCACCTGAACTCTCCAACAACTCTCCTTTGGAAAGTTGTCTCTCATGTATTTCTGTATTCATTACGATAGTTTGCTTCTTATTAGAAGTATTATCCTAGGACCAATATTCAAATTAGAATATCATGCAAAAATCACATGTAAAGTATCATGGAATGGACTGAATAGCTGGATGTCGTACCTTTAGTATGACTTTGGTATTGCTGATATTAAAAATTATTACACAAATATTTAAAGACTTAGAAAAAAAAAAACAGCTGATTTTTATCGTTTTTCTTTCTTCTTTTTTTTCGACGGGCTTAAAAATAGTAGTAAAGTATTTTATAATAAAAACTAAGAACGCTGTCTTAATTCATGCCGATATATACATTTTTTAAATGTTTTATCTGGCTCAGCGAAATTATTTGAATTCATAAAAATGAAGGATACAATAGAATTACCATATACGATACACGAAATAAAATAAAAACAAAAGCACTTTTTTTGGCTAAAAAAACACTTCTGAAATACTGTTTATAGAATAAGTAAAGCTCGGGAATAAAATGAGCAGACAAGTTTACCCTGAGGCTAAACGGTAACCGACATTAAAATTTTCACTAATTTTAATTAAAAGTTCTGGATTAATTTATGCTTAGTTAAATCCTAGACTCTACAACCGGATCTTTATTTCTAAATTAAGTAAGGTGCTTTCTCTACATCAGCAATGAGGGAAGAATAAACTATTTTTTTTTAATGATTTTTTTTTTGGCTAAGCTGTGAGAGAGCAAGTCCCTTGAAAAACAGAGACAAAAATTATTTTTTAATTTATTTTCAAGGCCGAAAAAAAAAAAAAAAAAAAAAAAAATGTGAGCCGAAAACTAATGAACGTCTCAATGATGTTTTCGAAGTTTGACACCTCTAACCGAACGAAGAAGCAGAAAAACACTTCTTTGAGAAAATACTACCAATATTCTACTTACAACCGGTAATTTTAATATAAAGTCAAAACTCGCTAAGTCGAAGTTGCTGAGTGCACAAATTTACTTCCAGTTATCATTTTATCGACATATTGAGATCGCAAAAAAAGTTTTTTTCGATTTATCGATTTTTTCCTATAAATATATACCCTGATATATGTATAAGGGTAATTATTTTTAAACAACTTGATATTTTCAATAACTTTATATTAAGAAATAATAATAAAAAAACAAAAAATAATAAAATACATCTATAATAAATTACATAATAAAAAATAGTCGGTTACTTTCTTCTGCATTTATACAGGGATGCGACGATAAATCACACGTTAAATTGTGTGCAAAGTTCCAAAGACATCATTTTCTACCCTTGGTAGCCATGGCTAATTAAAAAAAAAATTAACACAATAAAAGTCTGTCTTATACCCGAAATTAAACAGTACTGAGGATAAGCGAGGATAGGGTCGAGAAAGACTAGTTTGTAAGTGTTCATAGTTCTAGACTTCGACTTACAATAGAGTTTTGGGAGTTGTTTAAACAAAAATTTTACTTCGAGTTAACGATTGTTGGTTCAAGTAAACGAATACAATATACCATAAAAACGTAATTGGGAAATGAGGTTCACTTCGACTTACTGAGTTTTTCGACTAATCGAGTCTCAACTTATCGAGTTTTGTTATATTTCGCTCTGTTGTTTATGTAACCTTATAGTGTTCCTCATTGGTTTAGAATATGATTCACATATTGAGATTAGGCCAGCAATATAAATAATCTATATTGCAACAGTGTTTTGTTTGTTGTCAGGTAGCTTTGCACCTGTTTTTCGTTAGCCTGTTGATCCGGCCTTGAAATTTACAAGCGGACTAAAAATACTATTTTTGTATCAGCTCGACCTTTTGTAGCAACGGTCTCTAGCGGTAATTGTTACTACAAAAAATAGGGAAGCGGTGCCAAATTTTTCGTAAAACAATATTGTAGATTCCATTCTCAAAGATAGACAGAAATATCAGGACAATTATAATTGTACAGTTAAAAACTCAATTTCTCTATAAATGAGAAAAAACATATATCATAGATATATCTAACTGAAATCTATTGCTTTCCCAAATTATATTTTGTATTTAAAAGGATCAAATTACATAAATTAATAATTAAATTAAATTAACAACCAATGATTATTCGAAATAAACAAAATTTCTGAAAAGGAAACTGTTGTAAAAGTTTCGATCAGAGCAGCACGACACAGCGTGTCGATATGTTACATTTTTTAATGTAAAAAACAAAACAAAAAACGTTACACCAAAAAAGTACAGACCTCCAGCTAGATAAATCCATGTAAATAAAATAGAACATTATTGAACAATATAATATTCAACTTAAAAATCTAGTGATTGATTCTTTGTTTTGAAAAACTGAATTATGATAATATTTTGAAATAAATAATTATATAAAATTAACTTGAACAAATTCTTAATGCCATGGGACGTATTGAACCCAAGTCGTTAAATTTGGAGACAGTTTAGACAGAAAAGTTAAAAGAACAGTTTGACCAAAACCAAGAAAAAAAATAGTATTTATAGGTCAAAAATTAAATATATATTTAAATAGATACGAAAAAAAACACCAAAAATTTATTTTCTAATTTCAAAAAGATGTATTTCTTCAAAGCTTAAATTGCGAATCGAAACTTGAGCTCTATAAATTGTTAAAATTTTATTGAGTTTATAGATAACCGCAATAACAGTCAACTAAATTATATAATTATTAATTCGAAATATATATATATATATATATATATATATATATATATATATATATATATATATATATATATATATTTATTTTTTTTATTAATTAAAATGTTCATTACTTTTTTATATCATATCAAAAAATAGGTATATTTGTTTCATCACACTGTTTTCTGAAGCTAACTACCTGTTGTATATACTAAATTTTAGTATAGTAAAAAATTATTTTTTCTTGTGGTGTCTGAACGATGTACAGAAATTTGATTGATGTCGTTTTTAATAACCAACTGATAGCAGACTAACCCATATTTTTGCTAACAAGAGATTTAAACTAAGCATAGTGTTAGAAACTTGTTAAGTCCTTAAATATTGAAGGTCATAATTGGAAATGAAAGCATAACCAGTTCTGAGAAACAAAACAGTTGTTTGTTTAGGTAGCCCAGACCAATAAGGGCCTAGGGCCATTAGAAAGGTCAGGTAGGGTGTCCTCTCTTTCTCTCTCACTCTCTTTCTATCTATTTCTCTTTCTCTCTCTCTCTCTCTCTCTCTCTCTCTCTCTCTCTCTCTCTCTCTCTCTCTCTCTCTCTCTCTCTCTCTCTCTCTCTCTCTCTCTCTCTCTCTCTCTCTCTCTCTCTTTTTCTTTCTCTCTCTTCAAGCTGTGGCAGGAAATTTCTCCAGGTCAGGTATGAGTCCTCATAGCTAGTTTACAACTCACCTCTAAATGGACAGTAAAAAAAAAGGATTTTTTGGCACAGCAATAATATGTCACAAATATTTATTATCTGTATTTATATTATTAATAACCCCACACTATAATGATGTATAATAGTTGAAATTTTAAGATTATGTGAGTCTGATAAGCAAAAAAAAAAAGTTTGAAATACAGTCATATAAATACATCTTTATACTAAAGTACATTATATTAAATTTTAAATTAAGGCTATACAATAAAAGGAAACAATGAAGGGTTTCGAAATAGCTGTTTCAAAACCAAGTAAAAATAAATTTATTCGGCGTTACCAGGTACACCTAATGCGACACTGCGTCGGATAAAGGAAACGGCGAAAACGGAAATCAGCAATTATAATTAGAAAAATATATCGATATTAAAAATAAATTGACTTTAAGTAGTTAAGGGGGTTTTACGTGAAAATAACTCGTGTATAGTATAAAACCAGTAAGATTTATTTGTACATAACCAACGTACCTAGTAATTTTTTAAAAATTGTAATTCTTCTTGGAAAGGATTTTTCTTCGCTATTCGAAGTTTCCTCCAACCAAACTCCCCCCTCAGCCGGATCCTCCATTCCTCTCTGTCCATCGGTTCTTCTTCCGTTAGTCCTCTGCCAGCCATATTTTCAGCCACATCTCTCCACCTGATGCGAGGCCTACCTCTCCTCCTCCGCTCTGCTTCTCATTCACAAGTTATTTTCGCTATTCTTCTATTCTCCATTCTTTTAATATGACCGAACCATCTCAATCTCCTTTCCTCCAGTTTCTCCAGGATATTCCTCTCTACTTCCATTCTTTCTCTTATAATCGCATTTCTTATTATTATAATCCTTGATATTCTAGCTGACCTCCTCCAAAAATCCACCTCCACAGCCTGGAATCTTTTGCCTTGCAATCTTTCTAGAGGCCATGTTTCTGAGCTGTATAGCATTAGGCTTTCTATTAATTTTTAATTAATTAATATAATAATACTATTAAAATCGCAATTAATTTAAAATAATCGATTGGATATTATCAAATAACATGTGTGTATGTAATAAAATATTGAATAATTGTTTTATTTATTCTAGTATGTTATACAAAACAATCAAGTAAATATAATTTCCCCTGAATATACAAATGATACAGCTGATTAGGGTACTCGATGGCCGAGCGAGTTGGGAAGAGGGTCCTAGTGCGCTCGGTACTGAAGGTCGTGGGTTCGAATCCCAACTGGGCTGTTTAAAACTTATTTAGTGGCAGATCCAAGGAAATGAATCTTGACATTCCAACCCTACACTACAATAGATAAGGTAACCTGTAGGATGACTCGTCCTAGTTGATAGTCTAGTTGGAGTACATAAGATCGTTAAGCCCCAATAAATAAAAGATACAACAGATAAACTTTTAAAATTTAAAATTAAACAGTTCAAGTATGTAGTATATTTTATTTGGTACGGACCCGTCATATATTAATTTGTATTTATAAATTTAAAGCACATACGGTAAGAATGTTGGTCAAGGGAATGCGCCGGTTAAAAGTAAGTTTACTGTTAAAAAAAATGCTTTTATTGCTATTTACTTTTTAAATTATTGCAATTTTTGTTTGATTACGTTTTTAATTTTATTCTGAATTCATTAATTAAAGCTGGGAGAAACATCTGATGTATTTAACAATATTATCGAAATACATTGTGTAGCTTCAAAAAACTTCATACGATACTGACGTCATCCTTTGATGGAAACATGAAACGATACGATATAGACGTTATTTCCTTATTTAATGATTTAATTAATTATTTACTGTCTGGCTAATTTGCTAAAAGGTCATGTCTGAAAATGACGATAGTTTTTTGTTCAGCTGCTTCGCATGATATAACAATGGCTCTGCTAATAAACTCATCGAACTCCCTCATTAAAATTTAAATATTTAACTAAAAGGTATATGAATTGATATCCCGCCATAAATCACATAGTTATTTTAAAAAGATGTGAACAGCAATATCTTTTTCTATCCTGGCCGGCCTACAAACCTTCGTCATAAACAATTTTATAATAGAAATTATGGAAACAGGTGTGCCAACCTCGGAACTGGGGCACCACTAATTTTCTCAATCGTTTGCATGAGTGCCAATTTGCCTGGCCCAGTTGGTTCCAGTAACTCTTCAACGAGAAATTGATTGACCGCCTAGATATCTCAGTAATTACACCGCTTAATTAATTGACTAATTTATACAAAATACTTAAATGTTTAGGAATTCTCGCTTCTTAAATTATTTTAAGAATTTAATATTATTTATTTATTAATTATGAATTTATTTAATATTATTTATTAACACCCAATCATCCGCTTATTAGCTTTTTCTTGACATTAGTATGTCTTTTGTCTGGGGGTCTATAGTTCTATAAACTGGCAATCTAAAGTTTTGTAACGTTTTTTTCACATTCAAATATGGAACATTTTGACACGCTCTAGCTCTGTTGATGTTGCTCGGTTCGAAAATTTAGGAACAGTTTTCTAATAAGAAATTTAAAGACAAATATTTTTAGTTATATAATATTTGTCGCTAGGACCTACCGTTCAGGAGTTAAAATGGTTTGAATGAAAAAACTCACTTTTTGCCTAAATGTTTTAGTGTTGGGGCTTTGTTTTGGCACGCTTTAGTTCTGTCGGTGTTGCTCGGTTCGGAAATTTGCCGAATCTTTCCTCATCTGAAGAAGTAGACATAAAAGCTGAAGATTATAGGTAGACATATTACATCATCTAATTTTTTTTCCGTCCGGGAGAAATTGATTTTTTTTTATTTATTTATTTTTTTTTTTAAATTTCTACAATTTTTCAGAAAAATATACTGACATGGGGAATCTGTATTGCAGGATTTGTTTTCTTGACTCCGAAGTTTTACGAAGAAAGAATATGCCTAATTATTCAGCATTTTTTTTTATTGTATTAATCAATAATTATTACATTTCCCTTAAGTCATGTAAAATATGTAATAGAGATAAAAATGAATTTTTTCATATATTACGGGCGATAAAATAAAAATAAAAATAAAATAAAAAAAATAAGAAACAATCATACTTTGTATAAATATATACACTAAACCAAGGAACTCCTGAAGCAAACCTTAGTTGTCTGAAATCGATAATGACGGGTGATTACAATAAACTTCGCTCTTATATAAGTTATCTGATTTAATATATATATATATATATACGCCCACACTCTTTTCTGTTTACATTAATGACCTTACCCTTTCCATCCGTCACTGCCGGTATCACCTTTACGCAGATGATCTCCAAATCTATTTATCCTTTCCCAATTCTGACCTACTGCAAGCTACTAGAAAAATCCAGGAAGACTTGGATCGAATCTATAACTGGGTAGTGTCGAACAAGTTGAATTTAAATACTGAAAAGACCAAAGCGCTTGTAATAGGTTCGAGTTACCTCCTGAAAACCATACCTTCTATTCCCCCCATTTTCCTGAACAGTGATCCTATCAAATTCTACCCCTCAGTCAAAAATCTCGGAGTCATTTTCGACCAAACCCTATCCTGGAAAAACCACGTATCTGAAATTTCCCGTCGCACCATCCCAATCCTAAAAAACGTCTCAATTACGTTCGCAATCTTCTTCCTTTCGAAACCCGCAAATTACTAGTATCTTCCCTTATCTTCCCCCACTTCGACTACTGCTGTGCTGTGTATGGGGGTGTTTCTGGTGATCTTGAGGCCAGACTCAAAAGACTGTTTAACTGCTGCATTCGTTTTATCTTCGGGATCCCCAGAAGCGCCCATGTTTCACAATTTTACGCGGAGTTACAGTGGCTCTTTCCTTCCTACCGTCGCCAGTATTTTCTGGCATCCTTTCTCTACCAAACAGTGAAATCCCAACGTCCACTTTACATTTCTCAACTCCTTCAGCTCAAATCCTCCGTTCTTACCCGCCAAACCCGTTCCCGCCAATCAGATTTGTACAGTCCTGCTCATTGCTCCGCTGCTTTCGACAGATCACTCCTAATCCGATCCTCGTCCTTATGGAACTCCATCCCTTACACCATTCGCCATTCAAACACCCTATCCGCTTTCAAATATCACTTATTTAACTACCTACTGTCCATCCAGATCCATGAAAACTGTCATTAGCCACATAGTTATATAAAATATAAAAGTTTTGTACACGAAATTTTATTGTTTTTACACAATTGATTCACAAAATGAATCAAAATATTTCTGTTTTCTTTAATCAATATTTAAAGTTTAATTTTGATTTGTTAACGCTATTATTTTACCATTTTATGATATTTAATAATATTTTATAACCATCTTGAGGCTCTGAGGCCCCTAATTGTACATAATTTTTTTATTCTTAAGGGACTTAAGGTCCCAGAATAAATAAAGAACTTTTTATTTTATTTTTTTATTTTTTTTATATATTGGGTTGGGAAATAAGACCGTTCGGTTTTTGAGGGTAAAATAAAACTCTGTTTATTAATAGACATAAAATTTATTTTAATATTCACAACAAAATATTCACCATTGTTTGGTATAACTTGTTCCCATTTTTCAACCAATTGTATAATGCCACGTTCATGGAACGTTTGGGGTTTACTGTCCAAAAAACTGATCCAAGTGGTTTTTGATTTCCTGTTCGTTTTGGAATTTCTTTCCATTCACGGAGTTCTGCAGAGACAGGAATAATCAAATAAGGTCCCATCCAAAGGTTAATCATTTATTGCGAGTGACCAATGAGGTGTTTGGGTGGAAAACAATACCCTTTCGATTTGACAGTTTTTGGCCCT